>CP139501.1:192941709-193323099 GCA_021014915.2 Artemisia tridentata subsp. tridentata
CATCTTTAGCCCCTTAAGTTCCATATTTTACACTTTAAACCCTTTATTTATAAGAGTTACAAAATAAACCCTAAAGTTACATAATTTACAATTTAATCCATATAATATCTTTAATTACACCATTAACCCTTAGATTTAATTATATATAGAATCTACCTTCTAATTTCATGCATGGTACGATTTAACCCTTTAGTTTCCCATAATTACACATTTAGTCCCTATAATTATAAAACATATATATTAATTTGTAAATTCCAAATAATTACATATTAGCCCCCATAATTATCCAAACTTACACCGAACCATCTTAACATTACAATTTACTCAAAATGACCTCAAATTTCCAGCATTTACATTTTTAGTCCCTATAATTAATTAATTTGCAAACCGAATTTACACTTATATATATTTACTCATTTAACCTTTTAAATACAAAATTTACATATAGACCCCTCATTTAACATTTTATACGAATTATACCATGTTCAAATAACCTACAAAAATTATCCCTTAAGTTTTTAGAATTACAAAACACACCCTTAGATTTATTTCTACAAATCGATACACTTTTAATTAGCCAAATCAAAACTCTAATTTCACTAATCATTACATCATCATTGCCACATCATTTAAACACATCAATTTTCCAGATTTAATCATAAAATACCTAGGTCGAAATGTTTTGAGGGTTTTCTATAATTTTCCCTTTTATTTCTATTTAGCCGATTTACCACAATTTCCACAATAATAGATTTAGGCCTCCAAAATTCAAATTAACATTTTTCTAGTGTTATATGATGATCATAGATGCCATGAAAAATAATAACATGATCCAGAAAATTCGCATGCATGCATTTTGATAATTAATTCGATTCTAGGGTTTATATCACAATATTTTCCATACGCTTTATCTATGATGCATGGGCTGTTTTTATCATTTTTCCCATGTTATAATTGATCATTAGAAGCTGAGAAAAATACCAGGATAGTTTTAGAATGATCGAATGGATTGATGGAGATTTATGTTACACGCTAGAACAATTCGACAAAAGAAAATCACCAAGCCTTCATGCGCGACCAAAACACCTTGCACATATTTTTCGTAGGGCATAAATGAATTTATTGGAGATCGAATGAATTAATATGGCACTTACCTCACTTTTGTACTCGACACAAAGGAAATTCGAAAACGCATGAACTAGGCTACCACAATTCGATTTTCTATTTTTCTAGGCTTCTTAGGATTGTGATGAACTCAGGAAAATTAGTTCTTGATCTCCAGAATTTCGTATGAGCACAATAAGGATTTTTGTGTGTTTTCTTTTCAATCGGCACTTAGGGTTTTTGGAATAAAATGTGATGATTGAATTATAAAATGAAGGACCGGTCAAAGGGGAGGTTTAATGGGACAAATTTCGGAATTTTGGTCAAAGGATTTAATTGCCTTGATTAATTATCTTTAATGCCTTTTTATTTCCCTTAATTACCTTTATTTAAATCATAAAATTTGAATTTAAATTTTTATTAGGCGCCCAAGGGCATTTTGGTAATTTTGTGGCTTGTATAAAAGTTAAATGAAGTTGTTAAAATTATTTGGGATCATAACTTGTTCATTGCTAGAAGTTTGGAATTTATTTTGTGCTTTACATATGTTTTATTTACATTTTAAGATTGTAGGGGCAATTTGGTCATTTTACATGTTATAGAATTTCAGGTATTACAACTTCTTCCCCACTAACAAAAAAAATTTCGTCCTCGAAATTTGCAAAGAATTAGAAATGAAAGGATCGGAAACAAAACAGAGACACACTATGCTGAGTGCGAATCCCAATGATAACGTACCAATATACGGATGATAATCGAGTTCTCTATGAAGAGGTACAAACAAAACGTAGGGTTTATATCGTATTGATTTGGCGAATGAAACGAAAATCAATCGAATCGTAACGACCATGAGGTGGTGCAAAGGTAACTCTTCTGCTTTTCAAATAGTCTCGGCTTCAAAAGAACCTTCCAAAGGTGTTCTCGTAAACAACAGGTCTTGTTATACTCAGAATCCAAAATCTCATATCTTAACTCATAGCAGATCAAAATGAACAGACTTAACGAATGCGGAACGTATATATAGCAGAACAGAGGCATATTCTCGTATAATAACAGATCGAATCCATACGGGTAGAAAGCATGTCGTTAGATATCATCAAATGGCAGAAAGCCCTATAATAGAATCTAAGATTTTTATCGGATGTGCAGAGATCAGCAAAATGCTTGTCGAGCATCCAAACGTACCAAGTCGAATATCCAGAATAGCAGATCAAATGGATAGGTAGAATGAATCCAAAGTCTCACTACACGCGGATGAGCTCAAACGTATAACAGAAATTCTAAGGTTCTAAGGCACTTCTCGAAATATCCTATGCCCACAACAAGTGCACGTTATATGATGTAAGTATTATCACGTTGATCAGGCGTCATAATACTAGCATCATATAAATATGCCCTCATGATGGTCATACTTTATCTCAAGTCGTGAACAACACAGCTTATCTAAATCCACCTAGTCCACCTACAGTCTCAGGGTCACCAAAGTCAAACATCATGACTAAGAATACGAAATTTACTCAAGAGTAACGGAAATCCGAAAATGTCCATCAGAATTCAGGTACGTCGTTAATAGCGTCAAGACTTCATAACTTACCGAAATCAATTTAGCCAAAATAAGTGGTTACTCCAACATCCGTCGATTCATAAATATCAAAATTCCTTCCATAGCTCCTCAAAATTCTCGTGCAAATCGTTATTCAACAAACGCAGAATGAACACAGAACAGAGAACCAAATCATTCAAAGGACCTCATTAACAGGTAACGGAATTTAAGTAGGTTGAGGGGAAACGAATACGTCGTCCAAGGCGTCAGGTCTTTTACAACACATCAAAATTCTCATGACAAAACCGTCATCCAACATACACAGAAAGAACACCAAACGGAAAATACTAACGGAGAATCCGAATCATTCGAAGAATCTTATCGTCAGGTAACTGGAGCTTAAGTGGGTTACGCAGAAGTGAACACGCCATCAATAACCTCGTCCTTCACGGAAGCAACTCATCCAACCAAAATCGTCCACTCGAATACATGATTTCAAAATCTCCTCCAAGTCCGAGTAGTCTGTCTACGCTTGTCCATCTGATCATACGCTGGGAAGGGGTGATAAACTTGAGTCTGGTCCCTCAAGCCTTCGGCACTTCTTCTTGACACGGTGATGGAGTAATGTGGATTTCTGGCACGATCTTTAAATCTCTTCATCATCCAGTCTGCTTCCGCTCTCAATTCATCTTAGTACAACCAAGATGAATAGGGAAACAAGATTGCGTTTCTTCGACAGGTCTTCTAACACCGCTCCAGGTTTTAAGGTAACACCGCCGTCGTCGACTCCAGATTATGTGTTGAATGTTTCGTCTCCTACGGTCTGGTTGTCTTGATGCCCGAACTGTAATCTTCACGGTTTGCATAATATATGGTTGAGTATTATCCCAGTTCCTCTCTTCTTCCTATATGCTTCATCCCTGGTAATGCTCGCCGCTACCGTCTTCTACTACTCTTCCACCAAGTTTCTCACTCTGATAACTGTCTTCAATCTCGGTTCTTCCTGTGGAAAACTCTGTCTTCACAATATACCGGGTAGTTTCGTCTATAAATGTTTCTGAATGTCAATCAAATTCCTCTTCCAGAACAAGTGGTCGTCTCATCAATAATCTCTATATTCTTCTTTCGTTCTCTGAACATAACACAATGTCATACTATGACAATTTGTCCAAAACACACGAAGACCTGATCATTTTTGCCAATACTATTGGCATCACTCAAACTCATAAGGTTATAATGAGCGCGAGGACCATCTCTGAAATCGTTTAGGGGAAAAACTTTCACATACACCTCATATCGCCTTCCTTCTTCTTCAAAGTAATACTGAACTACTTCACAAAGGTTACTCTCGGTTAGTTAACCCCCTTCTTAGAAGTTCTTGTGGTTGCTGCTTCAGCCCTTCAAATTTAACACGATGCAACGAGATACGAAGTTTCAAAAGAAAGACCAAATCAATCATTGATGTGCGAAAACGGATAACGATTACTGATAGTGGTACGGTTAGGTGCACAATAGTCGATACGTCGTCACATACTTCTTCTTCATAGACCAACAAGAGTACTTCAAGAGAATCACTGAGGTGAGCAAAATTCATATTACACTGGAAATACCGGAAAATCTTCGTACAACGGAATATTTCTAATGGCGGAACTTTCCAAGGGTGAATAGTAATGGTTGTCAGGAAAATTTGATAATCATATGAGTTCAGGGTTGGTGCTTCCATAGTGGCAAAACTTTAGCAGATTCAGGTGTAGAGATTCATCGTAACGAAATAGGGCAAGATAGATTGTTAAGATCACATTTCAGATACGGTAGTCTATGGCAGCTTTACAATTAGTCATCCAGTCCATACATAAAAGACCACACAATAAGACATGTCAAGATCAAAAGATTCATAGAACGAATACAGTCATTGAATCAGACGGATAGTTCATATATCGAAGTCCAGCACATGTTTCAATAAAAGTGTTGAGATGGATAAACTAATGATTCAAGTGTGGGGATTTGTTCAGCTTCTTAGCATAAGCAGTAAGTAGGATGTGTATTATCAACAATACGAACATCGTATATTTGTCAAAAGTGAGATGTACAGAATATTCGTTATTAGCATCATCATGCTCAGTTAACAAATCCATACAGAGATAACATAGCATCATATCCTTCCAAAGGAAATGGTTGGCAGAACAAGATTCGTCATTCAAAGGAAAGGAACATAACTCCCTATATCCATGGTTAATAATTACCAGAATTCTCATAGGAGTAGTAACGGATTTATGCAAAGTTAAGTAGTATCGGACGATACATTCACATTCAGCATAAGCAATGAATTCACAAAATGTGTCGAACACATTATGGTTGAATGGCTTATGACATGGTCGGAAAGGTGTTAAACAGCTTATCAAACAAATCGGAGGTGGATGTCAAAATCTGAAAATGAAACTTAAATGGTGTAAGGTATCCAGGTGGGTTTTCAGAGGCATTCCAAACTTACTTAGTTTCTAAGCTTAAGTTGCAAAACTTCTAACTCCTGAAAAGTTTCTGATGAGGCTTAACTAAGGGCAAAGGCACGAATCAGAGTGATGCGGAAGCAAATGATACTCACATATATGTCTTAGTCTACCCATTCCTCACTGGTCAAATTTAGGTTCCTATAGGGAGATCCTAAAGCAAATCTTATAGGTTATCTTATGAGCGCTTACAGGGAAACTTAGTGGTCCTAACTTACACAGGCCAAGGGTAAATGTATTACGAATCGCAGCCAACCTGTCTCTGACACCATAATTGTAACACCCCAACCCAGCAAGGGTAGAAGTATCACATTAATGGCTTCATATCAGATCAAACAGAGCATACATTCAATAGTAATACAAAGATTCTCAAAGGTTACAAATGAAATACTGAATACACAAGGATACAAAAGAAACAAAAACTAAATACTAAGTCTGCAAATGCAATCCTTCTAATGACTTCTACTTCAGCATAACTATCAAGGTCTTCTAAGTCCAAAAGTCTCTTCACTCTTACCCAGCTTCCAACTAAAACCTGCCGCGGGAAAAGAAAACGCGGCTGAGCTACTAGAGCTCAGTGAACAGATATAGCGTAACAAACAGTAGTATAATGAATAAATAACATGAGTAAAAGAGTGTGGAAGCATGAATACATGGTATCAAGATGAAAGGTAAGAGTACATGGTATCATAAGGAAAGGTAAAAGGGTACATGGTAAAGGAAGTCAGAAATCCACTACGAGCCCATAACATAACATGAATCATAATCATAATCATAATCGTAAACATGCAGAGGGGAGACCTCTTAGTATCCTGTGAATATGAGGGGTGTCCTCAATCATGGGTATCCTGTAAATATGAGGGGTGTCCTCAATCATGGGTTGAAGTAGCTAGCTCCCGGAGTGTGAAAGACGTGTATCGCACACACCATCAGTCACCATGAATAACATAACATAACATGAACATGAACAAATCTAGGATGCATCCATACGCCCCCGGTGGCCATAATCTGCCTCTACATAAACATGAATCATAAACATAAACGTGCAGGGACGGGACAGGTCATCACTCTCCTGAACTAGAGTCATGCCATCGGTGCATCGACTGACATGGACATGAAACCCTCATGCCTAGTGAGTGGCTCGTAGTATCAAACTGAGGGTCAAGGTCAAGTATCGTGAATCATGTATTTAGTTTACTTGCATAAGTCAAAGTCTTGTTTCATAAGTTCATAATCATAGGTTCATAATCATGGTTCATAAGCAAGGTTCATAAGCAAAGGTTCATAAGCAAAGGTTCATGGTCAAGGGTTCATAATTAAAGGTTCATGCATGAAAGGTTCATAATCATAAAAGGTTCAATATCATGATGGTTCAAAAGATTGGAGTTCATGAATGAAGGGAACATAGCAATGGTATAGGGAACCCTAATACGAATCATAATCAGAGAATGAAGGCCTCTTATCAAAGAAGCAGAATATCTGTACCTTATTGCTTGACAAGGATCACACTGAATAAGATGATAAAGAGCACAGGACTACTCCCTCTTCACACCTAGAGGAGTAAAGACATGATTACTAAAGATCCCATTTTCATATTAAGTAACTTTCTATTTTTAGCAGGTTTCCATTTTTAGAAAGTTTCCTTATTTAGTAAGTTTCCAAATTTAGCAGATTTCTATAATGAGTAAGATTTAAGTATTATGATTTAGTTAAGTCATTAATTTAGTCTCATTATGGGATTAGGGTTGGTTTTAGCAAGTTATAAAAGTTTAGGGTTAAATAGGACAAGTTTACATAGTTTAGGGTTTTAATTGTAAATATATCAAATTAAAGGTCTAGAATGAAAATATCATGATTTACTTATTTAAATACCCCATTCATTCAGAATTACATCTTTAGCCCCTTAAGTTCCATATTTTACACTTTAAACCCTTTATTTATAAAAGTTACAAAATAAACCCTAAAGTTACATAATTTACAATTTAATCCATATAATATCTTTAATTACACCATTAACCCTTAGATTTAATTATATACAGAATCTACCTTCTAATTTCATGCATGGTACGATTTAACCCTTTAGTTTCCCATAATTACACATTTAGTCCCTATAATTATAAAACATATATATTAATTTGTAAATTCCAAATAATTACATATTAGCCCCCATAATTATCCAAACTTACACCGAACCATCTTAACATTACAATTTACTCAAAATGACCTCAAATTTCCAGCATTTACATTTTTAGTCCCTATAATTAATTAATTTGCAAACCGAATTTACACTTATATATATTTACTCATTTAACCTTTTAAATACAAAATTTACATATAGACCCCTCATTTAACATTTTATACGAATTATACCATGTTCAAATAACCTACAAAAATTATCCCTTAAGTTTTTAGAATTACAAAACACACCCTTAGATTTATTTCTACAAATCGATACACTTTTAATTAGCCAAATCAAAACTCTAATTTCACTAATCATTACATCATCATTGCCACATCATTTAAACACATCAATTTTCCAGATTTAATCATAAAATACCTAGGTCGAAATGTTTTGAGGGTTTTCCATAATTTTCCCTTTTATTTCTATTTAGCCGATTTACCACAATTTCCACAATAATAGATTTAGGCCTCCACAATTCAAAGTAACATTTTTCTAGTGTTATATGATGATCATAGATGCCATGAAAAATAATAACATGATCCAGAAAATTCGCATGCATACATCTTGATTTTATATTCGATTCTAGGGTTTATATCACAATATTTTTCATACGATTTATATATGATGCATGGGATGTTTTTATCATTTTTCCCATGTTATATTTGATCATTAGAAGCTGAGAAAAATACCAGGATAGTTTTAGAATGATCAGATGGATTGATGGAGATTTATGTTACACGCTAGAACAATTCGACAAAAGAAAATCACCAAGCCTTCATGCGCGACCAAAACACCTTGCACATATTTTTCGTAGGGCATATACAATTTAAGGATCTCAGGAAAAATAAGGAATGAATTTATTGGAGATCGAATGAATTAATATGGCACTTACCTCACTTTTGTACTCGACACAAAGGAAATTCGAAAACGCATGAACTAGGCTACCACAATTCGATTTGCTATTTTTCTAGACTTCTTAGGATTGTGATGAACTCAGGAAAATTGGTTCTTGATCTCCAGAATTTCGTATGAGCATAAGAAGGATTTTTGTGTGTTTTCTTTTCAATCGGCACTTAGGGTTTTTTTGGAATAAAATGTGATGATTGAATTTTAAGAATAAGGACCGGTCAAAGGGGAGGTTTAATGGGACAAATTTCGGAATTTTGGTCAAAGGATTTAATTGCCTTGATTAATTATCTTTAATGCCTTTTTATTTCCCTTAATTACCTTTATTTAAATCATAAAATTTGAATTTAAATTTTTATTAGGCGCCCAAGGGCATTTTGGTAATTTTTTGGCTTGTATAAAAGTTAAATGAAGTTGTTAAAATTATTTGGGATCATAACTTGTTCATTGCTAGAAGTTTAGAATTTATTTTGTGCTTTACATATGTTTTATTTAGATTTTAAATTCCCAGGGGCAATTTGGTCATTTTACATGTTATAGAATTTCAGGTATTACAGGGTGTGTCAGAGAGGCGGTGGAAATGGTGGTGGTATTGGTGAGTGGTTTTGGCAGGGGTGGTATAGAAGAAGAAGGTTTGACTGAGTCAAACCTTCTGTTTTAAATAAAAGGGTCGAGTTTGGGCTTTGTGGATTGGGCTATGTAACTGGGTTAGCAAAAGGGTTGGGTTGGGTAATTATTTGGTTTTATTTTGGGTTTGTATATATAAGGGTCCGGTTGGTTTGTTAAATAAGCACAAGGACAATTTTTGTATTTTCTGAATTTTGAAGGGTTGAAATTGTAATTTTACCAAAGTTATCAAAAGGGTCTATTTTTCCAATTATGAATAGCACAAGGGTTTTATTTGATAAATTACAATTTTTAAAACCCGATGACTAATTTTGCCAATTATAGAAAACTTTCATCCAGGGACTAATAGTGAACATGTTTGATTTCCCAAGGACTGATGTTGACTTTTCTTTCATTTTAAACCTTCAGGGACTAATTCTGCCAATTTGTGAAACTTCAGGGACTGAAAATGACAATTTTGTGAACTCAGCATGTTTTTCACTTGTTTTCAATCTTTTTGTTCCTGAATCATATAAAAACATATTTTATGATATTTTCTGTATTTTGAAGCATATCTGCATGTTTTTAAATGTTTTTGCAGATAAAATGTGACATAAATGATGAGTATTTAGACACTCATCAACGGGCTTACATCCCAAGACTCATCTAGCACATAACATCATCATATACCATTTCATCAAATCATCACATAAGCCACATTCATGGCATCACATAATCATATTTCATAGTCCATACCACTTTGTCATACAACATATATAACAAATATGTTAGAAATCCATATAACACATGTTACTATCATTTTACTTACCTTAATCCAAGCTAAACAATAGCAAGAACATGATCATCATCACAATCCTCCATCATCATCATCATCTTTACAATAATCAAAACCTAACAACATAACAATCAAATACATAACAAGGGTTATCAAAACATACCCATCTATCTTTCTACATCATCATATGATCATATCTTGATCATATGATGAAAACCCATTTTACTCATAACTCTTAATCTTATTAACCATCAATGGAAATACTTACTTGTGGAGGATTATCACTAAGAAGAACCATAAGCATAAGAACTTCATCTTCTTCTTCCTAAAATCATCAAGACTCACTTTCTTCCCTCCCTTTTTCTCTTCTAAAACCGGACCACACAACACACCCAAGAAAATGGTAGAAATGTCTAGATAATCCTGGATAAATAATATCTAGTTACAAGTTTGGGATAATGGCAAAGATGGCCCTTCAAGTCTCATTCCTTCTTATTTAGCCACAACTAACTTTCAAACATGTTATCTCTAAACCTGACGCATCGGGGCGATTACATTCATTGACTTGGTCATCCAAAAGGATACCGCTTTTAACGTTCACCCCGAAGGATCTTTATCATTCACACTTTATCACTTTCACATTATAACATTGGATCCAAGCTACTATCGTTTTAACATACACACATTATCTCATCCATTTTATTTAGTAAATGCAAGCTCATAGAGCATATGAACCTGCTTGTTATAATTACACATTTTCTATGTGTTTATCATCCTACATTCTTAATCCGCATTAATCTTTCTCACGTCCTTACTTTACCTTTTTGCCTATCCGCCTTTTTCCGTGTTCAAACCTTACATAGGTTTAACTACATTCGTTAGCATCATTCTTTCTTCATACATATTTTAGTCATTTACATGTTCTCATCATGTTTTATCTACCTACACTTTCGTTTTAATGAGCACCGCTAATGAGGCACATTAGCCGTGATAAGGAAAATTTTCAGGTCGTTACCTTAACTTCATACCTACTCATATCATTCTCACTTACGTTCTTAACCCTTCACATTCTTATTCTCATCCCTTAGATCATCTTATTACTTATATATGCGCTTAGAGCAATGCCGCTCTTGGTAATTCTTTACATATCATGTTGCTTTAGTCTCATTCTATAACTTTAAGTTTATTAGACATTTATTATTCAATACGCCAAGTCGCTCTCATTTCATTACATATCACCATAACATCGTTATCATTACTACACGTTCATGCACGTGCTCAATCCTCCTACCTACTCATCTCATTCTTATTTACATTCTTAGCTTATTGCATCTAGCCTTTAGCATTCAAACTTTTTCGTTTGAGTTCCATCATATATATATATATATATATATATATACACCGATACTCTTTATCACCACTTCGCGTTCACACTTAGGCCTCACATACTTTACCTTACTATTACCCCGTCTCTATACCACTTCAATATTAGTCTTTAGTCACTAAATATAATGAGACCACATGTTGGTCTCACTTCATGCTATCATTCTCTAACCTCATTCTTTAACCTTCAAGTCATTGAACGTTTAATCATTATTTCGCTAGTTTCATCTTGTCTTTTCACGCTATACCTTAGTATGCTTAATATCCTTACGATCTATGCTTAGAGTGACGTTACTTAATTCACTTGCTATCCCATTGATGTGCGTGTGTGGTATTGCTCTAATTTTATCCACGATATGTCGTTGTGGTTTTAGCAGTATTCAAGTTTTAAATTTATATTTAGCCGACTTATCAATAACACACACTTTAACGAGCAGCGTACCCGGTCAGTATGAATATAATGGTAAGTAGAGTGTCGATCACTAAGAGTGGAATGTATTATCAAGTTATTCTAATCAGTATTTTAATATCTTAAGTTAGCTATACAACCTAATCTAACGCAAGGGGGTTCAGCCTGAGAGACTGGCACGGTTTGGTTATGATTAAATATAAACTAAACTAATAAGCACGAATCAGCGAGTAGCACACACGTACACAGATAAATACATGAGACAATTAGAAGACCTGTCCTGATAGTTAAGTAGTTTGTCACTTGTTTTATTGCTAGTTTTATATGAAGTGTATAGTTCGATGCAACGCACCGAGATTAAGTCCTTTCTCGTTGGTTCTAATCTTATCGGCGAGTAAACCCTTAATGATTACTTATGACTATCCTATTTATCTTTCTTCCTACTTTTCTACAGACGATAGAATGCATAGGCGATCTAATAAATAGGCGAGGAAGGGGCATGGCGACCCAAGCAATGCTCAGCTAGACACAGAGGTTATCAATGCACTAATAAAAGTCACCAAAGACATCATCATATAAACTTTAATTAATGGGAAAGCAATTTTAAGGGGAGTCGAAGTGAATGATAACATAACACAAGCCCATCAATCCTGACCAATTAAAGTTTACTAATACAATAAAACAAAACTACTTAATGAATTAAATACATGCAGGACCTTCTTACAGCTCTTGTATCTTCGTTCAAGGTGTGTCTTGTGTTGCTACTTCGTCTGAATTCGGCTTAGGGCTTCTGTCCTTCGTATATCGTACGTACCAAAAGTCTCTGAAATTCGTCTGGTTTTGGGGTATTTATAGTTTCTGTCTGAGGGCTAGATGCGGCGCATAGGATAAGTAGATGCGGCGCATCGACTTAACTTCGCGTGGGGTCCAAGATTAATATATTCAGGAATATTCGTACACCGCCAGAAGATGCGGCGTAACTCCATTCTTAGATGCGGCGCATGTCCTTGCTGTCTTGGATCGTAGCTTGTGAAATCTTGATAGTGATGCGCTGTATATAATAAGTAAGATGCGGCGTATCTGGAGCAGAATGATCTTGATCTTGTACATTTCAGTACACTCTTAACTTCTTGCTTGTTTTGCTCCATAATTAGTCCAAAATCGCCAAGTTTCACATAATACTTGTTTTTACCTGAGAATTACAAAAGTAAACATTAACGTATCAATTCTCACAGATAATATAATAAAACAAGTCAAATAAATAGGATAAATGATAGTAATAAAATGTACTTATTTGAGTTCAACAAATATCCCCCCACTTGAACTTTACTTGTCCCCAAGTAAACCTTAGAATTAATCTTATGAAAATGTATCCTAAAAGATGTTAGGATTTATTTTTATATTTAAGCATGTATTCATTTTTGTCATAATCACACAACCAAACACTTAACGAATTAGAAGTAAAATAAAATATTCTGATAAAAGCAAATCTAATCGTTTAACTGTCCAGTCGTGACGAATATTCTATCATAAGCTTGGCAAGTATACACATCTCCCCCACTAAAGCCAAGGAATAACAAGTCTAAAGCGGTAAAAAGGGTTTGTAGGTTAAGGGTTAATCATTCTTCTTAATCTCTATCGATCTCAAATTCCAGAAAAGGCGAGAAAATCACAAATACATGATCGAATCCACGAACACGATACTTGCAATTGCTCAAATCCTTAACTCGAATAGGCTAAAGATAGGACCAAGTAATCTTCACCAATAATATTATATCAAAAAGGGAGACAAAATCATAAATAAATAGCCGAATCCACGACTACGATACTTAAGATTGCTCAAATCCCTAATCTCAAGAAATCAAAGGTTTGGATAAAGAATAATATAGGGTATGGATAATATTTGGGATACAAATTGGTGTAAAATGAAAAATAAACAAAACAAATAAATTAAGATCCTAAGTGTGGTTAATCACTATCCCAACCATCCCATGAATAAGACTCATATCATAGAATAACTTACGCTTTAACACTTGAAACACACGCTTTAGGTAGACACGAATTATACTCAACAAGATCTTAATCAAAGAATAAACCTTAGTTGGCGTTCCCATAACGTTCAACTCCCATTCAATCCATAAATGTAATATATAACAAATAATGGTGATATCGACCACTTAATACAAAAATTTACATAAGTTGGTTAAAACAAACTTCCAACTTTTCTTTTTTCTTTTTCTTTTCTTATTTTTTCGATTTTTTTTTTTTTTTTTTTTTTTTTTTTTTTTTTTTTTTTTTTTAACTTTAAACATAAACATTGATGTGTAAAATTTCACCACATCACTATAATGATAACTCTGGATAATTTTTCCATACTTTTCATGACTTCAGAAATAACTGTAATAGTGAAAGTAGTAAACACACAAAAAATAAACTCAAAGATATACAATATTTACTTTCACTCCAATTGCATTGTGCAATTTCCCGACCTAACCATAGATAATGAATTACGCACGCAAACACAGGTAATGTGAGGAAACACACTTTGCCTAAAGCAATTAACCAACCACGGATTTTAATCTACAGGGTAGGCTAAGGTGTAAGGGTGTAACGATACATTATAACAAAGGTGTAAGAAACGAAAGGAATGGCTCAGAGTGTTTTTCTAGGGGTATCTTACTCTAAAAGTGAGAGTAACAAAAGGGTTTATACGGGGGTTAACTAACCAGTGTAGTTAGCTAATATCACATAACATATAATAGGCTATTTGGGTGTAATCCTAGAAATTTACCAATTTAGACAAGTCATTCCAATTATATAAATAATACTTATTATGGTGGTCTCAAATAGTATACAAGCCAAGTTCTAAAGTTTACAAGTCACCGGCACACTCATAGATTTGTGAATTTTGAAAAATCACAAATTTTGAAAATAACGTTATGTTTGCAGCTATGCAATTTAGACTTTAAACAAAAACATGCTAAAAATTTTAAATTTTGATATATTAAGCCCATTTTAAGCATATTTTGAAAAGTTTAGGACAAGTAAGTGTTCTAATTCTCCAATCCCCCTACTTAAGTTAAACAACGTCCTCGTTGTTTGTATCAAAGGTTAAAAAACTGGAAAATAAAAGAATTAGAACAGAAAAACTCCCCTGAGATTTGCTCGGTATGATCCTCCATTATTTGTATAAGAGCAAAAATCAACTTCTTGTCGATGAGAACGTTTAAGCTTCATAATTGATGTATCCACAGGAAATGCAGGAATCTATAATACCATCAAGACTTTAACACACCTGAGTTAAGAAAGTTCAAACTTGCATAATACATTAGTAGTTAGTAAAAATAAAATGTAAAAATTAAAACTGAAAATCATCAGGTCAGTCGATGCGCCGTATCTTATGGAAGAAGATACGCCGTATCGAGTCTGGAATAAATACGAATCAGAATAAAAGATGCGTCGCATCCTTAACCAGGGATGCGCCGCATTAAAATAAACTGACAAAGAGTTTTAAACTCAAAGTAAAAATGCAGAAAATAAAATAAGATATGACCAGTGCAGGAGATGCGTCGCATCTCAGGATGGAGATGCGCCGTATTTTCTGCGGGCCTGACTGACTCGACACAGAACAGAATAGTAAAAATTCTCCGGGTTGTCTCCCGGTCAGCACTTGTCTTTATTCCAGAGTCTTCAAGTTAGACTCACGTTCAGCTCATTAATATCGATCATTGAAGGAGTCGGAAGCATCGCGCTCCCTCATTGCCAATTCAGTAATATTGAACACTCATTGCTCGTCCTTAATTTCCACGCCATTCTTCTCTAATATCTGTAAAAACAAAGTTCTGTCCCTTTCGGGTAGAGATGACAAAATGATAGACGGGAAATTCTTATTATTAAATAGGCACAAATATGCAAGGTGGGGTGGTAGTTCAATAAACAGATCATTTTTCAAATTCGTATCCTCAACTATTCTCCTACGTTTGTTAATCACTACGCAATCATACCACTCATCATCAGAATCATTAACAATATCGCGCCTAAGTTCGGTAGGTACATTAAGGTCAATAAATTCCTCGAAGTCTTCATGATTAGGATTAGTTGAGTTGTTTTGAATCAATGTTTCTCCTATGAGCCTAGCTTCAAGATCGAATTCCATACGCTCTCTTAATCCTAGCACATAGATGCCTCTAATTATGCTTTTAACAGGATCTTGGCACTTATAGACTAGTTTATTATTCCCTACCCTTAATGAGATTTTTCTTTTAAACACATAAATCTTAGCACGGGCGGTAGACAAGAAAGGTCTAATCAAGTTCTTAGTAGAACTCCTGGTAATGCACTTCCTGAAACTATCACAAAAGCATCAGTAGGGTATGTTCAAGAAAGTAATATATCAGAAAATCAACAACGAAAACGGAATACGAAAAATTAAAGTTACTGATATCTGCAGACGATGCGCCGTATCCAAAAAGTTGGATACGCCGTATCTTATAATCGTTAAAATTTAATCAGACTTTATTCAGAAAATAGATACGCCGCTTATAAATTTAGAATGCGCCGTATCATTTTTAATTATCAAAAATCAACGTATATTTATTAAAATTAAATGCGTCGTATTAACAAAAGTTAATGCGCCGAATTTTTGTTACATTTCAAAATACAAGATTTTTGATTCAGAAGATACGCCGTATCGACAGAGATCTATGCGTCGTATCTGTTTAATAATTCAAAAACTGTTTTTAATTAAAATAATAGATACGCCGTTTCTGCTAAAGCAGATGCGTCGTATGGCGTTATCGCTTAGAAAAATTTCTTATTAAAAACAGATACGCCGTATCTTGGGGAAAGATGCGCTGTATTCGAATTAATTAAACGCGTTGTATTTTATAAAAATTAAACGCAATACGCCGTATCTATGAAAATAGATTCGTCGTATCGTTTGAATAAGCTTAGTACAACGATAGCAGAATACAGAAAATACGAAAATAAAAACAAAAATAAACACAAACGAAAAGCAACAAAAATAAAAGAAAACAAATAACACACAAAACAGAAAATAAGCAAATAATACAATGAATGCAATTTAACTAATATACAACAGAGTTAGCGGTTAGAATTAAAATAAAAAAGAAAAACCTAATTAAAATACTAATCAAATTAACAGATAGTAACAATTCACTCCCCGGCAACGGCGCCAAAAACTTGATGTGCGCGTGTGGTATTGCTCTAATTTTATCCACGATATGTCGTTGTGGTTTTAGCAGTATTCAAGTTTTAAATTTATATTTAGCCGACTTATCAATAACACACACTTTAACGAGCAGTGTACCCGGTCAGTATGAATATAATGGTAAGTAGAGTGTCGATCACTAAGAGTGGAACGTATTATCAAGTTATTCTAATCAGTATTTTAATATCTTAAGTTAGCTATACAACCTAATCTAACGCAAGGGGGTTCAGCCTGAGAGACTGGCACGGTTTGGTTATGATTAAATATAAACTAAACTAATAAGCACGAATCAGCGAGTAGCACACACGTACACAGATAAATACATGAGACA
Organism: Artemisia tridentata subsp. tridentata; assembly: GCA_021014915.2. Lineage (NCBI taxonomy): Eukaryota > Viridiplantae > Streptophyta > Magnoliopsida > Asterales > Asteraceae > Artemisia > Artemisia tridentata. The sequence goes on from CP139501.1 coordinate 192,958,707, forward strand.
ATAAGAAGACCTGTCCTGATAGTTAAGTAGTTTGTCACTTATTTTATTGCTAGTTTTATATGAAGTGTATAGTTCGATGCAACGCACCGAGATTAAGTCATTTCTCGTTGGTTCTAATCTTATCGGCGAGTAAACCCTTAATGATTACTTATGACTATCCTATTTATCTTTCTTCCTACTTTTCTACAGACGATAGAATGCATAGGCGATCTAATAAATAGGCGAGGAAGGGGCATAGCGACCCAAGCAATGCTCAGCTAGACACAGAGGTTATCAATGCACTAATAAAAGTCACCAAAGACATCATCATATAAACTTTAATTAATGGGAAAGCAATTTTAAGGGGAGTCGAAGTGAATGATAACATAACACAAGCCCATCAATCTTGACCAATTAAAGTTTACTAATACAATAAAACAAAACTACTTAATGAATTGAATACATGCAGGACCTTCTTACAGCTCTTGTATCTTCGTTCAAGGTGTGTCTTGTGTTGCTACTTCGTCTGAATTCGGCTTAGGGCTTCTGTCCTTCGTATATCGTACGTACCAAAAGTCTCTGAAATTCGTCTAGCTTTGGGGTATTTATAGTTTCTGTCTGAGGGCTAGATGCGGCGCATAGGATAAGTAGATGCGGCGCATCGACTTAACTTCGCGTGGGGTCCAAGATTAATATATTCAGGAATATTCGTACACCGCCAGAAGATGCGGCGTAACTCCATTCTTAGATGCGGCGCATGTCCTTGCTGTCTTGGATCGTAGCTTGTGAAATCTTGATAGTGATGCGCCGTATATAATAAGTAAGATGCGGCGTATCTGGAGCAGAATGATCTTGATCTTGTACATTTCAGTAGACTCTTAACTTCTTGCTTGTTTTGCTCCATAATTAGTCCAAAATCGCCAAGTTTCACATAATACTTGTTTTTACATGAGAATTACAAAAGTAAACATTAACGTATCAATTCTCACAGATAATATAATAAAACAAGTCAAATAAATAGGATAAATGATAGTAATAAAATGTACTTATTTGAGTTCATCACCCATCTCTAATATCACTTATCATTCATACTCATATTCCATTATTGTTACTTAAACATACATTCGTATAATCATAATATAATCACCGGCACTAATCAAAGTGTACGGTAAACAATTTACTACGTGTCATCACTAGTTAGTTACTTCTAGTTGCTAATTCTATGCATCACCAATTTATTCCTTATGCAAGCATTCTTAGACTACCACGTTTGCACCTTCTCTTCTCCTTGCCTCAAGCAACTTCGATCGCTCACCTATCACCTTTCATTACCTTGACGCCATCTTAGTAATACTTATCTTTTTCATGCCTTCGAATATATGAATTTACACGTTATATTTCATCTGATTTGTCACATTACACTTATCGTTTTCTTGTTAACTTCACGTTATCCTCCTACTTTATTTTACACGTGTTCATTCTTTTAATGTTGTCTATTTCAATCCCGATTGATTCACCTTAATCTTAACATTGCTTAAACCATCATTAAACGTAGATTATTTTCTAGACCATATATTGGTCTTGCGTTGTATCTAAACTCGTCCATCCACCCGGCTTCTATCATTTCATGCCACGAAAAAAATTCTAGTCGTGACTTACCTAATTCAAGTTTCCCTTGTAGTTTACCTTTTTAAATCGTTCTATACCTTACCTCATGACACGCATTCGTAGTCACCTTACACATAAACGACGAACACGTTAGTACATACTTACTCCCATTCATACTTAAAGATAAACGTCACTACACACTCATACTTCGTTAGTCTATTATCAAATTATAATTTAAAACGCTTGAACATGTCTGTCATATCATTTGTCTATTCTTGTTGAGGCAATTTCTATTTTGCCTCCTCAATTTATCCAATAGCTACGTCATGTATCCGTCACTACCTAATCGTTTCTTTAATATCTTACAGTTACTTATTTCATTCACACATCTTATCCGAGCATTTAAATCTTCTTCACATATCCATACCTATCTATCCTTAACGTTCCCATAAGACAAGCCTTGCTCAATCCCTTATCCCTTACTAGGTCATTATTCTTCCGAACACAACACATACAAGTCACTCATCCACCTCTATTATTTCAATCTAAGTAAGTTCGACCTTTTATGTATTATACTATGACACATTCTTCGCCTACAACTCATAACCTTTAAGATCTTGATTCACATAATTAGAACTTTAGACTTTCGACGCAAAAACTATCATTTTGTTACTTAACACCTAGCACAATACATTCAATCATAGAATTACTTCACATATACATTGGCACCATAAACACATACCACTCTTATCGACTTAAGTACATATTCCACGTCTTGTATTCCATCGCTTAATTAAAGCAATCTATAATTCGCGTCTAATTTGTTACTCCTATATTTCACCACATCCACATGACCACGTTCACATTATAACTTAGCTATAATATAATCTCATTATTATTATAAGCATTTCTACGTTACACCACAATGGCACTTACTATTCGCATTACTTTAACTTACATATAACGCGTCTACGAGTGGTTTAAGTCTAGGCAACCTATAGTGGAAACCTAATTAACTTAAACCGAAGCTCTGATACCAAGTTGTTTCACCTCGTACCCGTTTAGACAAAAATTAAAACTTTTTACGCGCAAACACTTGACTTTTATGGACATTCTGTCACTCTTTTGACAATTGACAAAAATCGGTACACATTCAGGACTTGAGACTATTTTTAAATGAAAGTACATTCAATTAACTTCAAAACGACGGGTGGTGCGACCCGTGACGACTTACGGTTTAAAAGATATGATTTTTCAAAAATTACCAAAATCTGAAATTTTTGCCAAACCGCTGGTCGGGAGACCCAACCGCCGGTTTGGGCCCAAAATCTGGCTGGACCGGGCGGTCCAACCTTGTTGTCAGCCAAAACTCATTTTCAAAATCCCGTCTTTGAAACCCGACCTCCCGAACTCGTTATCGAACCAAACTTTCCAGATTTGCTTGGTATATCTATGGGCTCATTTTCTTACAAAAATGTTTTCCGAACGAATTCCCGAAAGGGTACTTTTACAAATGAGACGGGTGATGCAAATAACCCGTTTTGACCCATTATGACAACAATCAACCCATACGACTTTCGTTTTACGCCAAACTTGACCAACATCAATCATTTAACATAACAAAACACGTTCTAACAACACTTGACCCGTTTACTACCCAAAATCGGTATATTTACAACTAAACCAAACGCCCCTTTTCCTTTATGCATAAACACATAACTACACTTTGACTCTTCATTAGATTCCGAAATCGTTATGACCTCCTTGACATACATTTTGACACACGGCTACACTTTACAAATCAATAAAAGACAAACGGGGGTACAAGCTTTATACACTTGAGCTCGGTATCCACCTAAGCTCTAATTTCTTACCAATATTCTATCCTTCTGCATAATTTAACCATAATCCTTATCCCACGCCATCCACAAACACAAGAACCTACAAAAGGGATTGAAAACTAAACCATAAGCTTTCGCTTATTAAGTAAAACGATCAATAACATATCATTATACTTCAATCCACACATAGCATCTTATACATAAACACTTACTTGACGGGCTTACAACCCAATACTCATCTAGCACATAACATCACCATATACCATAGCATCAAATCATCACATATGCCACATTCATGGCATCACATAATCATATTTCATAGTTCATACCACTTTGTCATACAACATATATAACAAATATGTTAGAAATCCATATAACACATGTTACTATCATTTTACTTACCTCAATCCAAGCTAAACAATAGCAAGAACATGATCATCATCACAATTCTCCATCATCATCATCACCTTTACAATAATCAAAACCTAACAACATAACAATCAAATACATAACAAGGGTTATCAAAACCCAACAAAACATACCCATCTATCTTTCTACATCATCATATGATCATATCTTGATCATATGATGAAAACCCATTTTACTCATAACTCTTAATCTTATTAACCATCAATGGAAATACTTACTTGTGAAGGATTATCACTAAGAAGAACCATAAGCATAAGAACTTCATCTTCTTCTTCCTAAAATCATCAAGACTCACTTTCTTCCCTCCCTTTTTCTCTTCTAAAACCGGACCACACAACACACCCAAGAAAATGGTAGAAATGTCTAGATAATCCTGGATAAATAATATCTAGTTACAAGTTTGGGATAATGGCAAAGATGGCCCTTCAAGTCTCATTCCTTCTTATTTAGCCACAACTAACTTTATCACATGTTTAATACTTGGCAACCTAGGCCCCTTTAGTTATGCAACACATTTCACATAACTATATTAGTCATTCTTGACTATTACTTGACTATCGGGTTTGACTAAAACGCTACATTCGTTGACTGACCAATCACATAAAGTCTTTATCCACTTTCATCTAGGGTGGGGTCCCAACACCCGGGAAATGGGTCTAACACTATCAAAATTGGATTTTATCGCAATTCCTCAGGTCAAACGGTCAAACCTATCGAAATTAGATTTTATCGCAATTCCTCAGGTCAAACGATCAAACCTATCAAAATTGGATTTTATCGCAATTCCTCAGGTCAAACGGTCAATGTTATAGGAATTTGGTCCATGACCACTTATCGAAATTGAAAGAAAAAAAATTTAGATGAAGAGAAGACCATGTTGACCAGACCACAACCAAAATACTCATACCTCAGTTCGAATTCATCATCGGTCCATGTTAGGATAAACAAAAAGTATGTCCGAAACAGAAGCTGTTCATCAGATTCAAACCATATCTAAAACCAACAACATCTATCCTAACTTAGACACAACCATATCCTCACATCACTCCCCAACACACATATCAATACTCACTATCATTCAACTAGACTCGAATATTAAATGAAATATACGAAAAATCTCAGATTTAATTGGTGTTATTCAAGGAAACATCAGACCACTAAAGGTCAAACACACGAAATGTATCATCACTGATTTTATTTGAAGCCTAGCTTCATTATTAATATCCGAACACAAAAGATAAGTGAGATAACAATTATGTCATCCACTTTTCTTGGTTCATTCAAATGAAATACATAACAATTAAACCCTACCCGAGACCCACAAATGGATCCTGAAGATTGTCTTGATTTCTTGAATCGGATTGAGCAACAAATGAAGAAATAGGTTGGGTATGGTTGATGTTGTGAAGGGATTATTACTTGCGTTTATGTTTGAATGATTCGGTTATGATGATGATGATGAATCTGAGATGATATGATCGGTTTTGATAGATGAAGATGGGATGGGATATGCGTTGGGAGAATAAGTGTGTGAGGGGGCGGATTTTACATAAGTGTGGATTAGGGTTATTAGTCTCTCTTATATATCCCTAATATTTAGGGTATAATTGGTGTGAATGGGCTGTTAATGGGCTGTGCAGTTTTTGTTAAATTGTGATATGGGCTAATGTTAGTTTGTTTCGGTTGCGCTGAGCTCGTATTACAATCGCTTAAATGACTATAACAATTGTCATCCGAATTTTTTTACAAAATATTGGATACAATTTTTTAATTTTGGTATAACAAGTAGCATTTTGGTTCCACAAAAATTTTCACGGGGATACATGTTACACGGCCAAAGTTTTCAATGAATATCAATTGTGACTGTGGGGATGATTCGATATTATTTGTTTGGGTTTGAAGTAACGTTTTATGGATGCGTGTACTTATTTCATCTTCTTTCTTTCTTCCCTCCCGCGAAGATGACTTGTTTGGGCATATATTAATGGTGACGAAGACTTGGATATCTAGTTACTTTTATGATTCTTTCTTTCTATACTCACAAAGCAGCTATCACTTTAAGGAGTTATGTTGTACTGCTCAGTGTCTCACGTAGTTGAGGATATGTCAAGAGGTTTTGTACTAATACTTTTGTTGAGGGTATAAGGTACACCGTTTTGAGTCACAAGGATAGTACAAGCTTAAGTCACAAATCTGGGGGATTTTACTTCATTCTCGAGTTCGTCATATTGGGTTATCTTCTCATGTGGTTACTAAAGACAGCCATCGCTTTTGATACAGGGGGTTGGTAAAGAGTTAGACATTTTAAATGGTATTGTTAGTAGATTGGGTTCATCGACATCTTCTCACGGGCTGATATGATTAATAATAAAGTGCTTCTAGTTAATGCTTCACGTACACATCATTATGCTGATTCTGATAAATCGTAACCATCAGGGGAGAGAAATGTGTACATCGAGGACGCACAAAAAGTTCACGTGATCGGGCTTAATGATTTATGAAACAATTTATGTCGGAAATTGGTTGATTCTATTTCTTATCTTCTCATCCTATTCTACGTACTTCTACCTTATCCACCTTCACTAATTTCGGGCAACAAAATCAAGATGATCAGTGGTTCAACTTGTTACTTTGGTGTTATCATTTCATATTTACATTACGTGCTAATTTTTCATATGTAAGATAATTGGGATGCATTTGGTGAGATGAAGATGTTGATACTCTGTTCCCCCGAATGGACAATCTTGAAGAAGTTCGAGTCTACAGTTTGTTCTACATTTTTCGCTGCGTGTTTGAAGACTAAAGACGGCATGCATTTAATTATCAAAAGACTTCTTCAGATTTAGGGCATTCATCAGAAATGTTGTCAGTTTGGGGGAGAGCACTAATTAGGAGATAGTGAAAAGCCAGATTTAATCCCTAATTAGATTTGCTCACATTGTTCTTCTACAAGTAAAGAGATGGCAGCTGAGAAGATTCAGCAAGCTAAAAGAAGTAATGTAGTTTGAAGACCATTCTCAGAGCTGCTGCGCTTATGTTTTGTATTTAATTTTACTTGTGGGGAACATTGTAAGCAATTCCCATATGACATCACTTTGGGGAGAGATTGTTAGCCTTAAAGTAATGAAATATTCGGGAATTTCATTTCTTTCTATGTACAAGGACTAGTTTAGTCAATAATGGTTAGTTAGGCTAGTTCTTAGTATAAATACCTTCCTTGTCACAACTAGGAAGGTTGGGAATGCCTCATTTATAACTTAGGTGTGTGTTTCTCCTCCTTCACTCTAGAATACACACACACCTTTCCTATTCTTTAATCTAATATTACCATGGTTAACCTTTACTTTGAGCTTCCCCGACCCCCCGAACCACATAAATCAATAGTGTTTATCGGTCCTACAAATACACTTTATATGTTTTTGACATGTTCAACTCTTTTATCTCATATTCCTTTTTACTTGAACAAATTATCTTAAGCTATTTGACCCGTTAGACGACATAACTGAAATTGACGTGGTTCAAAATTGCCTTATCTAGTTTTAGCAATGCAAATGGCATTGGTTCGCCTTGTACTATTTTTAGCTTGTGTTTGTCTCTGTAGATCGGTACAACTTATTCTGTTCAAAGTATTTAAGTTAAATCTTTGATTTTTAATCAGATGGACCCCCTTAAGTACATGAGTATCTCAACGGGTTTTAAGGTATTATTACTGAAGGAGCAAGGTTTGAGGGTTCAAGGGATGATCCCCTGCCCTTGTTGGCTACGGTGCTCAGGGTGCCTGCAGGTTTGGGTTCTACGAGTTCTTTAAGAAATACTATTCTGACATTGCTTTCCTAGAGTATGCTTCCAAGTACCCAGCTTTGATATACATGTCTGCTTCCTCGTCTGCAGAGGTTATTGCTAGTATTGCTCTTTGCCCCATGGAGGCAGTGAAGTTTCATGTTCAGATACAACCTAGTTTTACCAGGGGTTTGGTTGATGGACTTTCGAACTTTGTCAAATCTCAAGGCGCACTTGGGTACACATCATTATTTATTCTGGAAAAAAAATGATTGCCTTAATATTTGCTTATTCCTGCATGTCTGTGCATGCCAATAATTTTTAATTATGAGTTGCATCTGATTAAGTGTGTCTGAAAACTCTCACATCGAGTTTTGCCACATTTATGCAGATTATACAAAGGATTGTTGCTGCTTTGGAGACATCAGATACCATGTAAGCTTACATACTTACTGTCTCTTTAACTTATATTGAGCCGGAACATTTTATTTGTGTTTGTTTGGATATCTCCAGATGACTTAATATGTGTGCTACTTCCTTACTATTCCTTTTTGGGTTATTTTCATACAACGTCGACATACTTTTTCCTTTGTTTCGATTCAGTCTTATTATGTATATATTTGGAAAGGCCGAAGGCGATTCTGTCATTGTATTCTGTATTTCTACACATAAGTCATACGAAGATGGTTCTGTGTCTCATTTGGTTCATTTTGTAGTACGTAATCTTTACAATTTCATTAAAAATCATTAATTTTATAACCCGGTCTTTATGGGTTTTTTAATTTGCAATAAGAAGTGCATCTACTAAAATGGGACATATGAAAAAGTACGTTGGTTATTAACAGCCCTTTTTTTCTTTTTAACTGCTTGGTAGTGTTTACAAGTGTACATATGCTGGTTCCTCTGTTCTCTGAAAGGTTGATTTGCAGATACGATGATAAATTTTACTCATTTTGAGATTTACGAGACTGTGCATTTCAACTACGAACTACGTAAACCCAAAAATGAATGCACCAAATCTGTCCAAGTTTATGGTAGTTATAAAACTGGAGTTTTTGCTAGTCTTGTATATGCATTCGCATTTCCTCATTGTGCTGATCTATTGGCCTTCTATCAATCCGTGAGAGCTAAAGATGTGAGTGCTTCTGATTCAACATTGTCTAATACAAATGCTACATTTTTTCACGATGTTTATATCGTGCATTCGTGCATTTATATTTTCCAGGCTGTGCCGAAGCTTGGGGTTTGGGACATCTTGCGACTGGTTAGGCCACCCATGCTACAGTTTATCATGACTGTGATTTTCACTAGAGTTCAATGGGGAATGTACAATGCTTTCAAATTGTCATTGGGGCTGTAAGTTTTCACATATGTTAGTGTTGTTTACTTGAGGTTGATTTAGTTACAGCTAAAGGTTTACTGATTAGGAGTAATTTACAGGTCAGCCTCAGGTGGTTTACTCGAGTGTATGAGACAAGGTGGCATGCATGAGGTATGGCCAAAGTAGAAATCAGTATGGCATTTGGACTAAAAAATGGTAGAAGTGGTATCTAGTTGGTCTGAAGGCTAACAATGAACTCAGAGGCCCTTCTCACCCAATTGTAACTGTCGAACCGTTTAATATTAGGAACTAATGTGGTTGTGACTTGAAAGTTTTTTCTTATTATCTTCTATCACTCATTTAGTATAACTCTTTTTTTAACTAATGTGCGTATGAAGGTTTGGAAGTTAGGTAATTATGATTGAGTGAGTAAAACACTTTTACATATTTATATCTTGAGAGAGATGGGGTGAGTATGAATGACATGTCTTATGTATTAACTAGGAATGTCTTAATTTTGTCAACCGCCAAGGTCATAAGATAATATAATGAAGTGGCACACATGCTTCGGTGCATAAGATATGCATATGCGTCGAGGTGCACAAATCTAAAATGCATCAGGTGCATAAGATATGAATTCGGTAAATGCACTTGGATTTGTCATTTTCGGTTTTTACGTAGATGTTAGGCGCATTATGCTTATGCATCGAGGCGCACAAACTTATGCATCGAGGTGCACAAATCTAAAATGCATCTAGGCGCATAAGCTTATGCACCTTATGCATCTAGGTGAATAAGCTTAGGCTACTTGATAACTGTTGGATGTGCCACGTGTATTAAATCTAACGGATAGTTGTGGAAAGTTCATTTTGGTAAAACATATATGCGTGGTTCATTTTGTTAATCTTATATGATAAAGGGTCCATTTAAAAAAAAAATCTCTTATTTTATTAGTATAATATAAAACGGTCAAATATGATTGTTATCTAATACGACCCTGGTCATTAGAATATTTTCTTACTATTATTATTTAGTATTTCCTTATTATTAATTAGTTTACTTTTCTAGTAATTTCCCTTTATTGTATTATCTTGGTAAACAAGATATAGTATTATGGCAAGTGTAGGATTTATTTAGTATTTAAATATCATTAGGGCTGTAAAACCACTTATGCAGATTATTATTAATGGTTTATTGATTTCGTGTCAATTGGGAGAGCTTATTCGACCTCTCGAACGTCGATTATTATATCTTTATTGTTCTTTTATCTCATTATCGATCCAATTCGTATCAATTGGTATCAGAGCCAGGATATCAAAAGGGATAATTATAAGGTTGGATGAGACGAAGAGAGTGGATGTTCATATTACACTAAGTCATGTGACATCAATTTTCAAACCTTTGACAGACGAGAAGTGCAGGGGAAGTTACAGTAGTTGCAAGGAGGTGAAAGACAGCATCGGTGAAGGTTATCATGTTACAAGTTTAGAAGGTGGAGAACACGTTGGTGGTGGTAATCTCATAAACTTTTGTGAGTACACAAGGTCGAATGAGAAAACACAAGCTGTGGGTAAAGCAACATTTTTGGGGTCGAATAATAACCACAAAAAGGATGCCACAGATATAGAAAACGTCACTGATGGGTGGTCGAACGATGATAATCGTGGGGTAGTGAAGCTCAGTGGGGGAATAGAGCAGTTTGTTAGAATTTAATAATCATGAAAAGTTCTTATATTAATCAAGTAATCATCATACACATGCGGAAGCGTAGGATCTATTTTAACACATAAGAATTAACCGAATATTAAAGATAACGTACCTTTTGATTCTAGCACAACAAGAATCAAACTTCAAATCTTCTTCAATCTTTATCAAGAATGGATTAACGATTTACCCCTTACCATTTTTTAACTCAATCCAAGATATTAACTATAATGAGTTAATACAACGATCTTATACACACGTACTATAACCGAATTAATGAGATTGCTAGATCTATAAAACACAAAGTTTGTTTTTCTTAAAAATAGATCGATTGACCCTTATGGGTGTTTGTTTCGATCGACCAAAAGCAAGAAAAGAAGAATAAAAGTTTTAGGGTTTTAGCTAGTGCACAAGAGGCAATGAATCAATAACCCTTAGCCTTGTATTTATAGCATGACAATCTTAGAAAATAAGTTGGCATGGGATTGGGTTTCCCAAGCCCATAGCCGATCGGCCTAGGGTATCCCTAGGGATTCCGGAAGCTTCTTGTTCCTCTAATTTCATCTATAGTCCTTCTCTTATTCCCTAACGGTCGTTAGTCAATTGTCATTAACTACTTAACGTCCGTTAGTCATTATTTTGTGTTTTAATAATTAAATACTTAACGGTTTATAGATTAATTATTATCCCTTAATTCTTCATACGTAATGTGTGCAATCTCGTGGTCTCGAGTTCGATTCTAGACATACACACATTAATATTTGTACATAAAACTAACAGCTCCCACTTGGACATCTATTAATAGCGTAATGACATTGGTTAGCGTCTAGCAACACGCCAATGCCCCTAGTACAACTCGAGTGGTGGTCTCATGTAAAAACCATTCGATGATTCATCATCATACTTATCCTTTTGCTACTAATACTACATTAATAAAGATATGGATCTTAGTCATTCTTTATTAACCATTATGTTTCTCGTTTTTTCTGATTGAGCAAGATTACCAAATCATATGAACGTATTACCAAATCGTCTGAACGTATTCCAGATAGATCTTGGGCGTGGCAACGCAAATATATTGTCAACCATACGAGGGGACTAGCAGTATTAAACTTCAAAACAAATTTGAAAGAACAAATTATCTTGACTATGAGCCTAACCCATGAACTTTGCAACACTCCTGAAAATAATCCTTATGGCTACCAGTAACGTATAGCGGTAAATTGCTTTACAGAAATGTACTACATCCATGACAGTTATCTGGTATCTCAAGTCTGAGGATAACTATATATACATGATTTACTTGATGACAAGATCCATAAAGTAAACTCATGAAGTTGGGATAAGTCCTATATTCAATTCATTGAATATCATGTGAAATTGGCATGTCAACGCATCAATATACGTTCAAGTATATTCTACCGATATTCAGATTTGTCTTGATTTAATGATATTCCCATATCATTAAGTGACAACGGACAATTTAGAATAATCAAATTAGTCAAGGATTAAACATGCAAATACATGATATATTATTAAGAAAATGATAATCAAACATAACTAATATTTATTTCATTAAAATAATAATTGTTCATAACATCCTATTATCCAAACACTAATCACAGATGGGCATGAAACTACTAGCTAAATGAAGTCCTACGCCTTCAGCATGTTGATACAGCTTTCCACCAGGTAAAGCTTTCGTTAAATGATCAGCTAGGTTATTATATGTGTGAACTTTGAGTAACTCGATTTCACCTATCTCGACTTGTTCTCGAACATAGTGATATTTAATCTGGAAATGTCTGGTGCCTTTCATGAATCGAGGTTCATTGGAAAATGTAATTGCGGCTGAATTGTCACAATACATCTTTATAGGGTTTTCGATTGAGGGCATAACTCCAAGCCCCGAAATGAACTTCCTAATCCACACAGCTTCCATTGCAGCTTCTAAAGCAACTATGTACTCACTTTCTATTGCAGACATTGCTACAGTACTCTGCTTCTTGCTCTTTCAATCCACAACTCCTCCATTAATGACAAAGACATAACATGTCTGAGACTTCGTATCATCTTTATCACATTTCCAAGAAGCATCGGAGTAACCTGTAATACCAAGTTCTGCTTCTGGATTTCCCCCATATACTAAAAACATATCTCTTATAGCCCTTAAGTACTTGAGAATATGTTTAACAACAGTCTAGTGGAGTTCACCTAGATTCTGTTGATATCGACTGGTTATATTTTGAGCAAACGCCACATCAGGCCTTGTGCATCTCACCACATACATTATAGATCCCACAGCTGAAGCATAAGGGACTCTATTCATGTGTGTCACCTCTGCAGGTGTTGAAGCACATGCTTTGATACTTAATCCATGATTCTCTTGTATTGGAAAATATCCCTTCTTGGAATTTTGCATATTGAATCTCTTCAATATTTTATCAATGTAAGCACTTTGGCTTAATCCAATCAACCGCTTTGATCAATCTCTATAAATCTTGATTCCTAGAATGTATGCTCCTTCTCCTAAATCCTTCATAGAAAAACATTTGCCAAGATAGGCTTTAACCTCTTTCAATCTTGGAATATTTTTACCCATGATTAATATGTCATCAACATATAGGACTAGGAAAATAAAATCACTCCCACTAGCTTTGTGATATACACATGGCTCATCCGGATTCTGAGTAAACCCAAACTTTTTGATTTCTTCATCAAATCTCTTATTCCATTGTCGTGATGCTTACTTCAATCCATAAATGGATCTTTGAAGTTTGCATACACGGTTTGGAAATTCTGGATTCACAAACCCCTCAGGCTGCGTGATACGCGTGATGTGTCGTTGCGGTTTAGCAGTTTTAATGCCTAATCAAGTTTTAAATTTATATTTAGCCGAATTATCAATAACACACACACCTAACGAGCAGTGTACCCGGTCAGTATGAATATAATGGTAAGTAGAGTGTCGATCACTAAGAGTGGAACGTATTATCTAGTTATTCTAATCAGTATTTTAATATATTAAGTTAGCTATACAATCTAATCTAACGCAAGGGGGTTCAGCCTGAGAGACTGGCACGATTTGGTTGCAATTAAATAATAAACTAAACCAATAGGCACGAATCAGCAAGTAGCACACACGTACACAGATAAATACTCGAGACAATAAGAGGGCTGTCCTTATGATAAGTAGTTTGTCACTTGTTTTATTGCTAGTGTTATATGAAGTGTATAGTTCGATGCAACGCACCGAGATTAAGTCCTTTCTCGTTGGTTCTAATCTTATCGGCGAGTAAACCCTTAATGATTACTTATGACTATCCCGTTTATCTTTCTCCTACTTTTCTACATACCATAGAATACATAGGCATCTAATAAACAGGCGAGGGCAGAGGCATGGCGACCCGATCAACGCTCAGCTAGCCACAGAGGTTATCAATGCACTAATAAAAGTCACCAATGACACTAACATATAAACTTTAATTGATGAGAAAGCAGTTTTAAGGGAGTGCAACCTTTCCGTTGTCACATTACACAAGCCACCAATCTTGATGAATTAAAGTTTACTAACACAATAAAACAAAACTACTTAATGAATTAAACATATGCAGCACCTTCTTACAGCTCTTGTATCTTTGATTTGGGTGTGTCTTGTGCTGCTGCCTTGACTGAATTCGTCCTAGGTTTCTGGTCTTCGGTCTTCGGTTATTATATGTCACCGAAATTCGTCTGGTCTTGGGGTATTTATAGTTTCTGTCTGAGGGTGAGATGCGGCGCATCTAGTAAGTAGATGCGGCGCATGTACTTAACTTCGCGTGGGGTCCAAGATTATAATATTCAGGAATATTTGTACACCGCCAGAAGATGCGGCGTATCTTCATCTTTGGATGCGGCGCATGTCCTCTTGTATCTTGGATCGTATCTGGTGAGATCTTGATAGTGATGCGGCGCATGTGATAAGTGAGATGCGGCGCATCTGGAGCAGATTTGACTTGATCTTGTCCATTTCAGTAGACTCTTCACTTTATGCATGTTTTGCTCCATAATTAGTCCAAAATCGCCAAGTTTCACCAAATGCTTGTTTTCAACTGAGAATTACAAAAGTAAACGATTAAGTATCAATCCTCATACATAATATAGTAAAACAAGTCAAATTAATAGGATAAATGATAGTAATAAAATGTACTTATTTGAGTTCATCAAATATCCCCCCACTTGAACTTTACTTGTCCCCAAGTAAACCTTAGATTAAAACTTATGAAAATGTATCCTAAAAGATATTAGGATTTATTTTTATATTTAAGCATGTATTCGTTTTATCATAATCACACAACTAAACACTTAACGAATTAGAAGTAGAATAAAATATTTCGATAAAAGCAAATCTAATCGTTTAACTGTCCAGTCGCGACGAATATTCAATCATAAGCTTGGCAAGTATACACATCTCCCCCACTAAAGCTAAGGAATAACAAGTCTAAAGCGGTAAAAAGGGTTTTTAGGCTTAAGGGTTAATTATTCTTATTCACTATCGATCTCAAATTCCAGAAAAGGCGACAAAATCACAAATACATGATCGAATCCACGAACACGATACTTGCAATTGCTCAAATCCTTAACTCGAATAGGCTAAAGATAGGTCCAAACTTCACTAATAATAATATATCAAAAAGGGCGACAAAATCATAAATACATAGCCGAATCCACGACTACGATACTTAAGATTGCTCAAATCCCTAATCTCAATAAATCAAAGGTTTCGTTGGATAAAGAATAATACAGGGCATGGATAATATTTGGGATATAAATTGGTGTAAAATGAAAAATAAACAAAACAAATAAATTAAAATCCTAAGTGTGGTTAATCACTATCCCAACCATCCCATGAATAAGACTCATATCATTGAATAACTCACGCTTTAACACTTGAAACACACGCTTTAGGTAGACACGAATTATACTCAACAAGATCTTAATCAAAGAATAAACCTTAGTTGACGTTCCCATAACTGCCAACTCCCATTCAATCCATAAATATAATATAAAATAAATAGTGGTGATATCGACCACTTACATAACTTTACATCGTTGGTTTATCAATCTTCCAACTTTTTTTCTTTTTCTTTTTCTTTTCTCATTTTTTCGATTTTTTTTTTTTTTTTTTTTTTTTTTTTTTTTTTTTTTTTTTTTTTTTTTTTTTTTAAGCATAAACATAGATGTGTAAAATTTCACCACATCACTATAACAATAATTCTGGAAAATTTTTCCATACTTTTCATGACTTCAGAAATAACGGTAATAGTGAAAGTAGTAAACACACGAAAAATAAACTAAAAGATATACAATATTTACTTTCACTCCAATTGCATTGTGCAATTTCCCGACCTAACCATAGATAATGAATTACGCACACGAACACAGGTAATGTAAGGAAACACACTTTGCCTATATCAATTAACCAACCACGGATTCTAATCTACAGGTAGGCTAAGGTGTAAGGGTGTAAAGAAACATTTTAAACATAGGTGTAAGAAACGAAAGGAATGGCTCTGAGTGTTTTTCTAGGGGTATCTTACTCTAAAAGTGAGAGTAACAAAAGGGTTTATACGGGGGTTAACTAACCAGTGTAGTTAGCTAATAACACATAACATATAAAGGCTATTTGGGTGTAATCATAGAAATTTACCAATTTAGACAAGTCATTCCAATTATATAAATAATACTTATTATGGTGGTCTCGAATAGTATACAAGCCAAGTTCTAAAGTTTACAAGTCACCGGCACACTCATAGATTTGTGAATTTTTAAAAATCACAATTTTTGAAAATAACGTCATGTGTGCAGCTATGCAACTTAGACTTTAAACAAAAACATGTTAAAAATTTTAAATTTTGATATATTAAGCACATTTTAAGCATATTTTGAAAAGTTTAGGACAAGTAAATGTTAAGTGTTCTAATTCTCCAATCCCCCCACTTAAGTTAAACAACGTCCTCGTTGTTTGTATAAAAGGTTAAAAACTGGAAAATAAAAGAATTAGAACAGAAAAACTCCCCTGAGATTTGCTCGGTATGATCCTCCATTAGTAGTAGAGCAAAAATCATCTTTCTTGTAGATTAGAACGTTTAATCTTCATATTTGATGTATCCACAGGAAATGCAGGA
Organism: Artemisia tridentata subsp. tridentata; assembly: GCA_021014915.2. Taxonomy (NCBI): domain Eukaryota; kingdom Viridiplantae; phylum Streptophyta; class Magnoliopsida; order Asterales; family Asteraceae; genus Artemisia; species Artemisia tridentata. The sequence goes on from CP139501.1 coordinate 192,975,536, forward strand.
ATCTATAATACCACCAACACTTTAAAACACACCTAAGATAAGAAAGGTTCAAACTTGCATAATACATTAGTAGTTAGATAAAAATAAAACATAAAAATAAAAATGAATATCATCAGGTCAGTCGATGCGCCGTATCTTATGGAAGCAGATACGCCGTATCGAGCCTGGAATAATTACGGATCAGAATAAAAGATGCGCCGCATCCTTAACCAGGGATGCGCCACATTTAAAATAGACTGATAAAAAGTTTTAAATTCGAAAATAAAAAATGCAGAAAAATTAAAGTAAGATATGACCATTGCAGGAGATGCGTCGCATCTCAGGATTGAGATCCGCCGTATCCTCGGCTGTCTGACTGACTCGACACAAACAGAAAATTAAAAGATAATTCCGGGTTGTCTCCCGGTAAGCACTTGTCTTTATTCCAGAGTCTTCAAGTTAGACTCACGTTCAGCTCTTCATTTAGTATCGATCATTGAAGGAGTCGGAAACATCGCGCTCCCTCATTGCCAATTCAGTAATATTGAACACTCCTTGCTCGTCCTTAATTTCCACGCCGTTCTTCTTTAATACCTGTATAAACAAAGTCCTGTCCCTTTCGGGCAGAGATGACAAAATGATAGATGGGAAATTCTTATTATCATATAAGCATAAGTAAGCAAGGTGGGGTGGTAGTTCAATAAACATATCATTATTCAAATACGTTTTCTCAACTATTCTCCTACGTTTGTTAATTACTACGCAATCATACCACTCATCATTGGAATCATTAACAATATCGCGTCTAAGTTCGGTAGGTACATTTAGGTCAATAAATTCCTCAAAGTTCTCATGATTAGGATTAGTTGAGTTGTTTTGAATCAATGTTTCCCCCATAAGCCTAGCTTCAAGATCGAGGTCCATACGCTCTCTTAATCCTAGCATGTAGACACCTCTAATTATGCTTTTAATAGGATCTTGGCACTTATAGACCAGTTTATTATTCCCTACCCTTAATGAGATTTTTCTTTTAAACACATCAATCTTAGCATGGGCAGTAGACAAGAAAGGTCTTCCAAGGATTAAAGGAACCTTAACATCCCTCGGGCATATCTAAAATAACAAAGTCTACAGGGAAAATAAACTTCTCAATCTTAATTAGCACATTATTAGCAATCCCTTCAGGTCGTTTTACCGTTTTATCAGCCAATTCAATAAGTAACTTAGTTGGTGCTAATTTTCCTAGTCCTAGGGTAGTGAATGTCTTAAGAGGCATAACACTAACACTAGCTCCTAAGTCAGCTAACACATTATTGAAAGATATATCATCAATAGAACAAGGTAGAGTAAAACTTCCTGGGTCTTTTTCTTTATGAGGCAAGGCATTTAAATCAGTTGCAGAGCTCCCTTCTTTCATTGTAGCCTTGATCTCCTCTTCAATCTTTGTCTTTTCTTTCAGTAGTCTTCTTAAACTGATTGAAGAATTAAAGAAAAATTCGGGTCTTGCATCATCATTACCATTCATCGATCTTCTAGGTAAGTTAGGAGTGACTTCTTCAGTGGTGCTTATGGCCTTGACATGATCCCTTGGGTTGGTTTCAGTTGAGCTAGGTAAACTTCCATATCCCCTTTCTTGAAGAACTTTGCTCATTTGACCAATTTGTTGTTCCAGTGCTTTGATCGAAGCTCCTTGATTTCTTGTAGTAGTGTCCGTTGAAGCTCGGATTTCTTTGATCATAGCAGTATTCTCTTCATGTCTTTTAGCAGCATCGGCCATAATTTGCTTTAGATTGTCATCTAAAGTCTGCCTCCTTTCTTGATAAGCGGGATTGAAGTTATTCTTTTGATAGAATCCCGGTGTAGCTTCCCTAAATCTCCCTGAAGGTCGGAATGGTTGTCCAAATTGGGTGTAATATGCTTCTTCAAACGTCTCACTTTCATTCTTGTTCGGGCAGTGTTTAGTGTATTGAGGTCCTTCGCACTTTTCACATCCAACTTGGGCAGCATACACTCTTTCATCTCGCTTTTTCATCTCTCTACTAATTTTATCCAATTGAGCTTGAATAGCAGCAATCCCGTCAAAATTAGTGCTGCCCTTAGATCTAGTAGAGGTCCCATCGTGCCATTTCTGAGAATGATCAGCAGCTTCTTGGATCGCTTTCCTAGCATTAGTTGCACTCATTTGAGGTACAGCTCCCTTAGCATCCAAAATCTGTCTAGTAGGCACGTCCAATCCTTGATAAAACAATATTATCTCCTGCATAGGGGTTAGATAGTGTTGAGGACATTTTATTAATAAATCTTTAAATCGTTCCCAAGCTTGATAAAGAGTTTCATCAGGCTCTTGCTTGAAACTGTTGATAGCCTCCATTTTTTTAGCAGTCTTAGCAGGTGGACAATATCTCGTCAGGAATTTGCTCTTCAAACCTTCCCATGTAGTGATTGAACTAGCAGGTTCATTCCTTAGCCACTTGTTAGCAGCTCCTTTTAGTGAGATTGGAAAGATTCTAAGCATGAGTTGATCGTTAGTGACTCCTTCTGAAGTAAACAAATCTGTAATCTCCAGGACCTTTTCAACATGCTCATTAGCATCCTCATGTTCCGTCCCACTGAAAGCATTCTCTCTGAGCTCTTTGAGAAACTGACCCTTCAACTTAAATTTTGACTTATCACCAAACTTTGGTCTAGCAACTCCTGAAGTGTAATCAGCACGGGTACTGTTCATGTATTCCTCCATAGTAGTGTTTTCGCCCATTGTTTCTGTTTCAACTTCCTCTTTTTCTTCAGAAAAGTAATCAAGCTCGAGTGAACTTGAAAGATCAAAGCTTCTTGTGTTGAAAAGCCTTTTAAGCGAATGTAGGGCTCGTTCAGGATCTTCGAAAGGTTGAACCAAGTTCTTCGTGGAACTCCTGGTCATGCACTTCCTGAAATCAACACAAAACTATCAGTAGGGTATGCTCGAGAAAGTAATATATCATAAAACTAACAACGAAAACGGAATACGAAAATCTAAAGTTACTGATGTCTACAGACGATGCGCAGTATCCAAAAAGTTGGATACGCCGTATCTTATAATCGTTAAAATTAAATCAGACTTTATTCAGAAAATAGATACGCCGCTTAGGAAATTAGAATGCGTCGTATCTGTTTTAAGTATCAAAAATCGATATACTTATAAAAATTAAATGCGTCGTATTAACAAAAGTTAATGCACCGTATTTTCGTTACGTTTCAAAATATAAGATTTTTGATTCAGAGGATGCGCCGTATCGATAAAAATCGATACGCCGTATCTGTTTAATAATTCGCAAACTGTTTTTAATTAAAATAATAGATACGCCGTATCTGCTAGAGCAGATGCGTCGTATCGCGTTAACGTTTAGAAAATTTTTTTATAAAAAACAGATACGCCGTATCTTGGGGAAAAGATGCGTCGTATCACTTTATCGCTTAGAAAAATTTTCTTATTAAAAACAGATACGCCGTATCTTGGGGAAAAGATGCGTCGTATCGAATTAATTAAACGCGTTGTATTTTATAAAAATTGAACGCAATACGCCGTATCTGAGAAATCAGATGCGCCGTATCGTTCGATTTAGCTCAGTACAACGATAGCAGAAAACAAAAATTACGAAAAATAAAAACAAATAAAAACACACAAAAATAAACACAAACAAAAGCAAACAATTAACACACAAAAACAGAAAATATGCAAAATAGTACAATGAATGCAAATTAAACTAATACACAACAAAATTAGCGGTTAGATAAAAAATTAAAAACCTAATTAAAATACTAATCAAATTAACAGATAATAACAATTCACTCCCCGGCAGCGGCGCCAAAAAATTGATGTGCTGCGTGTGTCGTTGCGGTTTAGCAGTTTTAATGCCTAATCAAGTTTTAAATTTATATTTAGCCGACTTATCAATAACACACACACCTAACGAGCAGTGTACCCGGTCAGTATGAATATAATGGTAAGTAGAGTGTCGATCACTAAGAGTGGAACGTATTATCTAGTTATTCTAATCAGTATTTTAATATATTAAGTTAGCTATACAATCTAATCTAACGCAAGGGGGTTCAGCCTGAGAGACTGGCACGATTTGGTTGCAATTAAATAATAAACTAAACCAATAGGCACGAATCAGCAAGTAGCACACACGTACACAGATAAATACTCGAGACAATAAGAGGGCTGTCCTTATGATAAGTAGTTTGTCACTTGTTTTATTGCTAGTGTTATATGAAGTGTATAGTTCGATGCAACGCACCGAGATTAAGTCCTTTCTCGTTGGTTCTAATCTTATCGGCGAGTAAACCCTTAATGATTACTTATGACTATCCCGTTTATCTTTCTCCTACTTTTCTACATACCATAGAATACATAGGCATCTAATAAACAGGCGAGGGCAGAGGCATGGCGACCCGATCAACGCTCAGCTAGCCACAGAGGTTATCAATGCACTAATAAAAGTCACCAATGACACTAACATATAAACTTTAATTGATGAGAAAGCAGTTTTAAGGGAGTGCAACCTTTCCGTTGTCACATTACACAAGCCACCAATCTTGATGAATTAAAGTTTACTAACACAATAAAACAAAACTACTTAATGAATTAAACATATGCAACACCTTCTTACAGCTCTTGTATCTTTGATTTGGGTGTGTCTTGTGCTGCTGCCTTGACTGAATTCGTCCTAGGTTTCTGGTCTTCGGTCTTCGGTTATTATATGTCACCGAAATTCGTCTGGTCTTGGGGTATTTATAGTTTCTGTCTGAGGGTGAGATGCGGCGCATCTAGTAAGTAGATGCGGCACATGTACTTAACTTCGCGTGGGGTCCAAGATTATAATATTCAGGAATATTCGTACACCGCCAGAAGATGCGGCGTATCTTTATCTTTGGATGCGGCGCATGTCCTCTTGTATCTTGGATCGTATCTGGTGAGATCTTGATAGCGATGCGGCGCATGTCATAAGTGAGATGCGGCGCATCTGGAGCAGATTTGACTTGATCTTGTCCATTTCAGTAGACTCTTCAATTTATGCATGTTTTGCTCCATAATTAGTCCAAAATCGCCAAGTTTCACCAAATGCTTGTTTTCAACTGAGAATTACAAAAGTAAACGATTAAGTATCAATCCTCATACATAATATAGTAAAACAAGTCAAATTATTAGGATAAATGATAGTAATAAAATGTACTTATTTGAGTTCATCACTGCGCCATATAGATATCCTCATCTAGGCGACCATTTAAGAAGGCGGTTTTGACATCCATTTGCCAAATCTCATAGTCATAGTATGCAGCTATGAGAATCCTAATGGCCCTAATGTCAGCTACAGGAGAAAAGGTCTCCTCGTAGTCAACACCATATGTTTGAGTAAAGTCTTTAGCTACCAAACGGGCCTTATAGGTGTGTACATTGCCATCCATGTCAGTTTTCTTCTTGAAGAGCCACTTACTTCCAACTACCTTGGCATTGGGAGGAAGGTCTACTTCAATCCAGACTTCATTATCTCTCATGGATTGCTTTTCCCCATTCATAGCAATCTGCCATTTCTCCTTCTCAGGATCAATCATGGCAGCTCTATAATTAGCAGGTTCTCCAAGATCCCCTAATATAGTTTCCTCAACTTCTACGTTAAGACATAGACGTTCAGGTGCTTTCACAGTCCTTGCAAATCTGCGAATGAGAACAACTTCAGGTGGAGGACCCAGACTTTCAGGTTCCACAGGAAGTTTGCTAGTGTTTTTAGAAGGTAATGTATCCTCTTGATCATCTTCCAGATCATAAATCCTCCCACTGAATTCTTGGGATATGAGATCTTTTTCAAGAAAATTTCCATACCTAGCAACAATTACTTTGTTTTCAGGTGGGTAGTAAAAGTAGTAACCCATCGTTTCCTTTAGGTATCCTACAAAGATACACTTTACAGATCTCTGTTGGAGTTTATTTGCTGAGTCACGTTTAACAAACGCCTCGCAACCCCAGACCTTTAAATAAGACAAGTTAGGATTTTTTCCATACCATAACTCATAAGGTGTAATACCCGAAAATATAATAACATGTAAAATGACCAAATGCCCCTACTATTTTAAATTTAAAACTTATATAAGTACTTAATAACAAAGCCATATATGGAACAAAATAACTATATGTCACCATTTAAATTTTGTACATGCCACAAAATTATTGTAACATATTATAAAAGTTATTTGGACCAAATTATATATACATTATTTATGAAATTGATTTTAATTATATTAAAATAAATAGATAAACATTAAAATAAAATAGGAAACTATGTCTATATTGATTTTATTGATTGAGTCTTTGATTGGCCGATCCTTTAGTGATTTTCCTCCCCAAAATTCGGTTCTACCATATCTACATATTTTATATACACGCTCCTTTTTTCTTTCACCTTGCCGAGAGAACAAAGAACACCAAATAATTCACCATCCTTTCCTACGAATTTTTGGAGGTCCAAGGGCAATTTTTCTGAGTTCATCACATCACTAGGAAGCCAAGAAAATTTTCCTTTTGATTTATAGAGCCTCGAATCTTTTATTGTCGAATTTTGTTCAAAAGTGAGGTAATATTCCATTTTAATTTTTCGACTCTTGTAAAATTCGTTCTCCATTTTCTTGTGTTCCTCACATCATTTATACTCTGTGAAATATCATTCCAATGTTTATTGATCGCGTTTTTGCTCGTGGAGAATTTGGTGTCATTTTTATCCAAACCGAGAGATCTTAATTCGAGCGACCTGTTCTACACGTCCTAAATCTTATCTGGTATTTTTCCCACATCTCTTGCATCACATAAGGTCTAAATAAAATGATGGAATTGAACCATGCATGCAATTCGAATTATTTGTGAATTAAATCTTTAAAACGTGCTAAAACTATAAATAATTGTGTACGAATTTTCTGGGTGTGAGAATTATTTTTCCTGAGCTCTATACGATCCATATAATCTGGGTAAAATATTGGTTCGAGTTTTAGAAGCCTAAAAATATCGTGGTAAATTATTGTTCAAATCGGGTTTATGGAAAATAAAAGAAAAGAAAGAAATAAAAAGAAACCCTAATGCGATCGATTAGGGCTAGGGTTCATGACATGGAATCTGAGCAATTATGAGTGTTTAAGGTTATTGGTAATCATGGGGTAATGATTTAGATTTGATATTAGGGTTTCATTTGATTTTGTGAATTACCGATTGAAAGAAATAAAGTATAAGGGGGTGTTTTGTAATTCTTAAAACTCATGGGATATTTTTGTAAGGTGTTATAATCTGGGACTAATAATGTAAAAATATAAAATAAGGGCCATGTATGTTAGTTTTGAAATTAAGAGGTTTAAAGAGTAAAAATGTATATTTATAATTCCGAATTGAAGATTAATTAAATCAAGGGACTAAAAATGTAATTACTGGAAACTTGAAGTCATTTTGAGTAAATAACAATATTAAGAGGGTTCGGTGTAATTTTGGATAATTATGGGGGCTAATATGTAATTGTTATGAATTTATAATTTAATATATAAATTTTATAACTATAAGGACTAAATGTGTAATTAAGTGAAACTAAGGGGGTAAATCGTACCATACATGAAATTAGAAGGTAGATTCTGTAAATAATTAAATATAAGGGTTAATGGTGTAATTAAGGATGTTATATGGGTTAAATTGTAAATTATGTAACTTTAAGGCTTATTTTGTAACTTTTATAAATAAAGGGTTTAAAGTGTAAAATGTGGAACTTAATGGACTAAAGAGGTATTTCTGAATAAATGGGGTATTTAAATAAGTAACTTATGATATTTTCATTTTAGACCCTTAACATGATATATTTACAATTAAAACCCTAAACTATGTAAACTTGCCATATTTAACCCTAAACTTTTATAACTTGCTAAAGTCAACCCTAATTACATAATGATACTAAATTAATGACTTAACTAAATCATAATACTTAAATCTTACTCATTATAGAAATCTGCTAATTTTGGAAACTTACTAAATAAGGAAACTTTCTAAAAATGGAAACCTGCTATAGAAAATAGGATCATTAGTAATTCTGTATTTACTCCTCTAGGTGCCAAGAAGGAGAGGTCTTGACTCTTTTCTGTGTCTGCTATTTCTGTTGCTTGCTTGGTTATTAAGGTACAGATATTCTGCCCTTCTTTAGTAAGGTGCCTTCGTCTCATTTCTGATTTCTGATTCACTGCCATGTTCTTTGATTCTGTGAACCTTTCTGGTTTCTTTCATGATATTATGAACCTTTGACATGACCTTTCTGTTATGAACCTTTCTGATATTAAACCTTTCTGATACATGACCTTTCTGTTATGAACCTTTCTGATATTAAACATTTCTGATATATGACCTTTCTGACATGGAACCTTTATGTTATGAACCTCTGATATGAACCTCTGATTATGAACCCTGATATTCTAAAATGGAAATTGACTTATGAAACTAAATTAAATACTGAATACATGATACTTGACCTTGACCCACAGTTTGATACTACGAGCCACTCACTAGGCATGAGGGTTTCATGTCCATGTCAGTCGATGCACCGATGGCATGACTCTAGGGCAGGAGAGTGATGACCTGTCCCGTCCCTTTTCTGTATTTTATTTGGTGTGTTGGGAGTTATGGCCACCAGGGGCGTATGGATGCATCCTTGATTTGTTTCTGTATTATGTTCATGTTATGATATGTTACGATATGCATGGTGACTGATGGTGTGTGCGATACACGTCTTTCACAACTCTGGGAGCTGATCACTCCATATTTCTGATTTCTGGGATTAGTGAGAGGAACATCTCTCTGCATGGCGGTATGATTATGATTTCATGTTCATGTTTCTGGGCTCGTAGAGGATTACTGTTTTCCATGCACCTTATAGACTTATGACCTTTAACTTTCAATACTGACACCCTATGACATGATACTGGACTTATCTCTGTACTGGGCTTGGTATGTTTGGGCTTGATGGGATCTTTTAATTACTTCACCATTACTCATGATACTATCCATACTTTCTGATATCTCTGTATAACCCTCATATTTCTTCTCATCTATTATTACATCATGTACGATTCCTTCCATCTTCCCTATTTCATTATTATTGTTTGTTACCGTTATATCTGTTCACTGAGCTCGTGTAGCTCAGCCGCGTTTCTTTTCCCGCGGCAGGTTTAGTTGGAAGCTGGGAGTTGGGTGAAAAGTGTTGACTTTAGAAGACTTCATTAGCTTTTGGAAGATGACTAGAAGAACCTTATATTAGACATAGAAATTTTGTAATGTAAAGCTTGTAGTTCTGATTTCAGTTGTAAACCTTGGATTTTCATTGTATTATTTATGTCAAATGTCTGTGTTTGTTCTGATAAGAATCCGTATATGTGACACCTTTGCCCTTGTTGGGTTGGGGTGTTACAATTTATGGTATCAGAGATCACAGGCTGCGACTCGTAATACATTTACCCTTGACCTGTGAAGTCTGGACCACTAAGTTTCCACTGTAGGCGCTCGTAGGACAACCTTTGAGAATTTGCTTTAGGATTTCCCTATAGGAACTTAAATTCTGACCAGTGAGGAATGGGTAGACTATAAGTCATTTGCTTAAGTATCTTGCTTCCGCACCACTCTGATTCGTGCCTTGTTTTTGGTTAAAGACTATTGAAATCACATTTGGAAATTTAGAGCTTATGCCTTGCACCACCTAAGAACTAAAACCTAAATAAATATGAAGCATTAGAAATTGCGTAGTAATTATCTGACATTATTTGATCCTTGCCTTCCGATCTCAACTCCGACCTCTGAACCTTCTGTTAATCATTCTGATGCCTCTTTGGGCAGTCTGAGAATCCCCATGACGATGATACACTTGATACACTCTGATAGACATTTTGAGACATTTTGAGACTTCCGTTAACTTTTCGAATGATGGATGATCTGATGTACCAAATTCTGATAGACATTTTGAGACTTCCGTTAACTTTTCGAGTGATTCGTTTTCCTCTTAGTTAGAGTATTGGATTCTGATGACCTCTGAGACTGTAGGAAGACTAGGTGGATTAGGATAAGTTTGTTCTGTTCACAACTTGAGATAAAGTATGACCATCATGAGGGCATATTTATATGATGCCAGTATTATGACGTCTGGCCAACGTGATAATACTTACATCATATAACGTGCACTTGTTGTGGGCATAGGATATTCGAGAAGTGCCTTAGAAGCTTTAGAAATTCTGATAACTGTTTGAGATCGTCTGCGTTAGTGAGACTTTAAGTTCATTCTACCTATACGCGCAATCTGCTTCCACCATTATGCGAATTGATACATCTGGATTCTCGTCACGCATTCTGCTGACCTCTGAACTTCTGATAATAATCTTCAGTTTTGTTATAAAACTTCTTCCAATTGATGTTATCGATAATCTATTTCTGTACGCTCTAATCTGATTTGTCTAATCAATTTCTGTGAACGGCATATCCGTCAAAACCCTATAAATCTGATTTTCATCTACTACGTTTGGTATGCTATTCTTCCGATCTGGATTCAGTATGTTATGTCTGTTCTGAGGACCTGAAACAATTTTGGAATCTGCAAGTTCGAGTTATGAGAAACAAATCTTTCATATGTCTTTTCACCGTCAGTTGTGTTCCTGTTTCGTTTCACCTCAATTCTCGTTTTAATCTGGTATGTCTTGTTTTGTTTTCTGCTCTTTCTCTTTTCCTTCTGCTTTCTACAAATTTCGAGGACGAAATTTTTTTGTTAGTGGGGAAGAAGTTGTAATACCCGAAAATATGATAACATGTAAAATGACCAAATGCCCCTACTATTTTAAATTTAAAACTTATATAAGTACTTAATAACAAAGCCATATATGGAACAAAATAACTATATGTCACCATTTAAATTTTGTACATGCCACAAAATTATTGTAACATATTATAAAAGTTATTTGGACCAAATTATATATACATTATTTATGAAATTGATTTTAATTATATTAAAATAAATAGATAAACATTAAAATAAAATAGGAAACTATGTCTATATTGATTTTATTGATTGAGTCTTTGATTGGCCGATCCTTTAGTGATTTTCCTCCACAAAATTCGGTTCTACCATATCTACAAATTTTATATACACGCTCCTTTTTTCTTTCACCTTGCCGAGAGAACAAAGAACACCAAATAATTCACCATCCTTTCCTACGAATTTCTGGAGGTCCAAGGGCAATTTTTCTGAGTTCATCACATCACTAGGAAGCCAAGAAAATTTCCCTTTTGATTTATAGAGCCTCGAATCTTTTATTGTCGAATTTTGTTCAAAAGTGAGGTAATATTCCATTTTAATTTTTCGACTCTTGTAAAATTCATTCTCCATTTTTCTTGTGTTCCTCACATCATTTATACTCTGTGAAAAATCATTCCAAGGTTTATTGATCGCGTTTTTGCTCGTGGAGAATTTGATGTCGTTTTTATCCAAACCGAGAGATCTTAATTCGAGCGACCTGTTCTACATGTCCTAAATCTTGTCTAGTATTTTTCCCACATCTCTTGCATCACATAAGGTCTAAATAAAATGATGGAATCGAACCATGCATGCAATTCGAATTATTTGTGAATTAAATCTTTAAAACGTGCTAAAACTATAAATAATTGTGTACGAATTTTCTGGGTGTGAGACTTATTTTTCCTGAGCTCTATACGATCCATATAATCTGGGAAAATATTGGTTCGAGTTTTAGAAGCCTAAAAATGTCGTGGTAAATTATTGTTCGAATCGGGTTTATGGAAAATAAAAGAAAAGAAAGAAATAAAAAGAAACCCTAATGCAATCGATTAGGGCTAGGGTTCATGACATGGAATCTGAGCAATTATGAGTGTTTAAGGTTATTGGTAATCATGGGGTAATGATTTAGATTTGATATTAGGGTTTTATTTGATTTTGTGAATTACCGATTGAAAGAAATAAAATATAAGGGGGTGTTTTGTAATTCTTAAAACTCATGGGATATTTTTGTAAGGTGTTATAATCTGGGACTAATAATGTAAAAATATAAAATAAGGGCCATGTATGTTAGTTTTGAAATTAAGAGGTTTAAAGTGTAAAAATGTATATTTATAATTCCGAATTGAAGATTAATTAAATCAAGGGACTAAAAATGTAATTACTGGAAACTTGCAGTCATTTTGAGTAAATAACAATATTAAGAGGGTTCGGTGTAATTTTGGATAATTATGGGGGCTAATATGTAATTGTTATGAATTTATAATTTAATATATAAATTTTATAACTATAAGGACTAAATGTGTAATTAAGTGAATCTAAAGGGGTAAATCGTACCATACATGAAATTAGAAGGTATATTCTGTAAGTAATTAAATATAAGGGTTAATGGTGTAATTAAGGATGTTATATGGGTTAAATTGTAAATTATGTAACTTTAAGGCTTATTTTGTAACTTTTATAAATAAAGGGTTTAAAGTGTAAAATGTGGAACTTAATGGACTAAAGAGGTATTTCTGAATAAATGGGGTATTTAAATAAGTAACTTATGATATTTTCATTTTAGACCCTTAACATGATATATTTACAATTAAAACCCTAAACTATGTAAACTTGCCATATTTAACCCTAAACTTTTATAACTTGCTAAAGTCAACCCTAATTACATAATGATACTAAATTAATGACTTAACTAAATCATAATACTTAAATCTTACTCATTATAGAAATCTGCTAATTTTGGAAACTTACTAAATAAGGAAACTTTCTAAAAATGGAAACCTGCTATGGAAAATGGGATCATTAGTAATTCTGTCTTTACTCCTCTAGGTGCCAAGAAGGAGAGGTCTTGACTCTTTTCTGTGTCTGCTATTTCTGTTTCTTGCTTGGTTATTAAGGTACAGATATTCTGCCCTTCTTTAGTAAGGTGCCTTCGTCTCATTTCTGATTTCTGATTCACTGCCATGTTCTTTGATTCTGTGAACCTTTCTGGTTTCTTTCATGATATTATGAACCTTTGACATGACCTTTCTGTTATGAACCTTTCTGATATTAAACCTTTCTGATACATGACCTTTCTGTTATGAACCTTTCTGATATTAAACATTTCTGATATATGACCTTTCTGACATGGAACCTTTATGTTATGAACCTCTGATATGAACCTCTGATTATGAACTCTGATATTCTGAAATGGAAATTGACTTATGAAACTAAATTAAATACTAAATACATGATACTTGACCTTGACCCACAGTTTGATACTACGAGCCACTCACTAGGCATGAGGGTTTCATGTCCATGTCAGTCGATGCACCGATGGCATGACTCTAGGGCAGGAGAGTGATGACCTGTCCCGTCCCTTTTCTGTATTTTATTTGGTGTGTTGGGAGTTATGGCCACCAGGGGCGTATGGATGCATCCTAGATTTGTTTCTGTATTATGTTCATGTTATGATATGTTACGATATGCATGGTGACTGATGGTGTGTGCGATACACGTCTTTCACAACTCTGGGAGCTGATCACTCCATTTTTCTGATTTCTGGGATTAGTGAGAGGAACATCTCTCTGCATGGCGGTATGATTATGATTTCATGTTTATGTTTCTGGGCTCGTAGAGGATTACTGTTTTCCATGCACCTTATAGACTTATGACCTTTAACTTTCATTACTGACACCCTATGACATGATACTGGACTTATCTCTGTACTGGGCTTGGTATGTTTGGGCTTGATGGGATCTTTTGATTACTTCACCATTACTCATGATACTATCCATACTTTCTGATATCTCTGTATAACCCTCATATTTCTTCTCATCTATTATTACATCATGTACGATTCCTTCCATCTTCCCTATTTCATTATTATTGTTTGTTACCGTTATATCTGTTCACTGAGCTCGTGTAGCTCAGCCGCGTTTCTTTTCCCGCGGCAGGTTTAGTTGGAAGCTGGGAGTTGGGTGAAAAGTGTTGACTTTAGAAGACTTCATTAGCTTCTGGAAGATGACTAGAAGAACCTTATATTAGACATAGAAATTTTGTAATGTAAAGCTTGTAGTTCTGATTTCAGTTGTAAACCTTGGATTTTCATTGTATTATTTATGTCAAATGTCTGTGTTTGTTCTGATAAGAATCCGTATATGTGACACCTTTGCCCTTGTCGGGTTGGGGTGTTACCATAACTCATAAGGTGTCTTATCAACCTTCTTGGTCAGAACCATATTCAAAATGCGAATAGTAGATTCTAAGGCATAATCCCAAAAGAATAAAGGAAGAGTTGTAAGATTAAACATTGATCGCACCATGTCCAACAATGTATGATTTCTTCTCTCAGATACACCATTTTGTTGTGGAGTATATGGAGATGTGAGATGCTGAACAATTCCATTCTCAGCTAAATAATCTTTAAACTCTTGACTCAGATATTCACCACCTTTGTCGGATCGAAGAGCTTTAATCTTCTTTTCAAGTTGCAATTCTACTTCTGCTTTGAAAACCTTGAATGTTTCAAATACCTCATGTTTATGTTTAAGTAAATATACATATCCATAACGGTTGAAATCATCAGTAAAGGTTATGAAGTAACTAGCACCTCTCTTTGACACATGTCTAGGTGGTCCACATACATCAGTATGTATTAAACCAAGTAGATCAGAAGCCCTTTCCATACGATTATTGAAAGTGTTAGCTTTATTAAAAGTGATGGCCATTTACGTTTTCACATTTTTAATGTGTCGTTGCTTATTTAGTAAGAATAGTCAAAGGGCGCATGGATTAAATCTAATTGGTTAAAAGTTATGTTACATTTAGTCCATTGCAATCCCATTAAGCTCATTTGTTGTAAACTATAAATAGCCTCCATCCTCCTCATTTGAAAGGTTGGATGTGTGTGTGCTTAGGGGATGAGTGTGTGTTTAATTAATAAAGTCTCTTTCTAGTTTCTCTTTCTAGAATTCTTACACCGCATTCCATCTCTAGATTCACCATTAGTAATTGAAGTAGTGTTTGATAAGGATTGATCTTAGTGTTTACAAGTGGTATCAATAGCTAAACAAGGATCTAGGGGTGTGTTTTTTGTGTTTCGGTTACTGTTCATGCATGTTTTTTCGAGTAAGGCATTATATCCTTCGAGTAAGAAGGTGCTTTACCGAGTTAGGTTCTGAGGTAGGGCTAAAATCTTTGAGCAAGAAGTGTTTGTCCGAGTTAGTTTGTAATTCCTTCGAGTTAGGAGGACATTTTCCGAGTTAGGATTCGAGTTAGAAAGAAATTTTTGACTTAGTTCATTAAACTCTTCGAGTTAGAAGAGTATTTCTAAGTTAGTTTCTAAAATCCTTCGAGTTAGAAGATAAATTCCGAGCAAGGAACAAGTTCTTCTAGTTAGTTTTCTAATTTTCCGAGCAAGGAACAAGTTCTTCGAGTTAGTCCTTAATTTCCGAGTTAGGAACATTTTTCGAGTAAGGTCAAAATTTCCGAGTAAGGTATAATATTTCCGAGTTAGGAAGGGAGTTTCGAGTAAGGTGATATTTTCCGAGTAAGGGAGATATTTTTCGAGTAAGGACTTTTGCTAAGAAAGGAACTGTAGGACCGGATATACACGTGATTTATGTAATTCGGGTGGTCTTGGATGGCGGAAGAAGATGAATATCTTCATATCTTTAGAGAGAGAGAGTAGTGAGAGGGTGGAGAACCTGGAAGTTTGTCTTTATTAAAAGAAATGAATGAATAATACACAGAATTCCCACATCCATCATGGAGAGTCATAAGGGGTATTTATAGGTCCTATTACATCACTAGTTTGCCATTTAAACATAAGTAGTCCCTGTGTGTAGTACTTACTACAAGTCTAGTCCAATTCACTTAAGTGACGATATCTTTATAAAAAAGCGAGTCTGACAATCTCCCTCCAAGATGTCGTCACAAGTGAATGGTTACAAATGAGACCTATAAAAAAGTAAATTACAATAATAATAAACTTTTGTCGAAGTGCAGAGTCTCTGTAGTCTAGATCTTGAGGCAGACTTGAAGTTCTCTATTCCGAAGATCGCGGCTTCGATCTTTGGTGCTGACGGCACTCATCCTTGTAGCTCTGAACTTCAACTGTAATGTTCTAGTTAGGTTATTACTCCCTCCTAACTAGTGAGCCCTTTATTCTTTTCTGCTCCCTCCTGAATCGACAACTCTCTTTAGTCTTCAAACACGCAACGGAGACTGTAGATACTAAAGGAAGCACAATGGTTGTCGTTCGGGAGCATCAACATATCTCACAAAGTATTGCATCTAAGTTGGTAATAAGCCGTACTTTTCCCTCCTGATGGTTGCGAGTCATCGAAATCATCATACATTAGTGTACACGCCTTTGATTACCTTTTACTTGATGCAATTGTAAAGCCATAACAGCTCGTCGAAGCATATTTTCGTGAGAATATGTCGAAAAACTACTCTCAATAGTTCTCTCAAACCAAACTTAAAATTCACCGGATGCTAGTAAATGACCACATGTGGAGACAACCCGATATGACCAACTTGAAAAAGAAGTAAACACCCCTTAGATATGTAACTTAATCTTGTACGAACGTGTGACTAAGAACCTATACTGAGCACTACAACGTAACTCCTTAAAGCATAGGTCGTTTCATATACCCATCTAACCTTCCTTAACTGTATATGAACTTCTCTCGAATTATCCACATCTTTGTGTGACACTGAGTACTACAACGTATCTTCTTTAAGTGATAGTTAACTAGGTCTTCGTCCATCCACCCCTTGACCTATGAAAACTAGATAAATCAAGACTTAATCACTACACCCATGAGTACCCAAACAAGTATCTCTGAAAGTCATGCATCCATCCAACCTCTAGACTTTGAGATAAATAAGTACACATGCCCATGAAATGTCACTTCAAAATCAAATCAATAATACCGTGCAAGAACCCCGTAGTCATTTTTCTTAACCAAAATACTTTTAGCCGTGAACTATGTATCCCCGTGATTGTTGTGATGGAATCCTTATTTCCCTCCATTTTTTTTTCATAATTTGAAATACACTATGAAATGCAATTATAAGGATGCTAGAAAATTGTGAGTATTACAGATTTTGACGCCAATTTGCACCGAAAAAATTCAAATTTTGACCTAAAAATTTGATTTTTAGGCCAAAATTTTCACTGTTATACCAAAATTTGAATTTCGCGTAAAAATTGAACGTTTAATCACCTATAAAAATTAAATTTACTCAAGTTTTCCCGCCAAAAAACTTATTATTATTTTTTATTTTTTTTGAAGGGATTCTAAGTTGAAGGAAATCAAAGTGCAAGTATTCTAATCGGTCTGATTTTACAATTGCGATAGAATTGAATTGCGATAAACCCCACAATTGCGATAACATCAACAATTGCGATAAAATCAACAATTGCAATAGAACTCACAATTGCGATAAGATCAACAATTGCGATAAAATCAACAATTGCAATAAAAAACACATTTGTGATAGAAAATCACATTTGCGATAAAAAAAACCACATTTGCGATAAAAAAAACCACATTTGCGATAAAATCCATAATTGCGATAAAAAATCACATTTGCGATAAACTCCACAATTGCGATAAAAAATCACATTTGCGATAAAATCCACAATTGTGATAAAAAATCACAATTTCGATAAAAAACTACAATTGCGATAAGCCGTTGACTTTATTGAAATTTCACCAATAATTGAGCCAATTATTGAGATCCACTTTTCCACTTTTCCGACCATAACTTCCGTCCATCTTTTCTGTCCAACTTTTTGCGACCCAGATCTGACCATAAAACTCACGGGTTAAAGGATAAACCCATTTTGAGCATAAAACTCAACCATATATCCATCAGATCTGACCACACTTCACGGATTAAAGGACAAAATAAATCATAGATCTGAGATGAAACTCTGTAAGCCCATGACGTTTTGACCATTTATGATACATAAGACTAGTAATAGATATGTTTTTATCAAATGAAACGGAAAAAAAAATTTCCGATGACCAGAAAATTTTTCCGATGACTAAAAAGATGATAAAAAAAGAGCCTAAAACATGTAGTAAGAGGGTGGAGAACCTGGAAGTTTATCTTTATTAAAAGAAATTGTAAAACCGGATATACACGTGATTTATGTGATTTGGGTGGTCTTGGTTGGTGGAAGAAGATGAATATCTTCATCTCTTTAGAGAGAGAGAGTAGTGAGAGGGTGGAGAACCTGGAAGTTTATCTTTATTAAAAGAAATGAATGAATAACACATAGAATTCCCACACCCCTTATGGAGAGTCATGAGGGGTATTTATAGGCCATATTACATCACTAGTTTGCCATTTAAACATAAGCAGTCCCTGCGTGTACTACTTACTACAAGTTTAGTCCAATTCACTTAAATGACGATATCTTTATAAAAAAGCGAGTCTAACAGGAACCGAGTAAGGATCTTTTCAAAATCCTTTGAGTTAGATTGGAAAAAACCGAGTAAGGACTTTTTCTAAGTAAGGAACCAAGTAAGGAACTATTTTCCGAGTAAGCACTTTTCTCCGAGTAACAATCCTTCCACTTAGAATCATTCATGCAGAAAGTCCTTTCATGCAGAAATGAAAAAGTTGTTTGAAACAAAAATTATTCCTCCACTAAATGCTACCAGTGCGAGAGTAATTCATGTTGAACAAGCAATTTTGAAAGAAACAGCCGACTTTTTCATGACCACAAATCCCTGGTAAAGGAAGCTAATGAAAACATTGAAAACATCAAAGTTTTGGAAAAACATAATGATTCTCTCTTCGAAGCAGCTTTGTCGATTGATATTATGTCCATCATTTTACAAACATATTCTGTTGAAGACGATGAAAGACTTCGAGCTGAGACTTCTGCAATTGTTTTAAAATATGAAAATGCTCTTGTTAAACTTGAAAAAAAAATGTATAATATTTTAAATAACTTGATCAAAAAACAGAAGAATGCAAGTATGACAAACTGTCGTATGAACTTGCCTACAAGAACATGAAAGAGCAAAATGATCTTTTGAGGTCTCAGCTAGAAAGTCAAAAAGTGAAGGGTGAGGAAACTAAGTTTGCAAAACCATCAACTTCGGACAAACCGGTTGTTAAACCAAAAATGTCAATTTCTCAATCTGTTCCAAAAGTTGATGTGAAAAATGATTTGACAAAACCAGTCACTCCAACACCCTTGCCCAAGCAAAGAGAAAAAGGAAAAGGAAAAGCGGTTGTCGAAACATCAAATGTGATAGCACCTGGTCTTTATAGGATTAGTCCCACTATTGTGTCTGCTTCAACATCTCAAACATACGGGCAATATACAAGAGCGTAAAAGATAATCCTAAAGAGTCTTGGAATGCTAAAAAAAACTTCCCAAGACAACAATATAAATCCTAATGTGTGTGCCTCACCTTCTACAGGAATAGAAAGCACCTCTAAGAGTAGCAGACTACAGCCTAGGAGCAATACAAGGAACAATAGAGTCTCGCTTATCTCTGAGAGTAGATGCCAGAATAAAAATGAAGTAGAAGAACACCCTAGGAATTTATCGCTTTCGAATAAGAAACATATGTCATCTGGATGTAATGTTAAAAGTACTGTTTCTTGTGCATGTAATGACTCTGTTTGTTTAATGTGCAAGAAATCTCTATCTTATAATGATTGTGATGATTATGTTTCTAAAAATGTGAATGTGAATGCTATGCTTGAACAGAAGGAAGTTCCAAAAGGAACTAGTGCTAGATCTAGATACATAAAAAGATTAATTGTAGCATCTAGGTCAACCACTAGTTGTCAATTGCCTAGGGACTATCTTAAGTTGTGTGCATGGAAATAAACGGGTAGAAAGTTTACACTCGAGAATGGAAAATTGACAACTGTCCAAAGTGAACCAGTAGAAACTTTCTATGAGGGTTCGTATGTTACCCCTAGCCCCATGGAATTAAATGTTAAACGCTTTCCAAATACAAAATTTTCTGTTCTTCGTAGCTATTCTGGGTTATGAAGATCTTCAATTTGGGAACTACTTAATCACTCGAGTTTACTACGTCGAAGGGTTGTGACACAATTTGTTTTTAGTCGAACAGTTTTGTGATGCAGATTTAGAGGTTGCATTTAGGAGAAACACTTGCTTCGTTAGAAATTTGGTTGGAGATGATCTCTTAACTGGGAATCGTGGCACCAACCTATATGCTATCGACATCAACCAAATGGCCTCTTCATCACCAATTTGTCTCATGAAAAGAGCATGCGAAACAAAGTCCTGGCTGTGGCATAGAAGACTATCCCATCTCAACTTTGACACCATCAACAAGCTTTCCAAAGACAACATCGTCAACGGACTTCCTAAGTTCAAATACACCACGGATCACCTTTGTCAATCATGCGAACTAGGAAAAAACAAAAGGGTAACAAACGGCTAACATATCTGAAACTTAAATGGGTGGCAAGAAGAAGTACATCCTTGTTATCGTCGATGACTATTCAAGATATACTTGGGTCAAGTTTCTAAGGTCAAAAGACGAAGCACCAAGCATCATCATCACCTTTCTGAAGCGAATTCAAGTCCTACTCCAAGCTCCAGTATGGATTGTAAGAACCGACAATGGCACAGAATTCACAAATCAGGAGTTAAGAACGTATTTTGAAGATGCTGGAATCACACATCAGACATCTGCGGTTAGAACTCCACAGCAGAATGGGGTAGTTGAAAGAAGAAATCGAACTCTTGTGGAACCTGCTCGCACGATGCTGATTTATTCTAGTGTACCGTTATTCTTATGGGCTGATGCTGTTGCCACTGCTTATTTCACTCCGAACAGTTCCCTAATCCATCCAAGATTCAATAAAACCCCATATGAGCTAGTGAACAATAGAAAACCTGATATATCTTACCTTCACGTGTTTGGCGCTTTGTGCTATCCAACGAACGATAGAGAAGATCTAGAGAACCTGAAAGCTAAAGGTGATATTGGAATCTTCATTGGATACTCAGAAAACTCGAGGGCATTCAGGGTGTATAATAGAAGGACTAAACGGATAATGGAGACGATGAATGTGAAGTTTGACGAGATTTCAAAAATGGCTTCTAAGAGACTCGCTTTAGAACCCGCGCTTAACCCAATGGCTTCTAATCATAACAGATTAGGACCCGCACCAAACATTCAGACTTCTGGACATATTAGTTCAGGACTCGTACCACAAGGAGCTCAGTCAACTAACACTGCAAAAACTTCAGAACAAGAATTGGAAAATTTCTTTGAGTTTATGTTTGATGAATACTATGGTGGAACTTCGACAAATGCATCACAACAACATTCCGTTGCACCCGCTCAACAACATCAACCACCACCACCACCGCATGATGCATCAACAAAAATCGAAGCTGACGCAACAACTCCCTCCACATCATCAACATTTACTCCAGCAACTCCAATAATTGAAATTGTTCTACCAAGAGTTGATGAGCAACACCACAATACACCACTTCAAGAAGAAAAAACACATAATCAAAACGATGTTGTGTTAGAAGAAGAAGTATTCAAAAACCCGTTTGCAACAGACTCTGCTGAATCATCTTCAAGGTTACATGAACCATCTAACACACATACATTAAATCCAAGGTACCCTTCTACACTACAGTGGACTAAAGACCATCCAATAGAACACGTTATTGGTGAACCTTCAAGGCCAGTTTAGACGAGAAGACAGCTTGCCATTGATTCTGACATGTGCATCTACGTTTGCTCAGTTAGTTTAAAAGAACCTAAGAACATTCGGGAAGCGATGGCAGGCAATGCATGGATAGAAGCGATGCAGGAAGAACTTCTCCAATACAAGTTACATGACACATGGGAATTAGTTCCAAGACCAATTGACAAACTTATCATTGATCTAAAGTGGTTATGGAAGAACAAGAAGGATGAAGAAATGATTGTCATTCGCAACAAATCTCGTCTCGTGGCTAAAGGATTCAGACAGGAAGAAGGGATAGATTTCGAAGAATCATTCACGCCAGTAGCAAGACTGGAAGCAGTCCAGATTTTCTCAGCCTATGCGGCTCACAAAAACATCACAGTCTATCAAATGGACATCAAGACGGCTTTCTTGAATGGAACTCTGAAAGAAGAAGTGTATGTGAGTCAGCCAGACGGATTCGTTGACAAAGAACTATTGGGTTTTTGATGATACTGCTGCTTGAAGTTCATGCTACTGCTTTGAGTACTTAAAGGAAAATACACCAAGTATGATACTGCTGCTAGGCAAAGTCATACTACTGCTAGTGTATTCATAATGCTGCTGATGTCTGAAGAAATTAACTAAGTATCATACTATTTCTAGCTTTCGATGATAATGCTGCTAGAGTAATGATGCTGCTGCTTATAAGATAATGTATAGTTTGTTAAGATATTTTAGGAAAAGATACGATTTGATATTATCTTGTATAGAAAGTTTTGTAAACGACTAGGACTCCTTAGAGTATAAAAGGAGGATCTAGGGTTAGGAGTAGAATACATATCTTTGTGTAATTCGATCACTTCAAGGTTTTTGTAACCCTGTTACTTTTGAGTAACCGTATTAATATATTGAAGTGTTATTTGAGAATTCAAGTGTGTTCATTATTCTTCTTAAGATTAAATATTAGTTTCCGCATAATATTTAATAAATCATTCAAGTAAAGTTTCTATACTAATTGTCTTGGAGTTTATATCTAAGATAATTGACAAGATTGTTAAGCTCATCTGGGATCAACAAGTGGTATCAGAGCTTGTGATCTAGAAATGGATACCGAGAAGAATTTTGAAAAGCTCAGATCTGTTCATCATCAACTAAAGAAATGGAGTCTGAATCTCATCATATGGTTACTGCGTCCAAGGTTCCAATGCTCAAGGTTGGAGAATTTGAAGTCTGGAAGATGAGGATGGAGCAGTACATGAAGATGTGTGACTACACCATGTGGGAGATCATAGAAACTAGAGATACTCTGCCTAGGAAGGGTGCTGATGGGTCTGTATTGCCCATCAAAACCAATGAAGAAAAGGCTCAAAGGAAACTGGAGATTAGAACACATACTATCTTCTTAATGGGGATACCAAATGAGTACCAAATGAGCTTCACCAACACCAAGTCTGCCAAGGAATTGATGGCAGCAATTGAACTCAAATTTGGTAGGAATGAAGCCACCAAAAAGTCAAGGAAGAATATGCTAAAGCACAAATTTGAAACTATCACTACTTCAAGAAATTAAAGCATTGATGGTACTTATGACAGACTGCAAAAGCTAGTGAGTCAGTTGGCTCTTCTGAGTGTCAATATTGCACAAGAAGAAATTAATTTGAAGTTTCTAAGGAGTCTAGCACCAGAATGGAATACTCACACAGTGGTCTGGAGGAACAAGTCTGACTTTGACACCATGACTTTGGATAATCTGTACAACAACTTGAAGGTCTATGAAACTGAAGTCAATGGTTCAACCAGTTCTTCAAGTTCAAACAGCCTTGCTTTTATGTCTTCTAATAACCAGTCTTCTGGGAACTCTCAAGAAACTCGTACTGCTGCTGGTCATATGGTTTCTGCTGCTAGCTCACAAGTTTCTGCTGCTGGTTCTACAAATAGTGACACCATCAGTGATGCTGCTATTTGTGCCTACTTAGCTGAACTCACTACAAGTACTCCAGTAATGAGTCAGGATCTAGATCAAATTGATTCTGATGATTTAGAAGAGATTGATTTACAGTGGCAGATGGCAATGTTGACTATGAGGGCTAGGAGGTTTTTGAAGAGAACTGGAAGAGAGCTCAAGTATAGAAGGCAGAACAATGTGGGATTTGACAAATCAAAGTTTGAGTGTTATAACTGCCACAAAAAGGGGAACTTTGCAAAGGAGTGCAAAGCACCAAAGCAGAATAAAGAAAATCCAAAGCAGATTCCCATTGAAGAGGCTAAACCTACTACTGCTATGGTCTCATGTGATGGCTTGGGAGACTTTGACTGGAGTGACCAAGCTGAGGATGGTCCCAACTATGCACTGATAGCTGATGAAGAACCCAAAGAACAACACTTTGCTCTTATGGGTTATTCCTCCTCTGGATCAGACTCTGAGGTATCAAATGAATCTTCATGTTCATTTAAATCTTGTTCAGATACTATAGAGGAACTGAAATCTAGGTATGAAAATTTAAGAGTTGAATTTGAAAAACTCAAACTTGATAATTTAGGATATCAACATGGCCTAAAATCATTAGAAAACAAGGTTGAGTTTCTTAAGCAAATTGAGGAAGAATATGCTGATAAAATTCACACTCTTGAAAGTGAGCTATTTAAGAAAGAATGTGAAATTAACATGCTAAATAAAAAGGTGGAAGAAGCTGAATTAGCTAGAGACTCAGCTTTAAATGAGAAAGAAAAACATGTTGTTAGGATAGATAAACAACATTATGCATCTGTTCTAGCAAATAAAGCAGTTGAAAATCAGATGATTAAAAGAGAATGTGGCCTAGGATACAATGAAGTGGCTCCCCCACTCAAAAGTGCTTTTGCACCAACTAGGAAAGAACTGTCTTTTATATCTGAGTTAGCTGCACAATCTGTAGGTGAAACAAGTCAAGTAAACAATGAAACATCTGTTAGGACTAGTACACCTAGGATTGATGAAAAATTGTCTGATGCACCAATCATTGAAGATTGGGAATCAGATAGTGATGATGAGCAGGTAGAGACAACATCAAAGGCTAAAAGGTTAGAGGATGTTAAACCAATTGAACCTAAAGTCAAACAAGCTGAGTTTGTAAAACTTGTGCTAGGAAGCAGTATCTCTAGGAAGATGGCTGAATTTGAGGACAAACCTAGAGAAGTCCCTAGAAAATCAACTAACTGGCCTAGGGGAAATCAAAGGAACTGGGACAGCCTAATCTCACAAAAGTTAGGTAGTGACTTTGAATTAGTTAAAAAGGCCTGTTACAGTTCTGATAGCTTTGATCATCTTCAGGAAAATTGTTACTACCACAAAAGACCAGTCTGGAAACAATATACTAGGGTAAATCATAAGAACTTTTGTAGAAAGACTCACCCTCACCCAAATAGAGACATGGTTCATAGACAAGTTTTGTTGAGAAATGGTGTTTCTAGGGCAATCACTACTACTACACCAAAGAGGCTCATTTCAAAGACCAGATCTGTATCTCCTTCTAAGGCAAAAGCAGTTTCTGCTGCTGAGCCTAAGGTCATCACAGACACAGTTGTGGGCAACCACTTTTATGCTGTTAAGGCCTTAGCATGCTGGAAATGGAAACCTAAGTCCAGCAGTGCATCAATGAACTTCAAGAAATTTGATTATATTGATGCACACGGCAGACCCAAGTCAGTATGGCTTGGGTCCCCAAGAGAAACTAACTCTCTTACTTTTTGTGCAGGGCAATCTACAATTGGAGCTAAAGGATAAATGCATTTTTGATAGTGGATGCTCTGGACATATGACTGGAGACAAAAGCAACTTGGAAGATTTTAATGCTTTTGATGGTGGTTATGTTGCTTTTGGAAATGATCCAAAAGGTGGAAAGATAGTTGGTAAAGGTACTATTAGAACAGGAAAAATGGATTTTGAAAAGGTGTATTTTGTAGAGGGACTTAAGTTCAATCTTTTTAGTGTCTCACAAATGTGTGACAAAAAGAATTTTGTTCTTTTTACAGACACTGAGTGTCTTGTTTTGTCTCCTGACTTTAAGTTTCCTCATGATTCATTAGTGCTACTTAAAGTCCCTAGAACAAACAACATATACAGTGTGGACATTAAGAACATCATTCCTAAAAGAGATTTAACTTGTCTTTTTGCAAAAGCCACCATTGATGAATCCAACCTTTGGCATAGAAGATTGGGTCACTTAAATTTCAAAACAATAAATAAACTGGTTAAGGGAAACCTTGTTAGAGGTTTACCTTCAAAAAATTTTGAAAATTCTGAAACATGTGTTGCTTGTCAAATGGGAAAGCAACACAGAGCTTCTTGTAAGTCCAAAGTGGTGAACTCTATTTCTGAACCTTTGTATATGTTGCATATGGATCTGTTTGGACCAAATTTTGTGAAGAGCTTAAATAAGAAGATGTATTGCTTAGTTGTCACTGATGATTTTAGTAGGTTTACTTGGGTGTTCTTCTTAGCAACTAAGGATGAGACTTCTGGCATTCTTAAGGCTTTCATTACAAGAGTATAAAACCTAGTAAATCATAAGGTCAAAATAATCAGATGTGACAATGGAACTGAATTTAAGAATCATGTAATGAATCAGTTCTGTGAGGAAAAAGGTATCTTAAGACAGTTTAGTGTGGCTAGAACTCCTCAGCAGAATGGTGTTGCTGAAAGGAGGAATAGGACATTAATTGAGGCGGCTAGGACTATGTTGTCTGAGTCAAAATTACCCACTACTTTTTGGGCTGAAGCAGTCAACACTGTTTGTTTGGTACAAAATAGAAGTAAGGTAGTTAAGCCTCATAACAAGACCCCATATGAATTACTCCATGCTAGGAAACCTATGATAGATTTCTTGAAACCATTTGGGTGTCCTGTCACTATCATAAATACCAATGACCTGCTAGGCAAGTTTGATGAGAAAGCAGACAAAAGTTTCTTTGTAGGATATTCAATAAATAGCAAGGCATTTAGGGTTTTCAATAGCAGAACTAGACATATGGAAGAAAATCTGCATGTTAGATTTAGTGAAAACACCCCAAATGTTGCTGTAACAGAACCTAAGTGGCTCTTTGACATTGATTCTTTGACTAAGACCATGAATTATGAGCCAGTGTTGGCAGGTTCTACTAACATGTCTGCAGGAACACAAGCTAACCCCAATGCAGGTACACAAGCAAAGAAGGATGCATCTGCAAGGAGTTTGTTTTGATTGAGAAGTGGAAGTTTAATCAGTTCTTCACACCAACAGAGAAAGAGGGAAAAAGTTCACAAGATGATGCTGTTCATAAGGAAGTACCAAAGGATGATGCAGAAGGTGGTGATAAACCTTCTAATGATGGCAAGAATGTTGAAAAGTCAGCAAAGCATGGAAGTACAAGAAATAAAGCTCAAATCTCCCATTCTTTCTGCAATCATTGCCGCCTAGCAGTAGTACTTCTCATACTACTGCTAAGCCTAGTGGTTCTGCTGCTATGCTCAAGGATTCTGTTGCTGACTTTAATGAAAGTATTAATGATGATGTCGACTTTCCTCATGATCCTGATATGCCTGAATTGGAGGAAATCTACAATGACACAGATGATGATGTTGTGGATGTTTTTGGAGCAGGAGCTGATTTGACAAATATGGAGTCTGCTATTCCAGTCAGTCCTACTCCAACTACCAGAATACATAAGAACCATCCCAAGGAGCAGATAATTGGTGATGTACAATCTGCTGTACAAACAAGAAGTAAAACAAAAGGGTTGGGTGATTTACTCAATCAAGGTTTATTTGCTCAATCATTACAACAGAGAAATAGCCACAAGGACATACAAAATTGCATGTTTGCCTATTTCTTATCACAAGAGGAACCCAAAAATATTCACAAAGCTATGCAAGATTCAAGTTGGGTTGAAGCTATGCAAGAGGAGCTGTTACAGTTCAAGCTTCAAGAAGTCTGGACACTAGTTGATTTGCCTAATGGGAAGAGGGCAATTGGTACAAAATGGGTGTTCAGGTGCAAAAGAGATGAAAGAGGAATTGTGGTGAGAAACAAAGCAAGACTAGTGGCTTAAGGGTTCACTCAGGAAGAAGGAATAGATTATGATGAGGTCTTTGCTCCTGTGGCAAGGATAGAGGCTATTAGACTATTCTTGGCTTATGCCTCATTTAAGAACTTTCCTGTGTACCAAATGGATGTGAAAAGTGCTTTCTTGTATGGAAAGATTGATGAAGAGGTTTATGTGATGCAACCTCCTGGTTTTGAAGATCCTGACTTTCCTGACAGAGTATATAAAGTGGAGAAAGCACTGTATGGATTACATCAAGCTCCTAGAGCTTGGTATGACACTTGTCCAAGTTTTTGTTATCTAATGGGTTCACAAGGGGAACCATTGATAGAACTTTGTTCATCAAGAAAGACAAAAAGGATATTCTACTAGTTCAGGTTTATGTAGATGATATCATTTTTGGGTCTACAAACAAGGTGTTATGTGAAGAATTTGAGAAGCTCATGCATAACAGATTTCAAATGAGTTCTATGGGAGAACTCACTTTCTTTCTGGGGCTTCAGGTTAAGCAGACAGCTGATGGGATCTTCATCAGTCAAGACAAGTATGTGGCTGATATGTTAAAGAAATTTGGTTTTAATGATGTGAAGACAGCCAAGACAACTATGGACAACAACAAGCCTTTGCTCAAGGATGAAGATGGGGAAGAGGTTGATGTACACCTTTATAGATCAATGATTGGTTCATTGATGTATCTGACTGCTTCTAGGCCAGACATCATGTTTGCTGTGTGTGCTTGTGCTAGATTTCAAGTGTCCCCAAAAGTCTCACACTTGAATGCTGTCAAAAGAATTTTTAGGTATCTAAAGGGTCAACCAAAATTGGGCCTTTGGTATCCTAATAGTTCACCCTTTGACTTGGTAGCATACTCAGATAGTGATTATACTGGAGCAAGTTTGGATAGAAAGTCAACCACTGGAGGATGTCAATACCTTGGACATAGGTTGATCTCATGGCAATGCAAGAAACAGACTGCGGTGGCAAATTCAACAACTGAGGCAGAGTATGTGGCTACTTCTTGTTGCTGTGGACAAGTACTCTGGATTCAGAACCAACTCTTGGATTATGGGTACAATTTCATGAACACCAAAATTTTTATTGATAATAACAGCCCAATGTGTATAATAAAAAATCCTGTTTTTCACTCTAAAACAAAGCATATAGAGATAAGACATCATTTTATTAGAGATTGTTATGAGAAAAAGTTAATTCAAGTGGTTAAAATACATACTGACAATAATGTTGCTGATCTACTTACAAAAAGTTTTGATGTAGGTAGGTTTCAATTTTTAGTTGCTAGTATAGGTATGATCAATCTTTAAAATCTTATCTCTGTATGTTTTGTAAAAAGTTTTTGAGGATTTGTGCTGTTATTGATCAAATAAGTTGTTTCTAGTCCTTGCTATGTCTATATGTTGTCTGCTGCTAAGTTGATTATTCTGCTGTTATGTATGGTTATGTCTTGTGATTATTGTGGTATCTTGTTTCTTGTGTTTTTGTGGTTTTGGACTAATCTTTTGCAGGATAAGTCACAAGGGAATGGTTGATTGATGAGAAAAAGATGTTTGGAATGTTCAGAGAACATTCTGCTGCTGGTTCAAAAGTTTCTGCTGCTAGGCATATCATTCTGCTGCTGAAGGTTATGCTGCTCAAGTTGAAACTTTTAGGATTCTGCTGCTCGGTTTGAAAGTAAAGGGACTATTTTGCAAATTGGCGCGAATAATAACCCTAATTAGATCAAAACGGCATAAAACCCAAATTTGATCTCACCAATAACTTTGTGCGCCCAAAATTAAACCCAATTCAAACCCTAAAACATCTCTTAATCATCCGATCAAAAACTCCCAACTTAAAAACCCTAATTTACAATGGCGAGACGCGGTTTCTCCGATAGCCACAATTCAGTCGCTTTTCTTCAAAAGGTCCCTGAGGCTGAGGGTTTCACTGAAGTCATTGACTTTCTAAATGCATCACAATTAAGGTATGCATTAACGGTGAATCCCACTATATATAAATCCCACATGCGAGAGTTTTGGTCTACTGTTACGGCCGAAACCAGACATGGGGAGGAAATGTTAATTGGTACGGTGAATGAAGAAAGTATAGTTCTTACTGAAACATCTGTAAGACGAATTATTCGTCTTGCAGATGATGAAGCAACAACTTGTCTTCCTACAGCTACTATTTTTGAGGAACTTGCAAAACTAGGGTATGAAAAGAAAAATGACAAAATTAAGTTTTCAAAAAGTCTTTTCTGCCAACATTGGAAATTTCTTATTCACACCCTTCTACATTGTCTTAGCCCTAAAACGACTGGGTGGAATGAGTTTAGTGCAAATCAAGCTTCTGCTTTGGTTTGCCTAGCCACAGGCCAACCATTCAATTTTTCGGCTATGATTTTTGATGGGATGAAAAAGAGTATTTCTGGTAAAATTTGTATATACCCAAGGTTCTTACAACTTCTTATAAATAATCAATTACAAGAACCTTTGGAACATGTAGGGATTCATAAGAGTCTTGAATTAACCAGCAAAATGTTTTCATATTTAAAGAACAATGGGGTTGGTTTTTCTGGGAAAATCACTCCCTTGTCTCAATATATTTTGGATACTGCTGCTGCTTTTGCTGAGGGTGAAGAAGCTGAAAGCCCAACAGCTTCCCATCGTACACCCACTCCTGAGAACTCAAATGAATCATCTTCTCATGAACCCCAAAATACCCAAACACCTAGGTCTTCACAAGATAAGGACATTGAGCTACCTCAGGCCAATGTCAGTATGGAAGCAGATGAGGCTCCCACAGGTGTGGTAAGTGGGATGATGGAAGGGGCTGGCACTACTGTTTCCAACTTAGAAGTCAAACAGGACAGTGTTAACATCGATAAGACCCCAACCATGGAAACACCTAATGTAGAAGGTTCAAATGAACCAGAAACAAGTGGTGGAAACCCTAGCCAAGCAGCTCAAAAAGGGGGCTCAGATGCTCAGCCTAGTGTTGAGACTGAGTTTAAGTCCATTGATTCACCTCTCTGGGAAGTTAACACATCCCGAAGTGATGAGGACAGAGAAGGTACCAATGAATTGATGGATGATAATGTACACAATGCCAATGCCCGTGATACACCTCTCGAACCAGGTAACACAGGTCGAAATGCTGAGGCTAGACTTGAAACTCCTCATATTGAATTGATGGCTGACACTCATGTACATACTGACAAATCCAATGATCAACGACTCGGGTCAGGTAACACAGACCGAAGTTGTGAGGATATTCTGAAACAATTAAAAGAATTGACGGATAAATGTACAAAACTGTCACAGGAGGTTCTTGGTCTTAGGAAGGAGCTCAAGAAAGTAAAATCTGTTCAGGGTACTGAAATCAAAAGAATCAAACTTAGGGTTTAACATCTTGAAGGATTAAACAGATCAAGACCTTCACAAGGTTTGGGGGAGGATGCTCCCAAACAGGGGAGGAGTGAAAAAGAAGGTGAGACAAAGGGTTCAGGGGAGGTGGAAATTGAAAAAGATGCAGGTATTGCTGAAAATGAGGGTATTATTGCAGGTGTGGATATGGAGGTGGATATTGGTGAGACTATTCAAGAATTTGTGGTGAAAGATAGGTCTGGGAATGAAGTTGTGTTAGAAGCAGTTGAAAAGAGTAATAGGAGTGATGTTGTTGCTGATATTGTTGAAGAGAAGGTACAGGATGATTCTGCTGTTGGAGCAGAACATACTGCTGCTAATACAAATCAACCTGCTGATGGAGTTAAAGATTCTGCCGCTGGTACAGATAAGCATTCTACTGCTGAAGAAAAGAATGCTGCTGATTCTGAATCTAGTGAAGATAGAATACCAATAGCTCAAGTGATGCTAATAGCCAAAACAACAACAACACTTCAACAAACTTTAACTAAATCCGCAACAAAACCAAAAGCCAAAGGAGTTGTGATAAGAGAGCCTACACTAACACCTAAACCTACATCATCTACCATTTCATCAAAAGATAAGGGCAAGGGCGTCTTGGTTGAAGAACCAAAGAAGAAGTTCAAGTTTATGGATGCTGCTGCTAAAGAACAACAAAGTGAAACTGATGAAGAGGCTGCAAGGAGGTTGGCAGCTCAATGGAAAGCAGAGGATGAGTTGGACAGAAAAAGGATAAAAGAAGAAGATTGGGAGATAGCAAAGAAAACTCAGAAGGAGGAAAGTGAAAAGTATACTTCTGAAGAGAGACAGGATGCCATAGATGATTTGCTTGTGCAATTTAGAAAGAAGCAAAATCAAAAGAAGGGAGAGTACAAGAAGAAGAAACCTTCAAAAACTGATGAGTGTAATTATATAAAAATGTATTTGAGAAACCAAGCTTATTGGAAACCTAGTGCATTCAGAGGGATGATTAGAGCTACTGTTGCAAAGTCTTACTATGAGACTCATGCAAGACTCAACAGACCAATTGAGCCTATGACTGATGCTGAGGTTAAAGAGTTTACCAGAATGAAAGTGGCACCAAATGCTTACATGAATTCTGAG
Organism: Artemisia tridentata subsp. tridentata; assembly: GCA_021014915.2. NCBI lineage: Eukaryota > Viridiplantae > Streptophyta > Magnoliopsida > Asterales > Asteraceae > Artemisia > Artemisia tridentata. The sequence continues at coordinate 193,007,841 of CP139501.1, forward strand.
TCAAGTGTTAAAAAGTCTAAAGTATCAGAAGTTGTGCCAGAAAAAGTAGCAAATGAGAAAGAGATTGTTGATGAAGTTGAGAAGGAGAAAGAAGTGGTAGAGGAAAAGAAGAAAGAAGTAACAGAGGAGAAATCTGAGTCCACTATTGGGGCAAAAAGAACAGGAAAAAGAAGGAAGAGTAGGGCTGTAACACCCCAACCCGACAAGGGCAAAGATGTCACAAATACATGGTTTCATATCAGATACAAGCATTCAAGAAATAAAATAGCGAAAGCCTTAACATTAAAATACAAAGGAAAATAAGTCAACACGACTTATATCAAGTGCAAGACAGAAATAACGAAGTACAAAACAGAATCCAAAATGCCCAAACAATGGCATAACAGAAATAATATCCAAAAGGTCACACTAGAATGACAAGGTCTAAACTTCACACAAGTTGCTCTCATCCCAAGTTAAACCCAGCTCCAAGCTTAGATACCTGCCGCATGGAAAAGAAAATGCGGCTGAGCTACGAGAGCTCAGTGAACAGATATAGCAAAAAAACAAAGCAGTAGTAAAGTGTAATGAAGTAAACGAAATAATACCGGGTATAACAAGAATCAGGATAAAGGAATTAAAGGTTACCAGGAAACGGTTGCAATGGCTAGGTACAAGGGAAAATATAACCCATCATATCCCAAGTCTAAACAAGTCCAGTCAAATGTCAGATCAAATGCCAGGTCAAATGTCAATCAAATGTCAGGTCAAATGGTTACAAGGTTTCGGGTAAACAGTAATCCTCTACGAGCCCGAACTCAAAGTCAATCTCAATGTCAAACCATATCAAGTCACATATCAGGGTGTATGGAGGGGTGACCTCAGCATACCAAGTACAGGGTGAGGGGATACCTCTCAGGGGTTGGAGTCGCGAACTCCCAGGGGTGTGAAGGGCGTGTATCGCACACACTCGCCAATCACCAGGATATACAAATAACACGAACAAATCAGGACAGGTCTAGGATGCATCCATGCGCCCCCGCAGGCCACAGGGTTCTTCCTCTACGTAATAAATCAAGTCAAATCGGGGACGGCGTAACCAAATCACTAGGGCTACACACTAGTCATGCCGGCGGTGCATCACCGACATGGACATGAAACCCTCATGCCTAGTAGATGGCTCGTAGTCTCAAACTGTGGGTGAGGGTCAAGTATCAAGTCTCGGTATCATGTATCAGGTGTCATAACAGGGTTCATATCATGGTTCATATCAGGATTCATATCAGGGGGTTCAATATCAGGATTCATATCAGGGTTCATATCATAAGTGTCAAAATCCTTAAATACCATTTTCCATAAAAGTATTCTTTAAAAGGTTTCATAAAAGAGGTTATTTGAAAATGGTTTCTATAAAGATAATCTTACCAATAGTTTCTTAAAACATTTTCATAATTTATCAAAAAGGTTTTCTCAATCCAGTTATACTATCAGGTGTATCAAGGTTCAAGTCCAGGTTCATGGCAAGGTTCATATCAAGGTTCATGACAAGGTTCAAAACAAAGGTTCAAGTCAGAAGATAAAGCAAGGGTTCAAAGCAAGGTTCAAGAACAAGTACAACAGGTCAAGGTTCACAATACAAGGGATACATAGCAATGGTTCGGGAAATCTTAAACGAATCAATAAAATAAATCAAGAGATGAAGGCCCATTACTGAAAAGGGCAGAATATCCGTACCTTATTCAAAGAGCAAGCACAAACACAAAAGTAGCTGACAGGGAATCAAATTACTCCCTCATCAAACCTAAGGAGTAGAAGACAGAAATACGAAAGGGGTTTCAGTTATCTTTCCATTATAAGTGACTTTCTATTTTTAGCAAGTTTCCCGAATTAGCAAGTTACCATATTTAGCAAGATTCAAGTTTTAAAAATAGAAATCTCATAATTTACATTCGAATACTTTATTTTCCAGAATTACACTTTTAGCCTACAAGTCTCCAATATTTACAATTTATACCCCTTTACTTTATTAGTTTACAAATTAACCTTATACTTACATAATTACAATTTAACCTTTACAATATTCATGTTACACCTCAAGTCCCTTTTATTTCTTCAATTTACAGAAATTTACCTTCAATATAATTAAGTTACAAACAGCCCTCAACTTTCGGTAATTTACACATTTGGTCCTTTTACTTATTTAAAATTCAATTCGATTTACATAATTTGCCATGAATTACATATTAAGCCCATAAATACTCAAATTCACACATTTCACCCTTTATATTATTATTTACTTCTGTGACCCTTCCATTTTCTAGAAATTACACATTTAGTCCCTCATTTAAATTATTTTCCAAATCGTTATATATCTAATTAACAAAATACCTTTTAATTCCAAAACTTTCATATTTTACAAATAGCACCCTCAAGTTATATTTTATTCATATTGTCCTTGATTTATAGAGTATTACAAAAATGGTCCACGACTTTTAAAAGTTACAAAACATACCCTTTAACTATTAAAATATCAATCGGTAAACACAATTACTTCTCAAAATCAAACCCTAATTATCCAAAACACTTTCCAATCATATTATCATCATTATAACCTCATTAGGATCAGATCTAAACTATATTAAGAACCCTAACCCATTCGTTTCCTTTTTAAACCAAATATACGATTTTTAACACTAAACCCGAATAACCAATTTAATTCGAAACAATTATATTAAGCTTCCATAATTCGAATTTACATTTTTCTCAGATCATATGGTGTATAAGGAAGCTACGAAAATTATATAAGAGTCCAGAAAAGTCGCCACTATTTTTAGATCGAGTTTTTACGTTTTAGGGTTTATAAACCCATTAATTCGAAAACAATTCATAGATCTTGCATGGTTCATTTTTATCATTTTATACATGTTATAAGAGATTAGTAGAAGGCTAGAAAAATACCAGATGTGATATAGAACGATCGGACGAATTATTTTGAATTAGGGTTTCTCGGTTTGGTATGATCGACACCAACAATTCCTCCACGACCAAAGTAGCGATCCAAAAATCTTGTAACTATTTTTCCCAGGTCACACACGATATGAAGAGCGTAAGAAAAATAAGAAACGAATTTTATAAAGGTTGAACGAATTATGGACGAATTAATACCTTGCGAATGAATAAAATGGAATAAATTCGATAAATCTTGATCGGGGACTCCACAAATCGAAAGCTATTTTTCTTGGCTTCTTATGATGATGAACAAACTCAGAAAATTGTTCTTTGGATTTTTGGTGGCCGGATTTGGAGTGAACGAATTTGGTTTGTGGTTTGCTTTCAATCGGTAAAAGAATAGGTTTCAAAAAAAATTGGAATGGTTATCTAAAATAGGTAAATGCCGGTCAATGGGGAGGCATGAAGGGCTGGAATTACGGGATTTTTGTTTAGGAATTGATGGGCTTTTATTGGCTTTGATTTTCCATTTTAATTACAATTTAAATCACTTTAAAACCTTAACATAATGAATAAAATGTCAATCGGTACTTCCAGGGGTATTTTAGTAATTTGTAGCTTGCAAAAATATTAAATGGTGTTGTCAAAATTATTTGGTATCATAGTTCATTACCAGAAGTTTGGATTGATTTGGTACTTTATAAGCTTTTAAACAAAATTTTAAACTTGTCAGGGGTATTTTGGTCATTTTACATGTTTTCAGATTTTAGGGTTTTACAAGGGCTAAGAAAAGAAAGAGAACTACACCAATAAAATGGAGTGATTCTGAAGATAGTTCTGAAGAAGTTACTGCAGATGACATGAAAAAGATTATGGAGTTTACAGATCATAAACCACAATCAGAACCTGAGATAAACAATGCAGTTCCTTTGACAACAAAATACCAAATCATCTCTTATACTCATGATGTGCAAGAAGGAAGTGAACCATGGTGGGAAATCAAGAGATCAAATGGAATGTGTCAGAAGTTTATCAGATTCTCACAGATGTTACATTTCATGGATAGGGATGATGTGATGCAACTTTGGAGGTTGTATAAGAAATGGTATGGGGAGACGAGACCAGAGATAATATATGAAAGGCTACACTGTTACTATTTGAAGAATATGTTTGAGCCAGATGAAAGAGATATTGAATGGAAGGATTTGCTAAATTCGAAAAAGGTTCATAAATGGTATCTGTATCAGTCATGTGGAGTACATGAGTTGGTTGGTAAAGGTGTAAGTTTATACATGCTGGTGGAAAAAGATTACCCCTTCACCAATAATACTGCTGTTATCACTCAGATGCTAAAACCTGGAAGGTTAAGGTTACAGAGACCATTTCTTTCAAATCATCAAGCTTATGAGTTAGTAGAGAAGTATAGAAAGGTGCTAAAATTAAAGACTTCAGAGCAGAAGTAGTGTTTGGAAGCATCCTCCTGGTGTTGATCTGTTCTTAGAAGAAACTTGATGATTTTTTGAAGAAAATATCAAGTTTAGGGGAGGATTGTTGGGTTTTTGATGATATTGTTGCTTGAAGTTCATGCTACTGCTCTGAGTACTTAGAGGAAAGTACACCAAGTATGATACTGCTGCTAGGCAAAGTCTTACTACTGCTAGTGTATTCATAATGCTGCTGATGTCTGAAGAAATTAAATAAGTATCATACTATTGCTAGCTTTCGATGATAATGCTGCTAGAGTAATGATGCTGCTGCTTATAAGATAATGTATAGTTTGTTAAGATATTTTAGGAAAAGATACGATTTGATACTATCTTGTATAGAAAGTTTTGTAACCAACTAGGACTCCTTAGAGTATAAAAGGAGGATCTAGGGTTAACAGTAGAATACGTATCTTTGTGTAATTCGATCACTTCAAGGTTTTTGTAACCCTGTTACTTTTGAGTAACCGTATTAATATATTGAAGTGTTATTTGAGAATTCAAGTGTGTTCATTATTCTTCTTAAGATTAAATATTAGTTTCTGCATAATATTTAATAAATCGTTCAAGAACAGTTTCTATACTAATTGTCTTGGAGTTTATATCTAAGATAATTGACAAGATTGTTAAGCTCATCTGGGATCAACAAGAACATCCAGACTATGTCTGCAAGCTAAAGAAAGCCATTTATGGTTTGAAACAAGCTCCAAGGGCGTGGTATGATGAACTATCATCTTTCCTGATCAAAAACAATTTCACCAAAGGAACAATTGATTCAACCTTGTTTACTAGAAAATACAAAGATGACATTTTGATTGTTCAGATTTACGTGGACGACATGATCTTTGGGTCCACTAATCCGAAACATTCAAAACATTTTGAAAATCTCATGAAAAGCAAATTTCAAATGTCCATGATGGGGGAACTAAAATTCTTTCTTGGGTTACAAATACACCAATCCCCTCGTGGAATTTTTATAAATCATGCTAAGTATACAATTGAGATTTTGAAAAAACATGGTATGGATAATTGTGACTCTGTTGGTACACCAATGGTCACTTCACCAAAAATAGGTGCTGATTTATTTGGGAAACCCATGGATCCGAAGAAATATCAAAGCATGATTGGTTCTCTCATGTACCTTACTGCTAGTCGACCTGATATTCATTTTGTTGTTTGCTTATTAGCATGGTTTCAGGCAAGGCCTACCGAACTTCACCTCCAAGAAGTCAAATGGATCTTTCGCTACCTACGAAGAACCATTAACATGGGACTTTGGTATCCGAAGGATTCCGAGTTTAAACTAATAGCATTTTCATATGCGGACCATGCAGGTTGCCAAGTTACAGAAAAAAAGCACATCAAGTGGAGCACAATTTTTAGGTGAAAAGCTAGTAGGCTGGTCCTCAAGGAAACAAGATTGCACTGCACTATCAACCGCAGAAGCCGAGTATGTGTCTCTATATGCGTGTTGTGCCAAAGTTCTATGGATGAGGACACAACTCACAGATTATGGATTTACTTTCGACAGAATACCTATGTATTGTGATTCGAAAAGTGCCATAGCCATCTTGTACAATACAGTACAACACTCGAAGACCAAGCATATTAGCGTCCGCTATCACTTCATCAATGAACACGTAGAAGAGGGTACTGTTGAATTATTTTTCATGAAGACTGAATACCAACTCGCCGATCTATTTACTAAAGCCTTCCAAAAGAGAGGTTTGATAATTTAGTTCGACGAATTGGCATGCGAAGCCTAACTCCTGAGGAGCTAGAACGTCTTCTCAAATCTTCTTGAAAATATTTTCAAAATAGCTTCGCTGTAAATATTTTTGAAAAAACAAAATACAAAATTTCAAAAACCAACAAAAACAAAATATAAAAATAGAAAATTTTCAAAAACACAAAAACAATACAAAATCTAAAAACCAAAAATATTCTTCTCACGACATGTCTCTTGTATAATCGATATTCTGTATGTATCTAGAAATGTCATTCAACAATGATACAGACATGTACAGATGCTTGAGCGAGAGTTCATTAAAATGTTTTCTAAAACATGTCGTTTCTCAAACATTTATTCACTATGGCTTTCGTATACTTCAGTACAAAACCCGTGCTTCAAATTGAAATCTTTTCAAAACTTAGGTCCGGGTATAACAACTCGAAAAGATTTCAAATAAGGACCTAAATGATGACTTCTGATTATTTCCGATCAGGACTCGAAATTTCAAGAAAAATAAAGAATCCTTGAGCACATGATCAAGATTTTCAAAATCTATCAAATTATTTTGTGCTCAAGATAACTCCCTCCAAAACCCTTAAAATTGATTTATGTTGTATTTAAGTGGGAGTATAAAAAATGAAAAAACAAAATGTTCTGATTTCATGCTAAAACAACTCCGTCTATCTCTCCAAAAAGCTTCATTTTAATCAGTTGATATCAAAAATATCATGACATGCTATTTTTGAGGGGGAGAAGACGTGATTAAAATGTTTAAAGATCGTGGATTGAATCTCAAAAGAGCTCGACTCAGATTAAACCCTCGAATTGACAAAAGCTAAATGTCAGTAATCGAAAAGACTTATCTGGGACGGGTAATAATTTCAAGCTGGTTCATCCAGTGATGTAAACGTGTCTCGCAAAGGACTTGTGTGAGTAGAATATACCAATTCGAGAGATTCTCTTTGAATATGACCAGGACGGGTAATAATTTCAAGCTAGTCTAACTAGTGATGTAAACGTGTCTCGCAATGGTCATGTTTACTGAAAATTGATCAATTCAAATGTGTGAACTCTACCCAACATGTGCAAACTTATCTTAAAATGCATAAGCACATGTGAAGGGGCAGTATTTTAGAAAATATAAAACTCTCAAAGTGTTAACTAAAATGTGTTTAATCATAAACACTTTGAGAGATTTTCACAAAAGGTTTTATGGCATGTGATCAATAAATCTAGGATAATCATGGAGTAATAAGGTGATTATGGTTAGGTTTATGTCCTATGATCCGCCAGAGCCGGAGGGATCTACCCAAGGACAATTCCAATAGATTAAAATTGGAAGTCCTTAGGTAAGATTGAAAAAATGAGTAAATGAGAAAGGAGAATGAAGAATGAAAAAGAAAAGTTTATGAAAGGGTGAAAAGAAATAGCCCTCCATGAAAACTTAGGGCAGAAACCGGGTTAATACATCTGCCATCGGTTATCACAAAGATGATACTAATATTGAAGACAAGACGTCATGGACCCAGTGACGCGCTGCACTACTTGTCCTAGCCACTCAGATATCTCTTAAAAGATATTTGTTTCATTTCTCATAGAGAACACTGCATAATCTATCGGCCTCTCATTGCGAGATGTGTTGATATTGAAAATGTGGCACTCTGCTCCATGCCTCCGACTACTAAAACCGAAATGCACATAATCGAGTCAAGAGCCATGAGATTCATTAAAAATCTCTTAGGATACACTTTCAATATAATACACATGTGTTCGACAAAAAGGACACAAGGTGTACAAGAGTCTTAATGAGATCTACTGATCTTGCCTTATATCATGATGGTTACGTGCTTCAAACGGTCTACAGTCGTGAAGTGATACTCCGGAATACTTCAGCGGCTCACCTGAATCGTGGATACACTTCTGTGTATCTGAGTTAGCTCTCTCAAGGGCATCCGGTTCAGAACGTCCTTGGAAAGGATTAGAGAAAGTTTTCAAACTATGCTGTTAAGAATCTCAAAGTTCGAACCAGTAAGTACTGGATGATTTATTGCTAACTGTTTTATGCAGGTACTGAGGAAAGTCCATACACCATCATCATATAGCTCAACATCCACATCTCCACATACTCATACTCATGAAAATCATCTTCGACAAACTCAAGTGAAAAATGTTCAAGAGAAAAAGATCAAGTTGAAGACAAAGTGTTACGACAAAGTCAATAAGCTAATCAAGATGTCAAGAACAAGTTCATGTATCAATTGAGGACGGCATAAGTATGAAGATCAAAGTAGCATCAAGAAGTACGAGTATGATGGAAGAGACGACATTACAATATGTAGAAGATGTTGATCAAAGGTAAGAAGAACCAAAAGACGATTACTTTGAAGATCACAAAGCATGAAGGTACAAAAGAATCAAGGCTATTCTACAACGACACACAAAGCTCAAGACAATGAAGACTAAAGACCTAATCACGCGGAGCGTCATTTGAATAACCATCCCTTAAGGGGAGATTGTTAGCTTTATTAAAAGTGATGGTCATTTACGTTTTTATATTTTTTAATGTGTCATTTTTTATTTAGTAAGAATAGTCAAAGGGCGCATGGATTAAATTTAATTGGTTAAAAGTTATGTTACATTTAGTCCATTGCAAGCCCATTAAGCTCATTTGTTGTAAACTATAAATAGCCTCCATCCTCGTCATTTGAAAGGTTGGATATGTGTGTGCTTAGGGGATGAGTGTGTGTTTAATTAACAAAGTCTCTTTATAGTTTCTCTCTCAAGAATTCTTACACCACATTCCATCTCTTGATTCACCATTAGTAATTGAAGTTGTATTTGATCTGGATTGATCTTAGCTTTTACAGAAAGGTTTCTTTGTCATCTTCCCAGATATACAAGATTCGCATTTATCAAATGATTTATCATTGATATCTTGTAAAAGCCCATCACGTTGCAGCTTTTCCATACGAGTCTTGCTTATATGAGCAAGTCGAAAATGCCAAAGATAAGATGAATCCAAAACATTCTTGATTCTCTTATTATTGATGCTATACATTGAATTATAATTATTGGATTCATTCATATCAATTTCAAAAACACCATTCATAACAATAGCATTAAAATAAAAAACATTATTTAAATAAACTAAAATTCCATTGCTCGTAACAATATGTTTAAAACCAATATCCAATAAACACGAAAAGGAAACAACACCTATAACAATAGTAGGTGCATAATGACAATTATTTAAAAACAATACTACATGTGCTCCGTTACCCAAATGCAAATATTGTTCTCCATAGGCCAGTTTCCTTTCAACTCTAAACCCCTGCAGTGTATTGCAAATATGAATACCACATCCAGTATCGTATACCCAGGAATTTATTTTATGAGTTAATGAAAATAATTCAATCATGAAAAAGTCACCTGAAGTGCTGGGGTTACCAGCCTCAACCTTTAACTTCTTCACACGCAACTCCTCAAGATAGAGTGGGCAGTTCCGCTTCCAATGTCCTATCTCATGGCAGTGGTGGTAAGACTGATCCTTCTTGTTAGGATTCACCTTTTTCTTCTTAGGGTTATTCTTCTTAGGATTAGGTTGATAGGCCATAACTTGCTTACCCTTGTCAACCTTACCCTTACCCTTCTTATTCGCTTGCGGTTTTGGCTTTTGTATCCTACCTCCTTGTATAGCTAATACCTGAGGAGTAGGTGCCTTCTTTGGTAAACCTTTCTCATAGTTCACAAGCATTGCAAGCAACTCTGTGACTGTCTTCCCCGCGCAATGCATGTTATAGTTTCGAACAAAACCAGAAAAATCCTTGTTGAAGGATCTGTTGATTAGGTTCACACATACATTCTCTGGGTAGATGTAGTTGATCTGATGTAGTTGGTCCATGTAACTCTTCATTTCCAACACATGATCACTAACAGGTTTACCTTCCCCCTGCTTGCAGCTATGTAATGCATCGATCAAATCATACAATTCAACTGCAGGTGGCTTCTCATAAGTCCTTTGGAGTTCTTGAAACATATCATAAGGAAAATGGTGCTCAAACTGCTTTTACAATTTAGGAGCCATACTTCCAAGCACGCAACTTCATTGTGCTTTTTATACTTCAATTTCCAGGCTTCTTTGAACTCCTCGGATTCAGTGGTTCAGCATGGCAAGGCTTATTCAAGTATTCCAGCTTATCGGACACACTCAAGACAATCCTGAGTGACCTATGCCAGTCATTGAAATTCGGGCCAGTCAATTTTTCTTGTTCAAAGTGATTTTGAACGCAGAACTTAGTACAACATTATCGGGTTGAGCCATTTCTAAAGAAAAAGTTCAAATATTAGTATTCTGATAATACAACTTTTCAAGAAAATAAAATACCCAGTAAATATTCATATAACCATTGAATTTTCTTGAAAACTAGGATCCAAATTTCCATAGTTTCACTACATCAGTTGATCTGCTAGTAATGAAAGTATAAAAAAATGGTAATCTGTCAAAAAATAATCGGCAAACAGTTTCCGATTCCTAGATCATTATGGGACTTACATTTGCCAAATACAATTTGCAAAGTAAGCATGTTTCATCCCATCTCATGCCTTGAGTTTCTAGGTCTCACTAACAGCTTAATTAAGTCATCTAATTTAGAAACTGCAAATTCTTCATTACTGGTCTCACGCATAATGGAAATTTACCTTGTCATTAAAATCTAGGTAAGGTCTCACTTATGCTAAATAATTATTTCAAGTGTTTCTCATAATTAGATGGCATGAACGTAAATTTTTAGGGTACTAATTTTGATGTGTCAATCAAAATATGTACGAAGAAGCATGCACACATCTTCGTATCATAAGTTTTCAAAACCTTTTTATTTACCAATTTTAGGCTAAGATTAAAATCAACAAAGTTTTAATTGAGGTATTGGGTTCACCAATCAAAGAATTACCTACAATTATCGCCCACTATATCCTACTACTGCATGAATCAAAAGACCCAAGTTATTCGGATAATTACCACAAAGTGGCACGTGGAATTGAGGTCAATTCACCCTAAAGATGATTTTGTAGATGAATAATCATACTTGGTAGCTCCAATTAGACGCACAAAGGAGCGGAGAGACAAGCGTTAGCACAAGTGCCAATTAAAAATGCGTCTCTTTTGGTTTGACAATTTAATGTCAATCCTCCTTAAACCCCTCTTATAGTTTGTCTAAACTGGGTGAGCCGTTCACACTATTGGTACAAAACTCATCACTCAATTAAAAGTTTATGACTTTAATCTTAAAAACATGTTATAAATTATAATCTTGCTAGTCTCGCCTGGGAGTAGATTACCGTGCGAAGCGAACCACTATCGGCACATAAGACTTTGCAAGATTTATAATTTATCACATCAAGTTTCATAGTTATTTAGTCCATTTATTTTCTATTCAAAAAATTACCCTTTTTTTGCTTATAACGTGTCATACGATTTAAATAAAAAACAAGTAATTAATAAAAATAAACAACTAAATAAGCACACATAATCTTAACAATTAATTTATATATCAATTAGCCACATGTAAACTTGTTTGATAAAACCTATTAATAATCTTTCTATGTTAATTATGCATATATTTAACTAAGACTATCACTTACAATAGTAAGTGAGCCACATGCATCGACGTATCGATTGCATTAGTCTTAGCAAACATATACCAAATTGCACATAATATATTCATTAATATAATTAATTGAGGTCTTCCCCAATTTTAAATCTATCGTAATTACATGTGAAATCAACTTAACAATTAATAATCCATGATAAACATGCATGTTTCATCATGGATTATTACAAGTCACAAGATACGCAACTTTAACCACATAAACATGTTACAATTTTAGGGTTTCAAAACTACAAAACTAATTTTTATATATTAGGGAATTGCCCCCCCCCCCCCAAAAAAAATTAGGGTTTTCGATTTTTTAAACCCTAAAAAAATCGATTAACATCAAAACCTAATACAAGATTCGTTTTTTATGTGTTTCGGAAATTTATTACATGTTAAAACGGATCGTGATGCCACTGTTAGAATTTAATAATCATGACAAGTTCATATATTATTCAAGTAATCATCATACATGTGCGGAAGCGTAGGATATATATTTTAACACATAAGAATTAACCGAATATTAAAGTGAACTGTTAGGAGCTAAGAACACAAATTTATCACATCTTAATTATGCTATACGAATGGTACTCAAAACAATATATATGGATCGTATATGTGTATATGTAAATACCGAATGTATAGAATAAAGATGAAGAGAAATACAATATACAACACATACACTCCCACCTTTACACCTCTTGAAGCACACTAACTTATGAGGTGGGAGTGTCTATATATAGCAAGAGTGGGACGCCCTAAAGGGCTTTAAGATGGGCTCGTGGGCTTTTGTACAATAAGTTGGTCTTTTACATTAATTCTAACATATTAGTTTAGCAAAATCCCACTTACCTAGACTACTTAAACACACGACACAAAGTTTAAATAATACAAATAACCATCACTTTTAAATCAATTCTAACAATCTCCCCCTAAGGGATGGTCATTCAAATGATGCTCCCAGTGATGAGGTCTTTCGTCTTTGTTGTCTTGAACTTTGTGTGTCGTTGTAGAATAGTCTTGATTCTTCGTTCCTTCATGCTATGTGATCTTCAAAGTAATAGTATTTTGGTTGTTCTTGCCTTGATCAACATCTTCATGTATTTACAGCATCGTATCCTCCAACATACTCATACCCTTTTAACTTCATACTTATGTCTTCCTCAATTTGATACATAAACTTGTTCTAGATGTTTTGATTAGCTTATTGACTTCGTCTTTATACTTTGTCTTTGACTTGATTTTTTTTCTTGAATTTTTTCACTTGAGCTTAGTTGAGGATGATCTTCATAAGTATGAGTATGCGGAGGTGAAGATGTTTGATGTATCAGATGATGGTGTACGGTCTTTCTCTAGGGGGACTTTCATCAGTAGCTGCATAAGAGTTGTTAGTCGGAATCACCAATCGATCAAGGTGGACTTTTCTTAGAGAATCGACCACTAAGATTGTTTTACTGATGATTGTCTTGATTCCATTCACCTTGGTCAGGAAAATCAGCCGTCTTAATCCTGTGAGGGACAGTTATCACTACAATGGATAAATCCAAGTAGAGACCCACGTCATAAGGACTCAATTCGTGAAAGGAATCTCCTTGGCGGTATTTCCAGCACTTACAGGCTCAGACTTCGAGAGAATCAACAGCATAGTTTGAAAACCCTCTCTAATCTTTACAAAGGTTGTTCCTGAATTGGATGTCCTCAAGAAGGCTTGCAACAGATATACCGAAGTATACCCACAATCCAGGTGAGCCGCTGAAGTATACCTAAGTATCACTTCATGACTATAGACCATTTTGAAACAAATAACCATCATGATATAAATGGCAAGATCTTTAGATCTCGTTCAGACTCTTGTACACCTTGTGTCCTTTTTGGCGAACACAGGTGTATTATAATGGAAGTGCTCCTAAGAGATCTTTTAATGAATCTCATGGCTCTAGACTCAATTGTGCGTTTTGGTTTTAGTAGTCGGAGGCATTGAGCAGAGTGCCACCTTTTCAATATCAACACATATCGGAGTGAGAGGCCGATAGATTATGCAGTGTTCTCCGTGAGAAATGAAACAAGTATCTTTTAGGAGATATCTGAGTGGCTAGGAGGGGTGGTGCAGCGCGTCACTGGGTCCATGACGTCTTGTCTTTAATATCACTATCAACTTTGTGATTACCGATAGCAGATGTATTGACCCGGTTTCTGCCCTAAGTTTTCATAGAGGGCTATTTCTTTTCACCCTTTCATTAAACTTTTTCTTTCTAATTCTTCAACCCCATCTTTCCCTTTCTCATTTACTCTTTTTTTTTCAATCTTTCCTAAAGACTTCTAATTCTAATCTATTGGAATTGTCCTTGGGTAGATCCCTCCGGCTCTGGCGGATCATAGGACATAACCTAACCATAATCACCTTATTACTCCATGATTATCCTAGATTTGTTGATCTCTTGCCATAAAACCTTTTGTGAAAATCTCACAAAGTGTTTATGAATAAACACATTTAGTTGACACTTCGAGAGTTTTGCATTTTTGAAATACTCCCCCTTCACATGTGCTCATGCATTTTTTATATAAATTTGCACATGTTGGGTAGAGTTCGCACATTTGAATTGATCGATTTTCAGTTAATATGACCTTTGCGAGATACGTTTACATCACTAGTTAAACTAGTTTGAAATTATTAACCATCTCGGTCATATCAAAAGAATAATCTCTCGAATTGGTACATTCTACTCAGACAAGTCCTTTGCGGGACACGTTTACATCACTGGATAACCAGCTTGAAATTATTACCCGTCCCGGACAAGTGTTTTTGATTACTGACATTTAATTTTTGTCAATTCGAGGGTTCAGATCAGAGTCTTTTTGGAGAGCTCTTTTTGAGATTCAATCCACGATCTTTAAATCTTTTTTATCACAATTTAATCACGTCTTCTCCCCCTCAAAAATAGCATGTAGTGGTATTTTTGATATCAACTGATTAAATGAAAGCTTTTTGGAGAGATAGACGGATTGGTTTTAGCATGAATTCGAAACTTTTTGTTTTTTCATATTTTATACTCCCCCTTAAATAAAGCATATTTTTAAACATTTGAGTTTAAATGAATTTTAAGGGTATAGAGGGAGTTATCTTGAGCACATAATTTTGAGAAAGATTTTGAAAAATCTTTTTGAAAAATCTTGATCATGTGCTCAAGGGTTGTTTTATTTTGCCATTAACAATACGAGTCCTGATCAGAAATAATCAAAAGTCAGCATTGTAGCGTGGGTTTCGTACTGAAGTATACGAAAGCCGTACAGAATTTTTTTTGAGAAATGACATGTTTGAGAAAGCATTTAAATGAACTCTCGCTCAAGCATCTGTACATGTCCCTATCATTGTTGAATGACATTTCTAGATACGTACAAAATATCGATTATACGAGAGACATGTCGTGAGAAGAATATTTTTTGTTTTGGATTTTATATTATTTTTGTATTTTTTGAAAATTTTCTATTTTTATATTTTATTTTTGTTGGTTTTTCAAATTTTGTATTTTATTTTTCAAAAAAAATATTTACAGCGAAGCTATTTTGAGAAATGCTTTTCAAGAATTGTCGAGAAGACTTTCTAGCTCCTTAGGAGTTAGGCTTCGCATGCCAATTCATCGAACTAAGTTATCAAACCTCTCTTTTGGAAGAGCTTTAGTAAATAGATCGGCGAGTTGGTATTCTGTCTTCATGAAAAATAATTCAACAGTACCCTTTTCTACGTGTTCCTTGATGAAGTGATAGCGGACTATAATATGCTTGGTCTTCGAGTGTTGTACTGGATTGCACGAGATGGCTATGGCACTTTTTGAATCACAATACATAGGTATGCGGTCGAAAGTAAAGCCATAATCTGTGAGTTGTATCCTCATCCATAGAACTTGGGCACATCACGTAGATAGAGACACATACTCGGCTTCTGCGGTTGATAGTGCAGTACAATCTTGTTTTCTTGATGACCAGCCTACTAGCTTTTCACCCAAAAATTGTGCTCCACCGGATGTACTTTTTGCTGTAACTTGGCAACCTGCATGGTCCGCATCTGAAAATGCCATTAGTTTAAACTCCGAATCCTTCGAATACAAAAGTCACATGTTAATGGTTCTTCGTAGGTACGAATTTCGATAGGCCTTGCCTGAAACCGTGCTTATAAGCAAACAGCAAAATGAATATCGGGTCGACTAGCAGTTAAGTACATGAGAGAATCAATCATGCTCCGATATTTCTTTGGATCCATGGGTTTCCCACATAAGTCAGCACCTATTTTTGGTGAAGTGACCATTGGAGTACCAACAGAGTCAAAATTTTTCATTCCATGTTTTTTCAAAATCTCAATTGTATATTTAGCTTGATTTAAAAAAATACCATGAGGGGACTGATGAATTTGTAGACCAAGAAAGAATTTTAGTTCCCCCATTATGGACATTTCAAATTTGCTTTTCATGAGATTTTCAAATTGTTTTGAATGTTTCGGATTAGTGGACCCAAAGATAATGTCGTCCACGTAAATCTAAACAATCAAAATGACATCTTTAAATTTTCTAGTAAACAAGGTTGGATCAATTGTTCACTTGGTGAAATTGTTTTGGATCAGAAAAGATGATAGTTCGTCATACCACGCCCTTGGAGCTTGTTTTAAACCATAAATGGCTTTCTTTAGCTTGTAGACATATTCTGGATGATCTTTGTCAACGAATCCGTCTGGCTGACTCACATACACTTCTTCTTTCATAGTTCCATTCAAGAAAGCCGTCTTGATGTCCATCTGATAGACTGTGATGTTTTTGTGAGCTGCATAGCTAAGAAAATTCTGACTGCCTCAAGTCTGGCTACTGGCGCAAATAACTCTTTGAAATCTATCCCTTCTTTCTGTCTAAATCCCTTAGCTACTAGACGAGCTTTGTTGCGAATGACAGTGATGTGTCGTGTGTCGTGCAAGTTTTAAAAATTAATAAACACAATTTATCTAATTCTCTAATCAACACATACGAGCAAGTATACTCGTCCGTGGTAGTAAAGGTGGGTAAGTTGAGATCGTCCCAAGGGAATTGTTGTTTGGGTTTGCTAGTATAAGTCTTAACAAAAAGGGTTGTCAATCCAATTTGGTGCAAATTCTAAGGTAAGTAAAATCCAATCAATCAAAAACAAATATACTTGTGTGTAATTCCATGACTAATTGTATAGAGTAATCTACCAAGTTGGGTGTAACTTGTAATGATGCACAACTTAAATTGAGTGATTCAAAATCAATGGTTTTTATCATGAGAAATCATCTTCTAAGAATTCAATCTCCTAGTTAATTCCTTTCGGCCTTTGTTAACTAGTACGATAATTCTATTAAACTCTTTGTTATTTGAAAAGCATTTCTTATCTTAAGATTTTCGACGAATCCTTTCGGCCTTTTCTCGTGATGAAATCATTTCCAAATCCATTTTAATGAGTTAATATGGTGCTTGTCACACACCATAGTCCATACTAATTCGTGCACTAACTTTTTGGAATAAAAACATAAAGAAAATCCTTTCGGCCTTTGTTAATCTTTAGAACTGTTTTTACCAACTAATTAAGCAAGATTAGATTGTATTTCAACAAAATCATAAAACAAGACATGTTTTCATGCATCACTATAAAATAAGAACACTCCAACAATTGTCACATCATACATACAAGTATAACCACAATCACTCCATAACAATCATAATCAAACACAAGTAACAAACCATACTTTCATTCATCTTAAAGTAAAAGTAGTTCATAATAACTCAAACAAGAAATACCTAGTTTTGGAATTACAAGAGCTAGAATTGTGGAACTATAGCAACCACACTCCTCCAATCGCCTATGATCACACATAAACAACTCCACACTCGAACACAACTCTTGAGACTCGAACTCAAGGTTCCCTGGACGTTTTCACAGCAATGACAAGCTTTCGGGCAATGATAATAAGTTTTAGCAAGGACTTGGTGTAATCCTTCACTAAGTTTTGGGTGTCACACTTTGTAAACTAGCCAAGGGTTCTTTAAATAAGTGAAAGAACTCCTCCTCTGCAAGTAAAAATGTCCACAATCAGTTAGTAACCAGAAATGATAAGCCATCATGATTATGAGGCTTAAATTCGTCATTAAATGCGATTTTGTAACTTCAGCTTCCTCCAACCGATCGATATTGAGGTCCAACCGATCGGTTGGATCTCTCGGTAAATTATTCTTCTCCCATCCGAATCGGATGCGGGCACCATCCGATCGGATGGGCCATTCTGCCACACACAACTTTTGTTTTTTTCTTTCTTTTCTCGTTACGTGCTTGATCCTTTGGTGTACCACTAATTTCTTTCATATAACTCAATCTTTTCTTGATATTTGAACATAGAGATCTTGACATTATTGAATCTTTGAGTTCCCGTGTGGTTTCTCTCTTGTTTTCCTCTCGTGAATCTTCCAATGTGCATAATCACTTCATTTCTTCATCTTTTTATCATCTTTTCCTGTACTTAGCTATATTTACTTGCACATACACTTTTTCACGATTTAGTAACAAATACACACAAATATAACCAAATATGATGCACAAAAGTAACGATAATGTGAGTAAAAACATGTTCAATTTGAGCGTTATCATATTCCCCCACACTTGAGTTTTGCTCGCCCTCGAGCAAGTCTAGCGTTTAGAAAAATCTGATATCAATGGCATCTTTATTATGATACTAAAAATCCAACAACTATCCCAATGGAACAATTGTTATTTTTATTCTAACTGCGAAAAATTCTTGAAACATTAACAAGTTAATTTAAGCTTGATAACATAACTAAGCTCCTCACAAAGAAATTTTAAATTCACTCAACACTCAAGGGTAAATTTAATGGTACATCACTCAACTGCTCAGACATGATTCTCGTTTCTTACCATAAGCTTGTACGAGTATCAAAACAACAAAATAAAACATCAAAGAGGCCTTTTATTCGGGTTTAAGGTTAAGGGTTACGATTACCTAGCTATTGTACAAATATTTCATACAAGAACATAATAGCTCGGTAACAACGAATTCTTGACTAGCTAAGCAACGGATGGTCATTAGATTGTACCTTGGTTCGCTAACAACGTTATTTGCATAACGAATGGTCACCGAAATACGCACTAGCTCGCTAGCAACGTTTTTCAACTATTCAAAAACCCGGATGGTCACTAGAACATCCATGCACTACATATCTAAACAAAGCCATCACTAAATCCGGATGCTCGAAAGCTAACAAAAAAATCAAGTAATTGGTAAAGGTAAGGATAAGATATGGGAATTATTTGTGATTGGTTTCTAAAAAATAAAAATAAATAACTAAGAATCAAGTCCAAATTCCGTTCCCAACTCTTTATACCTCAAATGATCACTTCACCAAACTCCCTCGATTATTACTATTCCGCATCTCATACTAACTCATTTCTTCCTTCATAGCTCATTTAACTATTTTATTTTCATCCATTCATAGCTCATTGGCTATTCATTTCCCTTTCTTTTTTTCTTTTTTTTTTCGTCACCCCCACCCTTTAGATGAGCACACGCTACAAAAAAAATACAAATAAGAGTAGCGACCTCCTTCTTCATTGAAACAACACATACACATATCAAAGTGTGTATAACATGTAATCATTCAAAAAAAATAACTAGTTTTGAACTTCAATTGAACTTGATTCGGGTAAGGCTAAGGTGTAAGGTGTAAAATCTTTTTGTATTTTTCTGGATTTAATGAAAAGAAAGAGATAGGCTCAGAAGGTGTAACTAAGGGTATCTTGCATAAAAGATTAACGCTAACAAAAGGGTTCCAAATACTAGGATAACTAACCAATGTGGTCAGCAAATTTTTTTTTGTAAACGGAACGCCATTTGGTGTAAATTCTAATTTGCCTCTTATCATTTGAATTATTTTATTACTCGAGAGTAATTTTAACCGTAATGCATAACACGCACAAGTTCTAGAATCAACATAATCACTGGCACACTTATAACGAAATATAGAGCATAAGAAATGCTTTATACAAAAAGGCTTAAATCCTCACAATTTAAGGTGGGTTATAACGTGTGCTAGCAATAGTTATCAATAGCTCTCCTTACTTGATTAAACTCCAAATTTTTTTTCAAATAGCCTCATTTTTTACCAATGAATAAATCTATATAACAAAGAAAACAACTAGAACATCAAGGGCGAACCTAACTCTAGTCACTCGAATCCCAAAATTCTACTAAAAACTTAAAAATTTTAAAAATTAAACCAATTTTTCCTATTTTCTTCCCTCCCCCACACTTAAGTTTTGCATTGTCCTCAATGTAATAAAATGAACTTAAAAGTAAAGGAAATGGGAAAAAAAAAATACTACCCGGAAAAAAAATTCGCATAGGCATATTTGATCATAAGTAAGCACACAAGTTCTTCTAACTCCAAATATTGATCAACACTAAGCTTTCGTCAATTCTTCTCCTGCAAAAACTGCAAAAACTATACGCGAACAAACAAAACAAAATACTATAACAAACAAAAGTAGTTCAAAACAAACCATAAATAATAAAATCCTAACAAAGTTAAGTTAAAGTAGTGAAAACATAAATTATTCAACCCATCACTGTTTTTAAAACATAACCTTTGATTAACCATCCCAGGTGGTTATTGGTTGCACATCTAAGACTTTTGGAAGTCCTCCTAGCTTTCCATTCCTGCTTTCTCGAAGATGTGTGAACCCTTTGAAGTCAATGCTTAACGGAATAACTGGATCACTAAAGAGGCTCATCTCTTCCTCAGTAAATAGCCCAAGATTCCTAGCTATTCGTGAAATAAAATGACCTGCACATATATAATTTCTTGTCCCAACCGCTGCGCGTTTGTGCAAATGTTGCACTATCACCCAAGCTATGTTCAAATGCCTATATGGGTGCTTCTCGTCTAATGCTTGGAGAACCCATAAATCATCTTCATTGTGGAAAACTAAAAGGGGGGTTGAATAGTTTTACGTCTTTTTAATTTATGAAAACTTTTGTTTACTTTTTAAAACTTCGATTCTATCTTATGTGAATTCAACTCTTGATCAATATGAACATATATAAACAAATATAGATAAGTAATGCAAGTAAGGTAAATATAACGAAATAAGAGAGAGAGATGGAAAGATCAAACCACAACACGGAGATTTATAGTGCTTCGGCTACAAGGACACCTTCCTTGCCCTACTCCACTCCTCGTGTCACCTACTCGAGAGTTTTCTTCACTATGTCAACAAACTCCCTTATGGCGGAGAAACCTTACACAACTTTAGCTTACACTGGCTTAACGACACAAAGCTAGATGTCGAGTCCTAATCGTAACTAGAACCAATCTCACAACTTATACACAACTTCTACACGACTTAATCACGACTTCTTCACGAAGCTTCACAACGGCTTCATGACTTCTTCACGACTTCTTCTTCACGACTACTTCACGATACTTCTTCACAACTACTTCACAACTAATTTACAACACCATTACGTAATTACACTTAGATCTACTAATCACAACTATACAACACTTTACACAACAACACAATTGAATGAGGTAAGTAATAACACTTCTTCACTAGTTGAGTAGAGTTCTTCTTTTGCACTTTTGGTGGTGGAAGCTTGGATCACTTAGAAACCAATGCTTAAGAAAATATGATCAAAGGATTTACAATGTTTAGAAAGGATTTAAAACAGAAAGTTTTAGTGTGCAAAAGGTGAGTAAAAATCCAGGAGAAGGCTGGTATTTATAGGAGAAAAACTGGACAACTGGAGGCCTACTGGAGCGGGGGCGGTCCCCTTAAATAGGGGGCGGTCCCCTTAATTATTAAGGGGGCCGCCTAGCAAAATTAAGGGGGCCGCCCCTACTGAACGTTGGCCAATTTTGTCCTTTTGTGGGGAAGGTTTTTTTGGAACATTTTAACTGATTTTGGTTAAAAATTTGAATTCATATTTTTATAAAAGATTAAACATTTTTATTTAATACCAAAAATGTTTTTCAAAAATATATAAAATGTTTTTGAAGTTTTATAAAAAATCTAGTTATTAAGAAAATGTTCCTTTGATCATATAATGCATTAAGCATTAGTTCATTTATACCTTAAGTGATTTGAGTTGTAGAAATAGATATTTACAACTAAATACTTGTTTACGTCATAATTTTCCGATTAATGATTTTACATTTTGTGATTATCAAGACGTAGAGATATCGAAAAATATTAATAACGTGTTTAGGCATTATTTATATCAACAATCTCCCCCTTTTTGATGATTACAAAATCTAAACTCATTAAATCTAAAAATTAGTTTTTAGACAAGTATTTAGTGAGTTTACATCTATTTCTCCCCCTTTTTGTAGAATCAAAAAGGTTAAGCCGACAAGTTTTAGAAACTAAATTTGTCGGGATCGATGAACTCCCCCTCGTTTGGGGGCGCCAAGGAAACGAGCTATGGAACGCTTGCAAAAAAAATGTTAGAAGCACAAGTATATGTAACAACAATAAGCAAGCATATAGAATAAGATCATTCATTTAATAAAAGTGTTGTGTATAAATACACAACCAAAAGATTACAACATGAAGCATGCAAGCATACAAACAAAAACAACTAATGAAACTACATAATCATCCTAGAAGTACATGGTCTTCCATGGAGCTTGCTTACAAGAAGGTTTTGAAAAATTATTTTTAAGCATTGCATATGCTTAATTGGGTGAAAATGGAGGTGGTGGTGGTGTAGTGGGTGAAGGAGGTGGAGGAGGTGGTGGTGGTGGGTTGGCAATCATGTTTTCAAGAGATGAAAACATGTAGTGTATCTCATCTCTAAGACCAAAGATTAAGGTCCGGTTATGGATGCAACAAAGACAATTATCACCATGGGCTTCAAGCATTGCCCAAGGTATATGAAAGAATGGTTGTGGGGTTGGTGATGGTGAAAAGTGAGCATCAAGGGGTGTGATGGGTGATAAGGAAATGGCAAGTTGGGTGTATGAAGGTTCTTGAGTGGATGGTGGTGATGATGCTCTTGGTGATGATGTTAGGTGAGTGTGGATGTAGTCATTGATGGATGAAGTGGATGGAATGGAAGAAGATGAGGCTCCATGGGTGGAGGGTGTTTTTGATGGTGCATTAGGTGCACTTGGGGATGAATTTTGAGGTGGTGGTGATGGAGTTTTGATGTCATCTTGGGTTAGGTCTATGAAAGGTTGTTTTGGTGGTATGATAACAAGTCTTTGCTTCCTTGGAGTCTTAGAGATGGAGGGTTTTGGTGATAACATGGTGGTTTTGGATGATGAAGAATGATGGAATGAGAGGTGATTGTATGGAGGGAATTTATAGTATGAAAATGTGGTTTGTTTAGGTTGATTTTTGAGGTTTTGTAGGAAGATTCCAATACCAGTTCGTCCATAAGGAGAAATGGTAGCTGGGGCTATGTAAAAGTGGTCACAAGATGCAAAAGTAAACAGTAAATTTTACTGTCCAGATGGCCGGTCCCCTTAATTGTTGGGCGGCCCCCTTAAAATTAAGGGGACAACCTAGGGAATTAAGGGGGCCGTCCATCTGGTGTTTTCCCAGGCGACCAAATTTGAAAATTTTCCAGAAAAAGGTCATTTTTAGGGTGTATTTGCAGCAAGTTCCATTTGGAACATGTACATCAAGAATGATTAAATATTATCAATAGCATATGAAACAAATAATATACATATTTAAGACTAGAAAAAAAATCATATTAGAAGCATAGGCATATAATTTCAAATAAACTAGTAGCTTAGTTCTAATAAGTTTATCATCTAACATAATAAAAGTCATAGCAAGCAAATGTTAAGATAATAATACTACATATAAGTGTCTAATCACAACATCAATAAAAATCAACTAAACACTCATCAAACATGTCTATTTCTTCTTCTTTCCAAACATCCTTCCAAGTGTCTTTCCAATAGACTTGAAACCGCCTCGTACTTCTTGGTGCATCTGCTGTGTGGTGTTGAGTAGTTCGGTTTGTCTTTCAAACAGTAGTTCGTCTGTTCGTTCGGAAGGAGAAGGAACTTGATACTCGGTGTAATCAAGATCCGGAAGATTTTGAACGAAGGTCCTAGGTGATGGGGTACTAGCACGTGTTGTGCCCTCCTCCTCATCATCATCATCATCGTCTCCTCGATGTGACGTGGAACCACGAGGTGGAAGTGAGACAGATTTACGAGATTTTCCCTTGTCGCTTCGAGGGCGACGTTCACGGACACGAACAAGTGGATTAAGGACCGGTTGAACAGACTCATAAATTGGACTCTGAAGATGTGGATAATGCATCATGACATGATTGTAGAGGCGAGTGAGAAACATGCCATACGGAAGATTTGCATTATGAGTGTTTTTGGCGGACATGATACGGAAGACAAAGAGATATGCCAAATTGTACGGCTGTTCAGCGACAATACAATACAACATATGAGCTATGCTCGCCGTGACATGATCACGGTGACCACCGGTACCGAACGCATTCTCACGAATGAGTTCTTCCCAACGCTTTATGTCGGGGCGTAACTCCTTGAGGAGGATTTGGTTAGCATGGATGTCAACATCTTTTGACTTGATCCTCCGGCTAGTCGTACCATGATCTAGCCCAAGATATTGACGAATTTCTTCAGAGGATGGAATCTCAGAGTAGTAAGGACCCTGTTGAGGTCGATATTGCTCAAGAGATGAGAGATCCCACTCATTAGAGAAGACAGCTTGACCGGAGTAGGGGATTCCTAGAATTTGACCGAATTGAGCGAGAGTAAGAGTAATGAATTCGTGTTGAATCATAAAGGATATGAGGATACAACCATTGGGATCGGTTTGCACCGTCACTTGGCTATAGAAGTCAAGAACAAAGCGGGGAATGATAAGCTCATTGATTTTGTAGAGACAATCAAGACGAACGTTGGAAAACATTCGTTCGATATAGTCGGAT
Organism: Artemisia tridentata subsp. tridentata; assembly: GCA_021014915.2. Classification (NCBI taxonomy): domain Eukaryota; kingdom Viridiplantae; phylum Streptophyta; class Magnoliopsida; order Asterales; family Asteraceae; genus Artemisia; species Artemisia tridentata. Next base: position 193,032,633 of record CP139501.1, read on the forward strand.
TCATAGAACGATGGATAGACAACTCTCCCTTCATGAATATTTCTATCTTCAATGGGACGATAGAAACAAGCAACAGCGGGAGAAATGTCTGGAGTGGCAGAGACTTTAGGAATGTATTCTTTTGTTTTTGAGACATCACCGACTGTAGTTTTGGGCATTTTCACCTATACAAGAAAGCAACAAAACAAAGAAAAATAAGAAAATGACATGCATATATTATATATGCTACATATGTGGAACGTAAACATACTTCGACTCTAAAACTTAAATCCTAAGAAGTAGTTTACAATGTTCCTTAGTTTTAATTTTTAACTCGCTTAAAATGTATTTTATGATGTTAAAGAATAGTTATAGGGACATTATGATAAGAAATAAAAAATATCCGAACGTTCTTTTATACGTCATAAACTACTTTGAAATGTGGCTAGACAAACATTGGATTGTATATCTAGCTATTTCTTACGAGTGTTAAGTAACTTAGATTTTGACTCAAAAATTTCTTTCAAAATGTTGTGCCAAACGCTCCTTTAAATAAGAAAATAACTAGTAAAATTTCAATATACATATGAATTATGTATCTTGATGACTTAAAACAACTAATTGCGTGTTTATAAACTTGACAAGTAGTTATGAACTTAATCTTGATCAAATTTCGATGATTCTAGCTCCTAATCCAAACACTCTCTTATATTTAACAAAAACATTTTTTATGATTCGAAAAATATATTTTTAGGATTTGTGAGTTGTAATAAACCAATGTGATTAGTTTTAACAAGTGTTTATGGCATAATTCAACAATGTGATTAGTTTTGAAAATGAGTGATTAGTTTGACATAATTTTTTTTTTTTTTTTTTTTTTTTTTTTTTTTTTTTTTTTTAATTACTTTGCTTCTAGGTTGATTAAGCATTCTAATCCTATGGGGAGCATTTGGTTATAAGATTTCTAGACTTAATTTTAACAAAATTTGGATTAAAAGAAAGTTTAGTAAAAGACCTAATTATGATTAGACTCAAAATTGAATGGAATTAGATGAAATGTAAATTAGAAAACTTACAAAATGTGTTGCTAATCAAGATACAAGTGTTTGCCCCTTACGAAATTAGTCGGAGATGGTGATTTGGTGAATGGTTTTTGAGTTGAGGTTCGTTCACAGCAGCAGCAAGTATGGGTGTGTTTGAAAAGTGGGGTGTTTGGTAAAGATTTTTGGAAGAAAAACGTTTTTGGAAGCTACAGTAGGCCGGTCCCCTTAATTATTAAGGGGACCGCCCCTGTTTACTAGCCGGTCCCCTTAAACATTAAGGGGGCCGCCTACCAAACTTGGAATTAGTTCGGGTTTAGTTTCTGACAGCAAAATAATTTTATGTATATATATATAGATTTATTATATATAAAAAATACTTTGGGTTTTAATGGAACGAGGAAGGAATACTTGACATTTTATTAACATTTCGTTAAGAAAACATTTCTTGAGAATTTTGGATAAAATGATCAAGATGTCAAGTCGACAAATGTGTTAGGGGGTGAGAGTAAAAGTGCATATATATATATATATATATATATATTATATATATATATATTTTGTGTGTAAACGTGGGATGTTGAATGGAGTTAAGAAATGATGAGGTAATGACGGAGATAGGTGCTGACGGCGACGGGAGTTTGTATCATCCATAGTTTTCTTGACTCGACGGTCAAAGTGCTACTTCTACGTTAATCCACTTAACTCACTTCTCTTCATCACCATGAGTTATGTGACAGTGGACACGGAAGATTTTCGTGTTGAACGTTAAAGTTCAAAAGAGGCAAAGGGGGAAGAAAAGGTTCGAGGACGAACAATTTCTTTTAGTTCTAGATAGTCAACAAATGACGTATCTAGGTTATGTGCGGATATATTTATATATATGTATATAGTATAATAATATGGATATATATATATATATTATATATATATATATATATATATATATATATATATATATATATATATATATATATATATATATATATATATATATATTATATATTATATTATGTATATGTATAATGATTATCTACTAACTATCATACAAGTACTAGCTAAACTAGGCATTAAAACTTATGGGGGCATGCAATTTGCTAGTTCATTAATCAACGCACATAATGATGAACATGAAAGAGGGGCGTACCTTTTAGTCTTCAACATGTGGTCTTCAAGCGCTTCAAAGCGTTTATGTTTGACTTGTAGAAGTCAATCAAGGAAGAGATGCCAATAATCCAATGAGATAGCAATTTAGCCACTTGGTCCCCATTGTCTCATTGATCCAAAGTTGTTTGAACCAAAAATGGGTTGTAGTTGACTAGGATGCATGTATGGTGGAAGTATTCCCAAGGATTGAAGCTTGGTGGATTCGGGTAATTCCACATTGGGTAACTATTATTATGACGGTTTGGTCTATTTTGGTTTCTTTTAGGTTGAGGTGTTTTAGGCCGAGGGTGAGGACTAGGTGGTCTTCTAGGAGGAGGTGTTTTTGACCTAAGCTTTGGTTTAGAGTTTTCTACTTCGGTTTTTAAAGATGGTTTGTAGAAAGCTTTTATTTCCTCATTATTGGCTATGGGTATTTTTCTATCTTTTATAAGTATATATTTAGGCTTTGACTCCAATATTTTTTGATTACTAGTTTCACTTTCAAACTTTACATTTTTAGTTTCACTAGTTGTAGCCTTAGTTGAGTTAAATCCTAATCCGGTTTTATCTCCTGACATTCTTTGAATGCTTATTATATCCCTAAGAGAATTACTACTATTTTCTAATTTGTTAAGTCTACAAATTTCTTCCTTAAGTATTTCATTTTCATTTTTAGTTTCTTGACAAGTTTTACATTCAAAGACTTCTTTGCCTTTTTCTAAGTTATTTGGTTTAATTTTTAATTCTAGTATTTCTTTTTCTAATTGGTTATTTATGTGTTTTAGTGATTTATTTTTAGTCATTACTTTTTGACCTAAATACATAACCTATTATATTCATTATCTAGGTCTTTTTCATCTAATGATAAATTTTCATCACTAAAGTGTTCGGTTTCGGAACGTACCTCACTTGATGTCTTAGCCATAAGACACTTCTCCTCTTTTGTGGTTTCTTTCTCGTCTTCTTCACTGTCACTCCATGCTCCTCCAATGAACGCCTTTTGATTTTGCTCCTTTGACATCATAGGACATCTTCCAATGAGATGATTTAGATCACCGCATTTGAAGCACTTCCTCTGGCTCTTGCTACCTTTGTCGTCTTTGTTTCTTTGGAGTGTTTTCCTTTCGTCATATGGTTGTCTAACGAATCTTCCTCGTCTTTTGAAAAACTTCTTGAAGTCTCTTACGGCCATGGCATATTCTTCATCATCACTTTCGGAGGTTGAGCTATCCTCGTCACTTGATCCTTTCCTAGCTTTCAACGCGATTGACTTGCTTTGCTCTTTCTTTCCTTTGATCATCTCGAAGTCTTTCTTGATTATTGCTTCGTAGACTTTCAAGTTGCCAATCAACTCGTCAAGTTGAAGAGTTGACAAGTTCTTCGATTCTTCGATCGCCGTAACTTTAGCTCGCCATTTTGGATGAAGAGCCCTAAGAAATTTCCTGACAAAATTCTTACTAGAAAAACTCTCATCAAGTGCCTTTAAACTTGTGATGATTGTGTTAAACCTAGCAAACGCATTATCAATTGATTCCTCTTCCGGAATCGTAAATTGTTCATATTGTTGAACAAGAAGATCTATTTTATTATCTTTGACTTGACTATTACCTTGGTGAGTGATTGTAAAGAATTCCAAAATTTCTTTTGCGGTTTCGCACATAAAGATTCTTTCGTATTCTTTACGTGGTAACGCATTATAAATAACCATTTTAGCCTCATTATTTTTAGAAATTTTCTTTTTAAATCATCACTTTGTTTTTCAAAAGGTACAATTTCATCCTTTTTAGTTTCAAGATTGTGTTGAATAGGTAAAAAATCACCATTAGTAATAACATGCCAAAGATCTAGATCTTTTGACTTCACATAAGTTTCGAATCGATTTTTCCAATATAAAAATCCATCACTTTCAAATAGTGGTGGTCTTTGCATAGATTGCCCTTCTAAATATTTTTCAGATTCCATAGATCGTTTCAAGTTTTCAAATACAGTTTATTTTAAAAATCTTGTTTGACGTGGCTCTTGATACCAATTGTGGAAAACTAGAAGGGGGGTTGAATAGTTTTACGTCTTTTTAATTTATGAAAACTTTTGTTTACTTTTTAAAACTTCGATTCTATCTTATGTGAATTCAACTCTTGATCAATATGAACATATATAAACAAATATAGATAAGTAATGCAAGTAAGGTAAATATAATGAAATAAGAGAGAGAGATAGAAAGATCAAACCACAACACGGAGATTTATAGTGGTTCGGCTACAAGGACACCTTCCTTGCCCTACTCCACTCCTCGAGTCACCTACTCGAGAGTTTTCTTCACTATGTCAACAAACTCCCTTATGGCGAAGAAACCTTACACAACTTTAGCTTACACCGGCTTAACGACACAAAGCTAGATGTCGAGTCCTAATCGTAGCTAGAACCAATCTCACAACTTATACACAACTTCTACACGACTTAATCACGACTTCTTCACGACACCTTCACAACGGCTTCACGACTTCTTCTTCACGACTACTTCACAACTACTTCTTCACAACTACTTCACAACTAATTTACAACACCACTACGTAATTACACTTAGATCTACTAATCACAACTATACAACACTTTACACAACAACACAATTGAATGAGGTAAGTAATAACACTTCTTCACTAGTTGAAGTAGAGTTCTTCTTTTGCACTTTTGGTGGTGGAAGCTTGGATCACTTAGAAACCAATGCTTAAGAAAATATGATCAAAGGATTTACAATGTTTAGAAAGGATTTAAAACAGAAAGTTTTAGTGTGCAAAAGGTGAGTAAAAATCCAGGAGAAGGCTGGTATTTATAGGAGAAAAACTGACAGCTGGAGGCCTACTGGAGCAGGGGCGGTCCCTTAAATGGGGGCGGTCCCCTTAATTATTAAGGGGGCCGCCTAGCAAAATTAAGGGGGCCGCCCCTACTGATCGTTGGCCAATTTTGTCCTTTTGTGGGGAAGGTTTTTCTGGAACATTTTAACTGATTTTGGTTAAAAATTTGAATTCATGTTTTTATAAAAGATTAAACATTTTTATTTATTACCAAAAATGTTTTTCAAAAATATATAAAATGTTTTTGATGTTTTATAAAAAATCTAGTTATTAAGAAAATGTTCCTTTGATCATACAATGCATTAAGCATTAGTTCATTCATACCTTAAGTGATTTGAGTTGTATAAATAGATATTTACAACTAAATACTTGTTTACGTCATAATTTTCCGATTAATGATTTTACATTTTGTGATTATTAAAACGTAGAGATATCGAAAAATATTAATAACGTGTTTAGGCATTATTTATATCAACATTCATAAATCAGATCAACAGTAGACGTCCTATGTAACAATGACTGTACTACAACCCTATGGAGCACACGCATCAATGGTTTCTTAATTGTCGAAACTTTACTTTCCCCAAATACCAGCTTGTCTTCCATGCTAATCCTTTTCCAGTATCCATGTGCGTCAAAATTATTTTTACTCCGTTCTCCACTCATTACCGAAAACTTGAAATTCTTATTACTTAGGTCTTCATCAGAGTATAAACCTAACAGGTTTCCAAACTCGAATAGTGTGACTTCATGTTTCTTACCCCCTAATTTGAATTCGAGAAATTTATCGGCGGTAACTCCGATATCGGTAACCTTCTCCTTCATCCTCATTGAACATAAAAATTCCAAGTACCATTCTTTGTATATTGGTTCCCTTATGCTTAGTTCTCTCATCCATATGTTGGATGTCAATATCCGTTTGTTCCACAGAATCTTAATAAGAAACATATCTTCCAAAAACTCGTCACAACCAAGCTCTTTCATTTCATTCCTATTCATAACCCTTGGTGAATGAATCACCCAACCGCCAATCTTAAGAAGGATAGCATTAAAAGATTGTCGAACCAACGGATCTTCCCCTCGCCACAGTAGGTTAGGATGACATTCCGGAATCGACATTTGTTCTCTCTTCCTGATTCCTTCTCTAGTTCTTTTCGCAATCCCTGATCCTCCTGCAACATCCTTAAACACAGAAAACATTCCAAACACATGTCCCATTAATCGTTAGAGCATGTAGAAATCATACACGCAAGAATAGGAGTATAAGAACCAAGATTACATGATTTAGAAGTCACGAAACTCGTTTTAAAAATTTTCAATTTTCATTTACCGAGCCATCCATCCGATCGGTATTCCTCCAACCGAATCGGATGGAGTAAATGTCCCAGCCCAACCGATCGGTATCGCCCCGCAACCGAATCGGTTGGGACCTACTGTCTCAAAAAAATTTTCTTTTCTCGACTTCAAATCAATTCGATCAAATTCTACTCTATCCTATCATGCATTTGAACAATTATCATGGTTTCTACATATCCCACTCATCTCCAAAACATATTCATAACATATTCGCATGATTTCTCAATCTTCCTAGAACATATGAACACTACTAAATCAAAGCTCCTTAATTTATGCTCTAATCAACAATGCATCATCCTAGAATCACTAATCAACAACTAAATAACACCTGAGAATCATCAATTGCAATCTAAATCGATTCAAAGTTTTGACCCATTTTAATCCGAAAATTCAATCAATCAATTCTTCCTCAAAACTTAATCAATCTATCTAATTCTTTTTGCAATGAATTCCTCAATCATTTACCCATCTATTCTAGAAAAATTACATCTTAATTCGAACTATATCAAAAATACCAAATTTTGACCTAATTCAAGGCATCCGAATTAAAACCTAATTAATACAAATTGATGATGTTACTTACTTGTTTAGGTGCTATAGATGATCCTTTAACACTCCTGCAACACTTAATAGTCTCCTAATGGTCGAATTTTTGAACCCCAAGTTTGGTGGATTGAGTATGTGTGTTTTTGTGATTTTTGAAATCTTGAGTATATATATTTCACTCCATCCGATCAAGATTTGATCCAACTGATTCGGATTGAATTTTTGCAAAAACTTCACTTTTTCTTTTGACAACACTTTATCACACTTGTAAGAACAAGTAAAAGTGTTTTTCACTCTTCAAAAATACTCCTTTTAAGTATGAAAAATACTTCACCACACTTAATCTCCCAACTTGTTTTTCAAGTCTATCTCTACAACTTCTAAAAGAAAACTTAACTCTTAAAATCAAAACATAACTTCATAAACTTAAAACTTAATAAAACCAAGACAATCAAAAGGGTCTTAACTTAACTCAAACTTAAATGCAAACATTAAACTACTAGAAATGCATAAAAATTAAAATGAGAACAAACAAAATACTAGCACAAGCTTTGTGCTTTTATTCTTCAAACTCTTGTCTTTCATCCTTCAAAGTACTCGTGCCTCAAGATATCTTCATTTTGAAACTTCCCGGACAACTTTCGGTTAATTATTTGCGTTTTAAACTTCCTTGTTAAGTTCCTTCCATCCGGACAAACTATATCAGACTTCACATGCCATTCTCCGTCTTCTTTTTCCTTCTTGTAAACACTAGCTCCTTCGGGTCCCCATTCCAAATTCTTTAGTTGGACCGGTAAAGATCCAAGAAAATCTGTCAATTTGTTAAACACAAAAACATTCTTAAATGGGTTATAGAAAGCCTCCATCGCTAGAGCTCTTTCCATCTCATCTTCAATATCAAAGTAACTTGGGACAACCGGCCCATATTTAGGCCTCCCTTCTTCATCTCTACCTACTTCAAAACAACCCAAATGGTCTTCTTCTTCATCTTCATCATGCACTTCTTAACAATCTTTCCTCTAGGTTTAGGATAGTACGTATGCTTCAAGATTCCATCACTAATAGTCATAGTACCTCTACCTATATCTATAATAGCTCCACAAGTTCTCAAGAACGTTCTTCCTAACAACAATGGTAACTCCTTATCCACCGGAATGTTAAGCACAAGAAAATCGGCCAAGAAAGCTTGATATCCTACTTGGACTCTAACATTCTTTACTTCTCCCATCGCTTTTGCTCGTGAATTATCAGCCATAGTAAGATTATATTGATTTGGTTGAGGATTACCAAGTCCTAATCTCTTATACAATGGATTGGCATTATATTCACACTTGCTCCTGTGTCAGCCAATGCATACATCGCATCTGTTCCATTCACTTTAATTGGTAACACAAAATTTCCCGGGATCGCTCTCTTTTTTAGGCAACCCATTCTCAACTATCTTTCTCTTGCAACCTCATCAAAATTCTTATCCTCTAACCTAGCCCTTGCCATCATAACTGCATCCAACTTCTTACGATAAGTCATGTAATTGTTCAACACATCAATAACCGGCTTTTCCTCCATAAGCTCCTTAAACTTCATTTCCAAATTTTCCAAAATCGCTACCTTTTGCTCTTGGGTTAATGGTTTAACTATTTGTGGTGTTTTGGGTGGTGAACAAGATGAATAACTTTCATTCTTAGGGGTGGAGGGTTGGGTAAGTTTGTTAAGTGGTGTTTTCTTTTATTCGCTTTTCCCATTTTAACAATCTCTCCCTTTCCTACCTTTTCTTCTACCATATCATCAACATCAATCCTCATCTCTCCCAATGCAAAATCAATCCTACATTTAGTCTTAACCATGAAATCTCTACCAAACACAACTTCTGGTTCATCAGCATTCTCATATTTCAAAACAACAAAATCAACTTTGAAAACATGACCATGAATATTAACATTCACTTCTCTCACTATCTTTCTTCCATAATCCTCATAATCAAGTCGAACAAAACCAAGCTTACCAATCATATCTTCCGTAATGTAGTTGTCACCATATTCCATATTAAGCTGAGCATCCCAAGCTTTTATGCCTTCCACCCCACAAGGTGTAGCATACCTCATGAACGGTGCATCAAAATCTTTAGGTGGTGCTCGTGTAAACACAACAACTCTTTTCTCCTTAGGTAAACAAACACTACTTTCTCCAACTTCTTCTTTTTATTCAAAATTAACCTTAGCTTCTTCCAAAATATTTTCCAAACTCTCCAATGAATCACCTGAATCTTTCAGCATCTCTTCCAAATTTCTCAAGTATTCCGATACATTTCTTAAACTCTCCATTCTACTTAAACACTAACTATAACATAACCACAAAAACAAAAGAAATCCAAACTATTAGCGTGAGGGTTAGTTATAATCGAAACATATTAAAAAAATTAAACCAAAGCAAGCAAACAAACAACCTCAAACTCTTAAAACATCAAAACAACTAAAAATTAAAAATTTCAAAAACTTTTACCGAGGCATCCATCCGATCGGTATTAGCCCCCATCCGATCGGATGGTTAAATCGTTAAAAATCAAATTTACCCAACCGAATCGGATGCGGGCAACATCCGATCGGTTGGATCGAAAATTTTCTAAAAAAAAACTTATTATTTTTTTTTATGTATTTGAAAACTAAATTAAAACTTTTTAATATAAGAACTTAATAATTGAGAATAAACTAACTTACAAAATGGAACATAACACATAACTAATAACTTAATTACCATTAAACTAACAACTAATTATTAACTTTAATAATCATTAAACTAATTAATTAACATAATTAATAGAAACTCTTAAACTACTAATCATTAAAACTTAACATTAACTATTTTAACTAAAACATTAAAAACATGAAAACACTATTATAATTACCTTGTTAATCATCTTAATCACTCTAACACTTAATCATATTAAACATAACATTAAACTAACATTAAAACTGAAAAATAACAATTAATCCTAAAAAACTAAATTTTTTTACCGAGGGCTCCAACCGATCGGATGGGCATCCATCCGATTCGGTTGGTCCCGAACCAAATTTTTTTTTTTTTTTTTTTTTTTTACTATAAAACTTATAAACTAGCAAACTAAACTACTAAGTAAATTAACCAACTCCGCCGGCAGCGGCGCCAAAAACTTGATGTGTCATGTGTCGTGCAAGTTTTAAAAATTTATAAACACAATTTATCCAATTCTCTAATCAACACATACGAGCAAGTATACTCGTCCGTGGTAGTATAGGTGGGTAAGTTGAGATCGTCCCAAGGGAATTGTTGTTTGGGTTTGATAGTATAAGTCTTAACAAAAGGGTTGTCAATCCAATTTGGTGCAAATTCTAAGGTAAGTAAAATCCAATCAATCAAAAACAAATATACTTGTGTGTAATTCCATGACTAATTGTATAGAGTAATCTACCAAGTTGGGTGTAACTTGTAATGATGCACAACTTAAATTGAGTGATTCACAATCAATAGTTTTTATCATGAGAAATCATCTTCTAAGAATTCAATCTCCTAGTTAATTCCTTTCGGCCTTTGTTAACCAGTACGTTAATTCTATTAAACTCTTTGTTGTTTGAAAAACATTTCTTCTCTTAAGAATTCCTACGAATCCTTTTGGCCTTTTCTCGTGAAGAAATCGTTTCTAAATCCATTTTAATGAGTTAATATGGTGCTTGTCACACACCATAGTCCATACTAATTCGTGCACTAACTTTTTGGAATAAAAACATAAAGAAAATCCTTTCGGCCTTTATTAATCTTTAGAACTGTTTTTACCAACTAATTAAGCAAGATTAGATTGTATTTCAACAAACTCATAAAACAAGACATGTTTTCATGCATCACTATGAAATAAGAAGACTCCAACAATTGTCACATCATACACACAAGTATAACCACAATCACTTCATAACAATCATAATCACACACAAGTAACAAACCATACTTTCATTCATCTTAAAGTAAAAGTAGTTCATAATAACTCAAACAAGAAATACCTACTTTTGGAATTACAAGAACTAGAATTGTGGAACTATAGCAACCACACTCCTCCAATCGCATATGATCACACGTAAACAACTCCACACTCGAACACAACTCTTGAGACTCGAACTCAAGGTTCCCAGGGCGTTTTCACAGCAATTACAAGCTTTCGGGCAATGATAATAAGTTTTAGCAAGGACTTGGTGTAAGCCTTCACTAAGTTTTGGGTGTCACACTTTGTAAACTAGCCAAGGGTTCTTTAAATAAGTGAAAGAACTCCTCCTCTCCAAGTAAAAACGTCCACAATCAGTTAGTAACCAGGAAATGATAAGCCATCATGATTATGAGGCTTAAATTCGTCATTAAATACGATTTTGTAACTTCAGCTTCCTCTAACCAAACGGTATTGAGGTCCAACCGATCGGTTGGATCTCTCGGTAAATTATTCTTCTCCCATCTGAATCGGATGCGGGCACCATCCGATCAGATGGGCCATTCTGCCACACATAACTTTTGGTTTTTTCTTTTTTTTCTCGTTACGTGCTTGATCCTTTGTTTTACCACTAATTTCTTTCATATAACTTGATCTTTTCTTGATATTTGAACATATAGATCTTGATATTATTGAATCTTTGAGTTCCCGTGTGGTTTCTCTCTTGTTTTCCTCTCGTGAATCTTCCAATGTGCATAATCACTTCATTTCTTCATCTTTTTATCATCTTTTCCTGTACTTAGCTATATTTACTTGCATATACACTTTTTCACGATTTAGTAACAAATACACACAAATATAACCAAATATGATGCACAAAACTAACGATAACGTGACTAAAAACATGTTCAATTTGAGCGTTATCAGACAGGCATTTCTTCATCCTTCTTGTTCTTCCATAACCACTTTAGATCAATAACAAGTTTGTCAATTGGTCTAGGAACTAATTCCCAAGTGTCATGTAACTTGTATTGGAGAAGTTCTTCCTGCATCGCTTCAATCCATGCATTATCTTCCATCGCCTCCCTAATGTTCTTTAGCTCTTTTAAACTGACTGAGTAGACGTAGGTGCACATATCGGGGTCGGTGGTGAGTTATTTTCTCGTCTGAACTGGCCTTGATGGTTCACCAATTACTTGTTCTATTGGATGGTCTTTAGTCCATTGTAACGTAGAAGGGTACCTTAGATTTGACAAATGTGTGTTAGCTGGTTCATGCAACCTTGAAGATGATTCAGCAGAATCCGTTGCAAATAGGTTTTCAAACACATCTTCTTCTAACACAACATTGTTTTGTTGTGGTTCTTCTTGAATTGGTGTGGTTTGGTTTTGCTCATCAACTGTTGGTAGAACAATTTCAATTACTGGAGTTGCTGGAGTAGATGTTGATAACGTGGAGGGAGTTGGTGCGTTAGCTTCAATTGTTGTTGATGCATCTTCTGGTGGTGGTGGTGGTTGATGTTGTTGAGCAGGTGCAGCGGAATGTTGTTGAGATGCATTGGTCGAAGTTCCACCATAGTACTCATCAAACATATACTCGAAGAAGTTTTCCAGTTCTTGAGTTGTAGGTTTGTGATGAAGCGAAAAGTGTACCACTTTTAGGGGGTCATTTAAGCCCTAAATCGTATTTATTTGATCAAATATTGCCCTAAATCGTTCCTTTTGTCATTTTAGGTACTTTGGAGAAGAAATCTGGAAAAGGAAGCATTTTGGACGTTTTTGGAGCATAAAAGTAAAGAAAACGACAAAGTCTCAAATTTATGCTGGAAAGTACCTTTGACGGCGTCAGATATTGGTCCAGACGGCGTCATGGCTTGACAAAAGTGGTGGATGTGAAAATTACTCATGATAAGCCAGAGAATTTTGCATGAAAAATCTGACGGCGTCACCCTTTGAAGTGATCAAGGCCATCACGACTTAACTTAAAGAGGGACGGCGTCAAGCTCTTTTCTGACGGCGTCACCCCTTGATAGGCCAGAGAGGATTTTGGAGCACTAAAGAGGGACGGCGTCAGGAAGGCCATCCGGGAACCCTAAAAGCGGCGAGGTGACGGCGTCAGGATCTACAACGTGACGCCGTCAGCCCTTAAACTCTATATATAGTTTTGCAATTTTTTGTCATTAGGGTGGAACTTTTTGTGTAACCTTTTGGGAGGAAACCCTAAGACGATTTTAGCAGCTTTTTCAAGGCTTTTTGCCTTGAGATCTTCCATGTTACATTGAAGATAAGTTATCAATTAATCATTCAATATGTCTATGTGTTGTTTGATTCTATCTTGTTCTTGTCTTTTGTTTAACATGCTAGGCTAGGTTTTCTTTGTGTTTGCTTAGATCTAATGAAACCTAACTATTGATTATTGATTATTAGTGTGTTATTAGTTGTATTGGATGATTGTTTATCTATGTTAGGCTTAAGAAAACTGGCTAACCTCCTATTCGGTAACTTGCTTGAACGTCTTAAGAAACATGAACCAATGCGTACTAAGGTTTTTATGGTTGTATTTAATGCATGAGCGAATTCTAGTGATCCCATGTTAGGAGCTTCTTAGCCGGCTCGACATAGGAGTGAAGTAGGAGTTCATAGAGTTGGGGAAGTACGTACGCCACCCCACGATTGGTATTAAGGAATACACCCGTCATCCACGCAATTAATACACACTAATCAACCGGTAAAAGATAGTTAGGGAGTAAGGAAATCTAAGTAAACACATTTCTCTCCACATAAGTTTCATCAACCTTTTCATTTTCTGTTATTTTATTTTATTTGCATTCGTAGTTATTTGGGTTAGTTGACTAGCAACTAATTCCGCCCACTCTTTCAAACCCGAGATTTTACTTGCTTTCATAAAAAATATAAAAACATAAAAAGAATCTTCTCTCACCCTTAGACCTATTAGAGTAGTTTTTCAATCCTAACGACACTATTCCCTGTGGAGAACGATCAATCCCCCGTACTTACCACTACACTATACTACATCGGTCAGGTACACTGCCTGGTGGGGTTGTAAGCCTCTTGAGATCCCTCGAGAGGTAAAACCTGTTGTAAGGTTGCAAAACCACGCATCAAGTTTTTGGCGCCGCTGCCGGGGAATAGTTATTGTTTAGGTTGAATCTTTATTTTATAGGTCTACTTACTAGATTCCTTTCTAGTGAGATTTTTATTTTATTTTTCTAGGTTTTCTTTAGTCTATCTATTTTCTTCGTGTTTTTGTTCGTATAAGATTTTCATTGACTATTCAGTTTGCCATTATGGAAAACGCGAATCCACCCCTTACACCTGGCGAAGTGGCTTTGTTGCGTAGCCAACTTGAGAATGAGATTAGTGAGCTCAGGGAGCTCAGTAGAATGATTGATATAGAGCTTGATTATGCCTTGAACAACTTAGGGACCGCCATATACTCAGGTAATTACTTAGAACGTAATAATCTTACGGTTGAGAAGTTGATTGAGAAAATTGATGAAGTGAAGGTAGATCCTAGGTTGGATGATTATTTCAATGAATACCCCACTAAGGAGGAGATTGCTTACTATAACAACCTAGTTGATAACCCTCGACCACCTTTTGTTAGAATTGACCCAAAGATTAAGAGGGGTGATCCCGGGAATGTGAAGATACCATGTATGATTGGGTACCAATACGTTGAGCATGCTTACATTGACTGTGAATCCCCAATCAATGTGAAGTCCTCAGGCCTTTATAGCCAGATCATAAACACACCACTTGAGCCTAGGATGGACCCCAAATGCCCAGGCGGAGTTCGCAACTTCGTTGGAAGGATAAAGGATATGCATATCCTTGTTGGGAATTTTACCTTTGTCACCAACTTCATGATCTTAGAAGATTTGGAAAGTGTTGTTGACTGCCGCCTATCTCGCGTGGTGTTAGGAAAGCCGTTTGTTGAAGCATCCAATTTAAAGTATGATCGTTTAAGAGGCACGGTTCAGTTTTCTAATCACATAGATAGGATCACATATAGGATGCCTTATCGGATAAATGAATTTCGTTTTGTGCCTCGATTTGACAAGGACAACATTGGTGTGATTGAGGACATCAATGATGAGGATAAAGAAAAAGGCATGGACTATGTTTGGAATAAGAGAAGCCTTTATTATAAAGATTGCTTGAACCTAGGACCTAAATACAAAATTGATATGGAGGTTGTTAGGATGATTAGAGGGGCAATTGAGAAGCAAAACGGAAAAACGTAGAACCGGTGACTTTGAGTCTAGCTACAAGACTCGTTAATAAAGAAAAGCGCTTCTTGGGAGGCAACCCAAGCTTTATTTGCTTTGTGTGTTTATTTAATTGTTTGTTTGATTTTATTTGTTTCCGTATGTATGATTTAATTTTATTATTATTAATTCATGTTCAAAACTAAATTGTGAAAATGCTTTATCTTGTTTTTAACTTCGTCTTAACTACATATAAAGGTATTTTGCAAAAGTTAAGTGTAAGGGAAATCCAAATCGGTTTATTAGAACAAATGAACATGAATCATAATAATATTAAATTAACATACATATTAGTATTTGTTTGAGTCAAATGCTTGTATCGAGTCATAATGATGTTTTGCAGGATTTCCAGGAAGTAAGGTATAGGTTTTTCCAAAATTTTTCCGGAAACTTAACATGAGAATTCTGTCAGATCATTTCTGACGGCGTCAGGCTTTAGAACCTGACGGCGTCAGGTTTAATTTTCTGAAAATTTTTTAAAGTTTTGTTTTCATAAAAAGTTTTTATTAAATCTATAACTTATAATCTCCAGGAATCTGCAAAATTATCATTCCACAAGCATTATATCCTTATATGTAGAGTTTATCCCGCCGATGTTATGCAGGTTTTCGTGTTTGTTTTCTCAGGTTTAACAGGTTATTTTGGACAAGGAAGTGTTTTGGATCAAGCTTTTGGCGATGCATTAGTCATGGAGCTTCAACATTACTTTGGAAGAAGATCTAACCGGGTTACCACATTATCCACCGAGCGAATCAGGGAGTATTTGATTTCATTCTTTTACCTTATTACTTTTACATCTTGTTATTTGAACATTGGGGACAATGTTCATCTTAAGTGTAAGGGGGGGTAAAAGTACGATTAGAGAATGCTATTACGCTTGATTTTTGTTTGTTTGATGGTAGATGTGTAATAAAACTGAGATAAATACTTGTTAGGGCAATTTTAGTGCCAAATTTAAATTTTTTTACAACATTTAGGAGTGAAACTTTGATCTTAATGAGCGTCTCACGGATAGGAGTTATATGACTAGCACAAAAACCGTACCACTAAAAAATTTTCCACCCCAAATATGTGAGGTTCGCCCCTAGAATTGGTAGGAAAAGCATTTATGCTATGATGTGTGTACCGGTAGCACTTAGATTCTAGAACTTGCGTTAGGACCATTCCAAGGCCACAAGTGAGACTACATTCGTGTAGTTAGATTTACTACATGATAAGAGGAATTAGGATTAACCCATTGTTTTACACCTGTGTTTTTGTTATAATTACATTGGCTACATTGGTCAAGTAATTCTCCCACACCCTTTGCGTTGTACTCATTTTTAGTACACGATACCCCTAGTACACCCCTCAGAGCCTATCTTTTCATTTCGACCTTTAAGCATTTTACTTAAAGGAAGAATTTGTTACACCCCACTTAAATGTACACCCAAATCGCCTTAGCCTACCTTGTATGCACTCATTTTTAGTGCATTATTGTGACAACATTTGTTTAAACCCTTAGTTAATTATCTAATTGATTACATGGTTGCTAAGTCGAGTCATATCCTTGTACATATTGTTTTGGGACGATTGGGACTCATGGGTAAAGTACTAGTGTACTGGAGTTATAGGGAAGAACATCATTTATTACCCCCATATGTGCTAAATATTTTAAAAGTACTTCAAGTGTTTTGATTATCTTAATTCGAGTCATTAGAATAGTTATTTGTAAAGTTATGTAAAAGTTCAAATGTAAGGAGAATGCAATGCCCCTATGATGTACTATTTTGGATGGTAGGGCAAAAGTGTATGTAAAAAAAAAAAAAAAAAAAAAAAAAAAAAAAAAAAAAAAAAATCAAAAAAATGAAGAAAAATACAAAAAAATGAGAAAAAGAAAAATAGAAAAAAAAACATACGGACTACCATCCCGTTTCATTTTATGTTTATTTTATGTTTTTGTTAATTTCTTTCATTAGCTTAAATTGAGTCGAGTCTTGGCTTAGCAACATTGTATAGTACATGTAATTAATCAAGATCTTTAACTCGCCACCAGTAAAATATTCCTTATCCAACAAAACCGTGTTTTCCTTTTCCCTACACCTAACGTTATAACCCACGTAAAAGCCCTCTTTGATAGTTTATCTTAGGTGCTTACGCCTAGTGGAGGAGGTTTTCGATCCTTTCCAAGCCTATGGTAATCTATTTGTTATGACAGGTAGTGAGAGATATTATTCATTTTCATTTATGAGATATACTTTTATGACACCTGAGAGATGTGAGTATCTAAACACTACTTGTGAGGTGCTAGTTTGTAATCTCCGTGCTTATTATGATTAAAGTGGAACGATTATTTGTTGTAATTACGTTTATATTAGCGTTAAATGACCCCTAACTTGTATTTTGATTAGAATAAAAGCGCATTTGCTTGAGGACAAGCAAATCTCAAGTGTAAGGGTATTTGATGAAGCGAAAAGTGTACCGCTTTTAGGGGGTCATTTAAGCCCTAAATCGTATTTATTTGATCAAATATTGCCCTAAATCGTTCCTTTTGTCATTTTAGGTACTTTGGAGAAGAAATCTGGAAAAGGAAGCATTTTGGACGTTTTTGGAGCATAAAAGTGAAGAAAACGACAAAGTCTCAAATTTATGCTGGAAAGTACCTTTGACGGCGTCAGATATTGGTCCAGATGGCGTCATGGCTTGGCAAAAGTGGTGGATGTGAAAATTACTCATGATAAGCCAGAGAATTTTGCATGAAAAATCTGACGGCGTCACCCTTTGAAGTGATCAAGGCCATCACGACTTAACTTAAAGAGGGACGGCGTCAAGCTCTTTTCTGACGGCGTCACCCCTTGATAGGCCAGAGAGGATTTTGGAGCACTAAAGAGGGACGGCGTCAGGAAGGCCATCCGGGAACCCTAAAAGCGGCGAGGTGACGGCGTCAGGATCTACAACGTGACGCCGTCAGCCCTTAAACTCTATATATAGTTTTGCAATTTTTTGTCATTAGGGTGGAACTTTTTGTGTAACCTTTTGGGAGGAAACCCTAAGACGATTTTAGCAGCTTTTTCAAGGCTTTTTGCCTTGAGATCTTCCATGTTACATTGAAGATAAGTTATCAATTAATCATTCAATATGTCTATGTGTTGTTTGATTCTATCTTGTTCTTGTCTTTTGTTTAACATGCTAGGCTAGGTTTTCTTTGTGTTTGCTTAGATCTAATGAAACCTAACTATTGATTATTGATTATTAGTGTGTTATTAGTTGTATTGGATGATTGTTTATCTATGTTAGGCTTAAGAAAACTGGCTAACCTCCTATTCGGTAACTTGCTTGAACGTCTTAAGAAACATGAACCAATGCGTACTAAGGTTTTTATGGTTGTATTTAATGCATGAGCGAATTCTAGTGATCCCTTGTTAGGAGCTTCTTAGCCGGCTCGACATAGGAGTGAAGTAGGAGTTCATAGAGTTGGGGAAGTACGTACGCCACCCCACGATTGGTATTAAGGAATACACCCGTCATCCACGCAATTAATACACACTAATCAACCGGTAAAAGATAGTTAGGGAGTAAGGAAATCTAAGTAAACACATTTCTCTCCACATAAGTTTCATCAACCTTTTCATTTTCTGTTATTTTATTTTATTTGCATTCGTAGTTATTTGGGTTTGTTGACTAGCAACTAGTTCCGCCCACTCTTTCAAACCCGAGATTTTACTTGCTTTCATAAAAAATATAAAAACATAAAAAGAATCTTCTCTCACCCTTAGACCTATTAGAGTAGTTTTTCAATCCTAACGACACTATTCCCTGTGGAGAACGATCAATCCCCCGTACTTACCACTACACTATACTACATCGGTCAGGTACACTGCCTGGTGGGGTTGTAAGCCTCTTGAGATCCCTCGAGAGGTAAAACCTGTTGTAAGGTTGCAAAACCACGCATCAGTTTGTCAGTGTTAGTTGACTGGGCACCTTGTGGTACTAGTCCTGAACTAATATGTCCAAAAGTTTGAATGTTTGGTGTGGGTCCTAATCTGGTATGATTAGAAGTCATTGGGTTAAGCGTGTGTTCTAGATCGAGTCTCTCAGAAGCCATTAGGTTAAGCGCGGGTTCTAGTTTGACGATTATACACTCTGAATGCCCTCGAGTTTTCTGAATAACCAATGAAGATTCTAATATCGCCCTTAGCTTTCAGCTTCCCCAGATCTTCTCTGTCGTTCGTTGGATAGCACAAAGCGCCAAATACATGAAGGTAAGAGATGTCGGGTTTTCTGTTGTTCACTACCTCATATGGGGTTTTATTGAATCTTGGATGGATTAGGGATCGGTTCTGAGTGAAACATGCAGTTGCAACAGCATCAGCTAATAAGAATAACGGTGCACTAGAATAAATCAGCATCGTGCGAGTAGCTTTCACAAGAGTTATGTTTCTTCTTTCAACTACCCAGTTTTGCTGGGGAGTTCTAACAACTGATGTCTGGTGACTGATTCCAGTATCTTCAAAGTAGGTTCTTAACTCCTGGTTAGTAAATTCTGTGCCATTTTCTGTTCTTACAATCCTTACTGGAGCTTGAAGTAGGACTTGAATACGCTTCAGAAAGGTGATGATGATGCCTGGTGTTTCGTCTTTTGACCTTAGGAACTTTACCCATGTATATCTTGAATAGTCATCGATGATAACAAGAATATACTTCTTCCCGTTTATGCTTTCAACTCTCATTGGGCCACATAAGTCCATATGCAACAGATGTAACTTATCAATCGAACTGGGTACGGTTTTATGTTTATATGTTGCCCTTTCGCTTTTTCCTTGCTTACAGGATGGACATAGGTGATCTTTGGTGTATTTGAACTTTGGGAGACCGTTGACGATGTTGTCTTTGGCAAGATTGTTGATGGTGTCAAAGTTGAGATGGGATAAACGTCGATGCCACAACCAGGACTTAGTTTCGCATGCTCTTGTCATGAGATGTTGGGATTTATATTTAGAGTTGATATTGACAAAATGTGAAAAATGAAGGACTAAAGAAGACAAAGGAGAATTCTTCTAAAAGTAAGAAGATACAGGATATATTCTATATGTTAGGAAGATTTCTTTTGTTCTTATCCCTTTGTAACCCTAATGTTTCTAGTATATAAAGAGACATAAGGGATCGATTATAGGTGTGTCAAGATGTGAACACCATTAAAAGTATGTGTGTGTACAGGTGTTTTATGGGAAAACGCCTAGGGTAGTTTGTATAAGCCTCAAGGATCTTATGATTCATGTTAGAGTGTAACCGTGCTACACTTGATCACGTAGCATTGGGGCTGATTGTATTGTTAGTGGTAGAGATGATGATGAGAAAAACCTTGTTCAATAATAATGATAGTTTATGTTATTCTGATGTGCATTGTACATGTTAATCATTATTATTGTGTAATCCCTAGATGAGGTCTAAACAACCTCGAGCTAAACGATCTTATCGTGTAGTATCAAAGCCAAGGGGCTCGTGATCTAGGATCTACAAGGTTATCTTGAAGAAAAAGAAAAAATTCGAATCTGGAAAAAATTTCGTATTTTTCTGCAGGTCAGTTTTCAAAAGGCAATAACTTTTTCGTTAACCATTGGATCGTGCTGAATGTTATACTGGAGATACTCCATATATCAAGGAAGATTCTGAATGGAGGGATCTTCAATCTGAGCATTCTTTTGAAAGTTATGGTTTTTTGGAAATCTGCTGCAGAATAGTTTTTGGTATGTCGAATTTTTATGGTTTTCTTGATTTAACTTCTTGAATTTGGTTCAATACTTGTTAATTCATCTTGGAAGTTGGATATATGCTGTTAGTTATCTATTATTCATAAAAGAATGTTGCTTTGGAGCAATGGATGATTGGTGTTTAGGGTTTTGAATGGTTTTATAGAACCGATTACTATTTGTCATCTCTGATGAGAGTTTATGCATTCTGGTTATGCAAGCAATGATCAATTGTTGATGTTCAAAGATAATCTATACAAGGTGGTTATTGGTGCTGGTCTTTGCTTTGTACGGTACTGTTCATGAAAAGTGCACGCAAGGTACTGCTTGTTCATGGTTCAACGTCCCTTTGTAATGCCATGAATTCAACTTTGTACTGCTCGACTTTTTACTTCGTACTGCTTATATAATTAGTACTGCTCTCGTATTCGGCTTAGTACTGCTCGTGAGGTTTGTACTGCCATCGTTTCTCGTTTATACTGCTAGCGATCACGGTCTGTACTGCCCGAGACCTCACTTTGTACTGCTACCTTCTCGAGTAGGTACTGTTTAAAATGACTTTGTACTGCTTTAAAGGTGTACTCGATTTGAAGGTTCAGCAACCCTCATTCACTCATGATTAACACAAGAGCTGGTTCATGTTTGACTTTATTACGTGATATAAGTGCGGGAAAGACATACTTTGGTTGTTGTATTTGCATCGTTGTCGAAGAAAACTGATGGAAGAAAGTTTGCATGTGCATTTGGTTATTTTATTCTTCTTAGTGAACAACACATAAGGTGAAGAGGATTTGCATGGCAAATAATATATAGCACGTCGATAATATATTTATATTGATGGATCATGGGTCGGTGATTCATGAAAACATTGGACGGTTCTTTCCTCTTACAACACATCGTGGTCGATTTTCATGGTATTAATTTCATATGAAGGATACAATGCATGCTAGTAACATTTTTATCATGGGACTTTTATAGGTCGGTGTTCCTTTATTCTCACTACAACACAACATGGGATGGTTTTCTTTTTAGAAGTTAATCACATGGGTTGATGACTTATTTATGGATCCATGATTATGGAACCAGTGGTGAGATGAGATACACAAAGTAAGGGGAAGCATATTGACGGTTTGGAACATGTTGGTTTCCACACACACAAAGAGGGGAACAAGTCACACACACAAAAGATGTTTGATTTTTGGATTTGGTTTTCGGTTCTTCACTGATTTATGGCTCGACTTTATTTTCTTATTGGCGAAGTGGATTATTTGTTACTTATTTGATGATGCAGTGGAATTTTTCAAGTTTGTGTTTTATTATATCTTAAGGTGGGTGTTACACTTTAAAGATAACCTGTTCGTTCATTCAGGTGACTACGGATTGACTAACACTTGAAGGAGTTACATTATTGTGCTCACTGTTTATTGTCAAGGGATTGCGATCTCTTTATACGTTAAGTATACATTCGAAGTCGTATTTAGTACAAGATATAGGACACAAGGTTGGTTTATTCTACTTCAGCATCGAATTGGTAATGGTTAGTTTTCTTCATCATTACATACAGTCTACAGAATTGAAGATTCAAGGAATGGTTACCATATGGGTTTCAGGGGAAGCTTAATGTTTAAGTGTTTAACCGTTTATATGCTACATCGAGGTGAAGGTTTTTGCTACTGCTTATTGTTATTCCTAATGCTGGTTTTGATTTCTACTGTTTCAAGTTCATTTTTAATGCGGAAAACTTAATGGTGGGTAATTTGAGACATTGGAAAGATGGATTGGACGTGTAATATTGATTTGTGGTTGTGAAGATCAAGGTTGCTTATTTTTGTTCCCTATTTGATGATGACAAAAAGGGGAAGAAGATTTATATTGAAGATTGCAGCTTGAAGATCCTTGATGATATGAATGGATTAAGGGGAAGATCATCTTTCATTCGTGCTTGGTTTTGTCATATCAACTAGGGGAAGATTGTTGGGAATTATATTTAGAGTTGATATTGACAAAATTTGAAAGATGAAGGACTAAAGAAGACAAAGGAGAATTCTTCTAAAAGTAAGAAGATACAGGATATATTCTAAATGTTAGGAAGATTTCTTTTATTCTTATCCCTTTGTAACCCTAATGTTTCTAGTATATAAAGAGACATAAGGGATCGATTATAGGTGTGTTAAGATGTGAACACCATTAAAAGTGTGTGTGTGTATAGGTGTTTTATAGGAAAATGCCTAGGGTAGTTTGTATAAGCCTCAGGGATCTTATGATTCCTGTTAGAGTGTAACCGTGCTACACTTGATCACGTAGCATTGGGGCTGATTGTATTGTTAGTGGTAGAGATGATGACGAGAAAAACCTTGTTCAATAATAATGATAGTGTATGTTATTCCGCTATGCATTGTACATGTTAATCATTATTATTGTGTAATCCCTAGATGAGGTCTAAACAACCTCGAGCTAAACGATCTTATCATGAGACAAATTGGTGATGAAGAGGCCATTTGGTTTATGTTGATAGCATATAGATTAGTTCCACGATTCCCAGTTAAAAGATCATCTCCAACCAAATTTCTAACGAAGCAAGTGTTTCTCCTAAATGCAACCTCTAAATCTGCATCGCAAAATTGTCCGACTGAAAACAAGTTATGTCCCAATCCTTCAACGTAATAAACCCAAGTGATTAAGTAATTTCCAAACTGAAGATCTCCATAACCAGGAAAAGCTGCTACATGATCACTTCCATACAAAGTTGATCAGCAGCATTAGATTCTCGGTCATGTGCTTGGAGCAACCAGAGTCGACGATCCAAAGACATATTTCGATAACCTGCCAAGAACAGATGATTTTGCATTTGTAAACCGTTTATCATTTGGTTCAATTGGGTTAGGGGTAACATATGATTCACACTCATAGAAGGTTTCTACTTGTTCTTTTGGAACCCTTTTTAATTTACCGATCACTAGTATGAATTTTCTACCCGTTGGTTTCCATGCACAAACCTTAAGATAGTTCCTAGGTAGTATGCTACTAGTGGTTGACCTAGATGTTGGGGATTAGTCTTTTAACATATCTAGTCCTAGCACTAGTTCCTGGAGGAACATCTTTCTGTTCAGGCATTGCATTCACATTCACATTATTAGAAACATTATCATCACATACATTTTTAGACAAAGATTTCTTGTACATTAAACAAATAGAGTCATTACATGCACTAGAATCAGTACTTTCAACATTACATCCAGATGACATATATTTCTTATTCAAAAGCGATAAATTCCTAGGGTGTTCTTCTACTTCTTCATTTTTATTATTGCATCGAATCTCAGAGATAGGCGAGACTCTATTGTTTCTTGTATTACACCTAGGCTGTAGTCTGCAGCTCTTAGAGGTGCTTTCTACTCCTGTAGAAGGTAAGTCACACACATTAGGATTTATCTTGTTGTCCTTTGAGTTTGTTTTAGCAGTCCAAAACTCTTTTGGATTATCTTTAATGCTCTTGTCTGTCACCCTATATGTTTTAGATGTAGAGGTAGACGCAATAGTGGTACTAATCCTATAAAGACCAGGTGCTATCACATTTGGTGTTTCGATAACTACTTTCCCTTTGTCAACACTTTTGACTTTTTCATTTTGTATAGGCAAGGGTGATGGAGTGTTGGGAACACGTTTTGTATTATCAAGTATTGATCATTATGTAATAGGTTGCTTAGGCCTTTATGTTTGTTTTATGGCCCAGCCTGTGTAGAAGGCCCATGGGCTGTGTCTTGTTATTTATTTTAATTATGTTATTAGGGCTAAAAGCCCAAGACCTTGTAAAACTATAAATACCACTCCCATTCAAGGGAGAGGGTTGGTTGGTTGAAGAGCTAAACATTTCATTATTATTGTTAATCATCCTTCCACTCTCTTTCTCTCTCTACTTTCTCTCACTAGATCTAGGATTAGTTTAGGTAGCTTGTGTGATCAATTAGTAGATTCATCAAGTAGTATCAAAGCCAGGTTACCGGTATCAAAGCCAGTTTTCGATGGTCTTCCAAAATTCAGATACACCAAAGATCATCTGTGTCCTGCTTGTGAACAAGGAAAAAGTACTCGTGCTCACTTTCCTCCTAAACAAGAGCACAGTACTGATCCCGTACTTCAACTGCTGCATATGGATTTGTGTGGACGTATGCGTGTTCAAACTATTAATGGGAAGCGGTACATACTGGTAATCGTCGATGATTATTCGAGATGGACTTGGACTTATTTTCTTCGCAGTAAAGATCAAGCACCGTCAATGTTAGGAATTATTAGAATAATATTAATTTCATTGCTGCTGTTAGTGTTAATGGTTCCTGCTGGCAGGTATGTAGTTCCTGCTGGTAGTGGTTCCTGCTGGTAGTACATTTTGTTCCTGCTGTTAGTTGTCATTGTTGCGGTTATTAGTTCCGTATTATTAGATAGAATGGATATGCATGAGATATATTAGGAATAGATTTGCATATCTTTTACACGTTTTCTTAGTAATGCTGCATTAGGGTTTCTTGTAGTATAAAAGAAACATGCGGCTATGAGTTTTGTAATCGATTGGAAAACATTATTAGTTAATAAAAGATCCGTAGAGGATCAAAGTTTATTAGTTACTTCTTCTTCTTTATTAGTTTATATTCAGAGATTCTCTTGTAGCGTGCTTGTGATTACATAGGCATTCTACCGATCCACAAAGGCTCAAAGATCTATCAAGGAGGCACGATCCAACAAGTGGTATCAGAGCCTGGTGAGGGTCTGTGTCGAAGAAGAAAAATTGGTTTAAACAAATCTATTGAACCCTTACACAATGTCTTCATCAGAAGATAAATATGAAATATGGGCCATGAAGATTAAAGCCTTGCTACCTTTTGATTCTATGGTAAATTGGACAGGACATGATGAAGCTGATAAAGAAAGTGTCAATCAAACAGTCAGTATGGTTGATGAAGCAAAGGATGATGTGGAAGAATTTTCCTTAATGGGATGTTCATCTCAGGTACAAAATTGTCCTTTTGGCTGTCATGAAATGTACTCTAACCTTAAGAAAGAGTTTGATGACATAGAGCCTCAATATAAAGAATTGTTTGTTAAAGTTCAAGCTTATGAAAATGCTCTTAAAACTTAAGAAAAAAAAAAAACCTTGGTACCAAGCAAATCAGATAGCATGTGAAGAAAAAATTAGAGTTTTGGAAAGAGATCTAGAAAACACTACTAACTTGCTAAAATATTCTGAAAGTGAAAATGCAAAGGTAAATTTAGAAAAACAGAATGTGCAGGCTAAGTTAGATAGTGAAGTGGCTAGGGTTAATTCTTGGCAGAAATCATCTACTGATGTAGAAAAAATAAATGAGAACATTCAGTCTGGGAGGTCAAAGAAAGGTTTGGGGTATCATAAAATTGATGACACTTTTGAGCCAAAATTGTTTGACCCTACCCCTAAGGAGGTTAATTACCAAATCCCTGTTAAGTTTATGAAAGAAAGAGGAATGAATGCAGTTCCTCCACCTATCAGAGGAGTTTTTAAGCCTGTCCCTATCCACTCAGACCTTGACATAGACTTAGATGAATCACACCTGTCCTCTGGGAAGAAGTCCAATGACTTGCCTACTTCAGACAATGAATCTAACGGCTTTGTCTCTTGTGTTAACAGTGACAAGTCCTCTGAACTCAAGTCTGATGACTATACCTCATGTGATTCAAGTGATAAGTCTGTCACACATAGGGCTGATGTTTTATCCACAAGAGTGGCTGATGATGAATCTATTTCTAAAACATCTTCTTTTGACAATAGTTCTCTTAATTCTGTTAAAATCAATTATCCTTCAAGTATTGGTTGTGATACCTTTGTGTGTAATAAAAGAAGACATGAGAAGAAAAAATTCTTTAAATAGAAATCATGTTTAGTTTGTGGTAGTTACTCTCACCTCATTAAAGATTGTAATTATTATGAGAGTAAAATGCTTGTTTGTGTTGAACAACAGCAACCTAGGTCAGTGTGGAAAAATGTAGAGAATATACCCCCATTTGTCCCTAGAGCAAATGCATTTCCTGCTAGTAATGCAAAACAACCAGCACTTGTTGCTGCTGTTAGGCATTTCAGACCTGCAGCTATTTCTGCTGGTAAGCCAGTTCCAGCTGGTACATCCAGTTCTGCTGGTTGGAAAAGGAATGTTGCAAGACCCTACATCAGACCTACAAGCTGTTACCTTCAAAATGATTATTGGCCTGTTTGTTATGACCCAATGTATATGGGAGGGACAAGATGGGAAATAGATCTTCAGTACTCAAAAGGTTGTTCTTGGAGACACAATGGTCATTATTTGAGAAAGGGATCCAAGAGAAATGGTGGATCCCATCATTGCTGTGTTTGAGGGGAGGCATAAGCCTAAGGGGAGGCTTATGCTTGTATATTGTGTACTATCTAATTATTTCATTTCACTAACTTTGTCTTGCAGATGGTATTTGTTTGTGTTTTCTTTGTATATTGTGTTTTCTAACCATTTTGCAGGTAGTTAACTCAAGTTCAAATAATAAGTCTTCAATCTTATGTAAACAAGAAAAACAAAGTTTATTCATTTGTTATAGTGAGGTTACAGATCGATCAAGCAACATGAAATAACAACACCCAAACTGCAGATGAACCCAGACACCAGACAACAACAACAAACAAAAAGATCAAACACCTAGTCCTCAGAACCACAACAACAACCTAGCCAACTACTCCATCTTCCCTTTTCCTTTGCCCTTGTTATCAGGCATGACCTTGCGAACTCCTAAGCCACTGATCAAATTATACACCATTGGGGAAGCAAGTCCCAATACTTGTTGCCTTAGCTTTGGAAGAGGTTCACTTTTCTCTGGAACTGGAATCTTGCTCATGGCTGCCACAACTTTCTCCATTTCTCTTGTGAGCATGACTGAAAGTGGAGGATGCGGCGGATATGCTTCCCAAGAACCTTTATAATAGGTCAAAGACTTTGGCCATGAAGAGAGCTCATCATCCGAGCTTGAGTCATCCAAAGAGGAGGGGGAAGCTGGAAGATCTTCAGAAGAAACTTCTTCAGCCTTTCCTTTGCCCTTTTCGTTTCTGCTGATCTGAGTGGAGTCATTGGGTGGGAAATAGTTTGCCCATCCTGATGACTCAGATGATGAATCAGACAATAATTCTATAACAGTTGGCTTGGAAGTACTCATGGTGTATGAATGGAGGATTAGGGTTTATGTGTATTTGTGTTGAATGTTGAGGACTTTTATAGTGCCAATGGAGGATTAAGGAAATTCAATTTTGGGTTGGTTTTAGGAGTTAATTTGATACTGGCGTGGGTTTAATTAGGGCGGTTTAATTATCATGGCAATTGAGGAATTGAGTGGATCCAGTGCATAAGTTTGACTCATAGTCAAACCACTTCATTGCTGCTGGTTGACCAACTGTTCCAGCTGGTTGCTACTGGTCTCGTTATAATTGGGGATGTTATTTTAGGATTGAATTAAAGTCAAATTGGTCAAAGATACGTTCGCGAGATACTTGCAATTTAAATTGCTAAGTTTGGTAACCATATAACTGACCTAAATTGTTCATCCCATTCTCCAAATCATCATTTTCCTCTAACACTCATTTCATCACTTCTCATTCACCTAACTCGTCAATCGATTCATCACTATGGCGGCATTACAGTACAAAGATGATCACAACAAAGTGGGGTATCTTGAAATCTCTAAACGAAGTACAGGGTATGATGAGGTACTCACCTTCCTGAGTGGGTCCTCTATTCAGTTTGCACTGACTCATTGTCCGACGGTGGTGTATGACTCGTTGGTGAGACAATTTTGGGCTACTGCTACTGTACGAACTATTGTGGGTAGACCTCAGGAGATAGTAGCAACAATTGATGGGAATGAATACATCGTCACTGAGGGGTCCATTCGCACTCATCTTCAACTGAATGATGAGGAAGGGTTGTATAACTTAACAAAGCAAGAAATTCTGGATGGTATGGCAGCCATTGGATATCCTGTCACTGGTACTTTTACCCTTTATAAGAATAAGCTTTTTCCTCAATGGAGGTTTCTCATTCACACCCTTTTACAATGCATTAGTATCAACTCAGGAGGTTGGGATCAATTCTCAAGTCCTCTTGCCTCTGGTCTTATTTGTCTGTCTGATGGGAGGGTGTATAACTGGTCTAAGTATATCTTTGAGGGGATGGTTGGGAACTTAGTACATGCTAAACACAAATTCCTTATGTACCCTAGATTCTTTCAAATTGTCTTAGGTGTTCAGACCACTGACCCCACACCTAGGATCATGGCTAGGTTGACTGGTAAATTGTTTGCTACCATGAGGTATAAATTTAAGGGTGATCATCAGCCTCTATTGCCAGCCATGTTGCCAAGGGGCAATGATTCTGCTGGTACAGCTGATGCTGCTGGTGGTATCATACCACCTGTTGCTGCTGGTGTTGGAACTTCTAATGCTGCTGGTGCAAGTGCATCAGTTGCTGCTGATGCCCAACAACCACCCTCTCCTAGGCCCAATACCCCAGTTGCCCCTAGTAGTGAGCCAGTAAGCAATGTTGAACCTAATGTTGACCAAGCCACCACTGTTGAACAAAATGTTGACCCATCTGTTGACCAACCATCAACTGTAGTTGAGCCTTCTACTGATATGCCCACATCCTCAAGGCTATCCACTCCTAGTCCATCTAGGCAGCCTTTTGGTTTTGACACCAATATTAGAGGAGATTCTTCTGTCTCTCCACCCAGATCCAATGAGGCTATTCACAACACAGGTATTCCTGCTGGTGGAGCTGAGGATCCTGATGCTCTCACTCCTATGTCCACTTTACTTGACAGGTATATGAAGAAAGTTCATGCATTGGAGTCTGAACTAAAGGAAACTAAAAAGAATTTTGGTGAGAAGGTAGAAGCCTTGGAAACAGAGCTAAAAGACTCGAAACAGACTCTTGGTGGAGCCATACTTCAGCTACTTGATAGAGTCAAACATTTGGAAGCTCAACTGGGGAAAAAGAAAAGCAAGGTTGTGCTTTCTGATTCTGAGGATGCTTAGGCTGATGTGAATTTGGATGCACTTCATGTGTTGGCCAATGCAACCTTGGCTGGCGTTCAAACTGGGAAACCTGCATCTTCTATGCCTAAAGCCTCTCCAAGTGTCAATGTTGCTGCTGGTAGTTCTGTGAATGCTGCTGCTAGTGACTCCATTCCTGCTGATATGGATAATGTAGCTGCTAATGATGGGGCCAAAGATGTTCCTGCTGATATCATGGATGCTAATGCACCTACTCAAGAAGTTCCTGCTGAACATCATACTACTGGCATTTCTTCTGGTATTGATATATCTGCAGATCAAGATGGTGCTACTCCATCTGTTCCCTCTGCTAGTACAGCTGTTCCTGCTGTTTCTAATCCTGCTGCTATTCCCTCAATCAAAGAAGTCAAAGAAACAACAAAGACAAGAGGAAGCATCCTTGGCTGCGATAGCAAGGTTACAAGCACAAGAACAGGCTGAGAAAGAAAGGGAAGAAGAACAGCAAAAACAAGATGAGTTGTATGCAAGGAGAGTAGCAGAAGAGTCTGATGATTCAGTTATGTCCTTCATTAATGCTGATTCTGAGCTGAGAGCAAAGTTTGAGGCAATTAAGTCAATTCCAGGCTTGACTGTAGAGGAGAGAGCAGACCAACTATTAGAGTACATAAATGCTAGAAGAAATGAAGACACTTTGGGGGATTTTATGTCTTTGCTGAGAAAGAAGAGTCAAGCAGATGCAGAAAGGAAAGCCAAAGAGAAGAGGGACAGACCTATGACACAAGCTCAACAAAGAGCATATATGAGAAATGTTGTCAAGAAACAGTGTATTGCCCTCTATACTTCTGGTTGGAGCATGGCTCAAGTGAAGAAAATGTCGGATGAAGAACTCAAGAAGCATTATGACAGGATTATGAAACAAATTATGTCCAGATCTAAACCTGCCTTAGAAGAACCTTCTTCTAAGAGGCTTAAGACTTCTGATCCTGCTGGTATTGCTGCATCACAGGATTCCATTCCCAAGCATGCTGATGATGCCTCTTCTTTTCAACTAGAAAAGGACACAGCTATTCCTGCTGATGCCACAACTTCCATTCCTACTGAGGAGGCTCAGGGTACATCATCCATTCCCACTGAAGTTCCACCTTCTCCATTACATCCTGATGTTGCTTCTGGTGCAACATCTTCTTCTACTCCCAGCAAAAGGCAGAAGAGTATAGCTAAAAAGAGAGTTTCTTCCAGGCACATTGATTTACAGGCTGAGGATAGTTCATTCATCCAGGAAGCTTTAGATGATGACTCTACTGATGAGGAACCAGTTTTGTGGTATAAATTGGTCAAATGGGAATTGAATTCTACACCTCTGGGGGTACTTAATACTATTCACAGGCAGGATGGGTCTTTCAAGCATTTCACCTTTCTTAATGAGATTCTCCATCTAGTGGATAGACAGGATCTTATTGCTCTATATGGATGGGTGACCAATTACTTTCAAGATCACTCTCCGATTGATACTGGTTTATTGTTGTTGGGTGATCTTCATGTGCTCTTTGATTCAACTTACCAAGATGGTCATGGTTTTAGAGTGTGGGATAATCAGGATAAGTGGAAGATTAGTGGTTGGAAGTTTTATCCTCTCTCCAATGTTCATGTTTTGGAGACTGTTTATGCTTTATATGTGTACATGTTTTCGGATCTACCATATCCACTACAGTGAACCTTCTGGAGCAAATGCTTAGGCATAAATTAGACGTTCCTCCTGATATGGTGGGTAGTGATATGACTAATGCTGAATAGTTGATAAGGCTTATCAAGGGGAAACTTGCTGATTCCAGAGTTGCTTCTGCTTGATCATGGTACCTTTTAGGCTTATTGTTGTACATTTGTAATTTTCATTTTCTTTTATTTTGTTTCTTTATTAGTTATAAAAAAAATAAAAAAATAAAATTCTTGTATATTGTCTACTAACTTGTTTGTTTGAGTAACACCGGTTGCAGGTGCAGTGTTGGTTTCTTACCACACAACAAATGGTAATCAACTCACCATGTCTAACAGACAAGAAAGAGTTGACTCACCATGAGGGTACGGCTCTGGTGTGATAATCAAATCCGTTGACAGCTTTAATAGTTTGCTAAAAACTATTGGGTATTCAACTCACCCATGTTTCATTACTGAGAGTTGCATGGTTCTCAATTCGCCATGGATCTTACCCTTTGGGGTTTCCAAAGAATTGGCTAGCCCACAAGAATATGGCTTGTGGTAAAGGCAGTGGAAAACCATATTTGGTAATCAATTCACCAAGGTTATCTTAACCCAAAGAATTGGCTAGTCCTGAGCAAACGGCTACAGGTAAAGAAAACTCAAATCCGTTTATAGTTGATGATTTACTAAAAAATCATATGGTTATCAATGTACCATGGTCTTACACACCTAAACATTGGCTACTCCAGTAGTGATGGCTATTGGTAAAGAGACATCAAATCCATTAATTTTCAATGAGTCACCTCTCACAGGAGTTAACACACCTGGAAGTGATGAGAATAGTATGAAACTTAAAAGATTTGATGTACAATAAGTCATGGTTGCTGTGAAGATCAAGTACATTGCCTTTTAGAAGGTGACCAGATTAAGATGAGGTGTTTTCCTGTTGCTGCTGATACATAGAGCTTGCTGCTGGAAGTTTGTGCTTAAAGATGATGTTGTTGCTGGTTACTTTCTGATGCTGCTGATTCAATCCTCTATCCCTGGACGTCAAAGATCTATCTGGAAACTTGAAGTTGACCAAGTCAACTTCAAGTTTAGGGGAGGATTGTTAGGAATTATTAGAATAATATTTATTTCATTGTTGCTGTTAGTGTTAATGGTTCCTGCTGGCAGGTATGTAGTTCCTACTGGTAGTGGTTCCTGCTGGTAGTACATTTTGTTCCTGCTGTTAGTTGTCATTGCTGCGGTTATTAGTTCCGTATTATTAGATAGAATGGATATGCATGAGATATATTAGGAATAGATTTGCATATCTTTTACACGTTTTCTTAGTAATGCTGCATCAGGGTTTCTTATAGTATAAAAGAAACATGCGGCTATGAGTTTTGTAATCGATTGGAAAACATTATTAGTTAATAAAAGATCCATAGAGGATCAAAGTTTATTAGTTACTTCTTCTTTATTAGTTTATATTCAGAGATTCTCTTGTAGCGTGCTTGTGATTACATAGGTATTCTACCGATCCACAAAGGCTCAAAGATCTATCAAGGAGGCACGATCCAACAGTCAATGATCATCACCTTTCTCACAAAGATTCAAGTTCAGCTCCGGAACACAGTCAGAAAAATTCGAACAGATAATGGAACTGAATTCAAGAATCAGACTCTTCGAGAGTATTATGAGAAAGTGGGTATTGAACATCAAACGTCCATCGCTCGCAGCCCCAAACAGAACGGTGTAGTCGAAAGGTGCAACTGAACTTTAGTGGAAGATGCTAGAACAATGTTAATCAATGCTTAGTTACCGGATTACCTATGGGCCAAAGTCGTTTCAACTGCCTGCTACACCGAAAATAGATGCATGATCACCAAAAGGCACACCAAGACACCATATGAAATTGTTCACCGCAGAAAACCAAACATCAATTACTTTCATGTCTTTGGAGCTCTTTGCTATCCAATGAATGATCGTGATGACCTCAGAAAACTGAAGGCCAAAGCAGATATAGGGATTTTTGTCGGATATTGTGAAAATTCAAAGGGATTCAAAATTTAGAACCGTCGCACCCGGGAGATTTAGGAGACTATACATGCTAATTTTGATGAGCTTACCGAGATGGCTTCTGAGCAAAACAGCTTAGGACCCGAAACCAACCGTCTCAATTTCCCTGATCCTTTAGCTGCATCCTTCTCTCTAAACCGCAAAGATCTAGAAGACTTGTTTGCTCCATCGTTTGATGATACTATGGTTAGTTGTGCTCCTGATGTATCCACAACCTCCGCTGCACAACCACTCGTCGATAATCAAGTACCTGATACACGAGTGACTACAACTACCGCAGTTGCTGAAGATGCACCTCAACCAGAAACCTCATCATCAATAGATCAAACACCTTTTACTTCTGTGTCTGCAGCTAAAGGTCCCCCTCAACATTCTTCTGAAGTACCCACTCCAGCAGATTATAACGGCAATGCATTCTTCAATCCATTTACGCCAGCTCCCACCATTCCTGATATCGCAGAGTCATCCACACGCAACTTGGAACCGTTAAATCTGTACCATACTTATCAACATTACCCATCAACACACAAATGGACAAAGGATCATCCCCTTTTTAATGTAATTGGGAACCCAGAAAACCCTGTAATGACACGACTACGACTCCATACAGACGGTGAAACCTGCATTTATGCACTCACCGTTTGTCAGTCCGAACCCAAAAACATTAAAGAAGCCCTTACCTACGACAACTGGATTGAGTCTATGCAAGAGGAATTGGATCAATTCAAGAGATTGGAAGTTTGGGAATTGGTAGAGAGACCAGATGGGGTTTACGTCATCGGTTTGAAGTGGGTCTGGAAAAATAAGTTAGATGCGAATGGTACGTTATTCGTAACAAGTCCCGTTTGGTTGCTAAAGGGTTCAGTCAGGAAGAAGGGATTGATTTCGAAGAATCGTTTGCTCTAGTGGCACGTCTTGAGGCTGTTAGAATGTTTCTGGCATACGCTGCTCACAAGAATATCACGGTATACCAGATGGATGTGAAGACGGCATTTCTCAATGGACAACTCCGGGAAGAGGTGTACGTTTCACAACCAGAGGGCTTCGTCGATCCAGAGCATCCGAACCATGTCTACAGGCTCAAGAAAGCCCTCTACGGCCTTAAACAAGCCCCGAGGGCATGGTACGACAAACTGTCTGCATTCTTATTAGCCAATCATTATACTAAAGGATCTGTTGACCCGACTTTATTTATACAAAAACACGGGGAGGATATTCTTATTGTTCAAATTTATGTAGATGATATCATTTTTGGATCAACTCATAAAAAATATTCAAACGCTTTTGCAAGACTTATGAAACAAAACTTTGAGATGTCCATGATGGGTGAACTCAAGTTCTTTCTAGGACTGTAAGTTCATCAATCACCCCGTGGTATATTTTTAAGTCTGTCTAAATATGCTCCGGAAATATTGAAAAAGCTTGGTATGAATAGTTGTGACACCTATAACACCCCCATGTCCTCCTCATCCCCAAAGCTAGATGCTAATCTACATGGCACACCCATTGATCCTACGAAATATCGTAGTATGATTGGGTCTCTCATGTATCTCACCGCTAGCCGGCCGGATGTTGTATTTGCCACGTACCTATGTTCCCGTTACCAGTCACGACCTACTGAACGTCATTTGTCTGCTGTTAAGCGGATCCTTTGATACATAAAGGGAACCATTCACTTGGGGATCAGGTATCCTAAGGATTCTGGGTTTGAACTTGTTTCTTTTTCAGACGCTGACCATGCAGGTTGTTTAGACACGAGAAAAAGTACGTCTAGGGGAGTCCAATTTCTAGGTGACAAGCTCGTCTCTTGGCAGTCAAAGAAGCAAGATTGTACATCACTGTCGTCTACAGAATCAGAATATGTCGCCATGTCTGCTTGCTGCACTCAAGTCTTCTGGATGCGATCTCAGCTGATGGACTACGGATATGTGTTCAACAAGATTCCGATGTACTGCGACTCCAAGAGTGCCATCGCTATTTCCTACAACACGGTTTAACATTCCAAATCGAAGCATATTGCTCTCTGGTATCATTTTATCAAAGAGCACGTGGAAATGGGTATAGTTGAATTATACTTTGTGGGTACTGAACACCAATTGGCGGATTTGTTCACAAAAGCCTTGCCACATGCAAGATTTGTG
This sequence comes from Artemisia tridentata subsp. tridentata, assembly GCA_021014915.2. NCBI lineage: Eukaryota > Viridiplantae > Streptophyta > Magnoliopsida > Asterales > Asteraceae > Artemisia > Artemisia tridentata. The sequence continues at coordinate 193,068,476 of CP139501.1, forward strand.
GAACTGGTTCACTATATTGGTATGCGATGTTTGACTCCTGATGATTTGGAAAAGTTTCTTAAAAACATTTCAACGAGTCAAACATCAAAACAATCTTTGTAAATAATTATTGAAAAACACAAAAAGATTTTCCAAATTTTATATATATATATATATATATATATAAGACTATATATATATATATATATATATATATATATATATATATATATATATATATAAAAGACTTTAAGTGTGCAAAAGTGTATCCAAACCAAAATATGTTCTCGTCAGTTCAAATTTCATTAATTTCAAATCACGAACATATTCTGAGGGGGAGAAATTTTTTTGCACATTTATCATCTCGAATCTTCATAAAAAATCTTCATCGAAAAATATTTGGATCTAGATTTTAAACATAAAGGGCTGAAACTGTCAAGTTAGGAAAGTTGTGTCTTTTGGACTTTAAATGAATTAGGTTTCTAGTCAAAGGACTGAAAGTGTTAAATTGTTGAAAGTTAACTCAACAGGACCATATGTGTATTAGATTGCTAGTCAAAGGGCTAAACATGTCAAAGTGTGAAGTGTCACTAGGTTAAGGACTTGAAGAGACTTAGGATTCTTGTTAGAGGACCATAATTGTTAAAAGTAAAAAGATGAAACTATATATCCTAAGAAGTCAGACTTCAGTCAAACTCACATATACACAGTATTACTTCCCTCTCATGCTAAAACTACTAAAACCGCTTAACCCTCCAAGGAATTCAAGTGTTGTTTGTTTCTTCTTTAATCACGATTGTAAGTATTCAAATTTAATCAATAAGGCATGATGGTCATTTGATTAATGTTTCTGTGATTAAATCTTGTTACTTGTCGATTAGGGTTTAAGGATGAATTTGGGCATTTCTTGTTGATTGTTATTTGATCTAATTGATTTAGTGCTATAGATTCATTACATGTTTCTGAGTATAATGCATCTAATTAATTAGTTCCTATAACATTAATTGGTCTGAGTCGATTTGATTAGGGTTTAAAGCTAGTGAGTTTGTAAGCAGAGGTGTATAAGTGCTATGTGTTATTGTTTGAATGGTGGGATATGCTTAGTTGTGATTCTTGTGTATGTGTTTAAAGTTGCATAGCAGAAATCTAAGAGCTTCTATAGGTTTGGATGAAAAATAAGGTGCGGTAACTGTGAAAATTAAAGTGGTGTTATCAGATGATTTCTGAATGAATGTCTGTGGACTAGACATGTTTGAGATGCCTATTAAACATGGAAGGTGAATTATAAATGATGAGTATGAACTTTGGACAAGTTGATTTTACCAAGTTTCTATATGTGTTGTATTGTCAAGTTTGTGATTGTGACACCAAGTTTGTGCTTAAGTGTTCATATTCTAAATTTCTGGCATAATTCTTACCAAGTTTGTGACTGATATATCTCGAGTTTGAATGAATGATTCTGTTGAGTTTATATGACCCTCTCGACTTTTTCTCCGGGTTAGGAGACAATAGTCTCAGACTCTCGAGTTTCTTGACACTCTCGAGTTTCTTGACTCTCTCGAGTTTCTTGACTCTCTCGAGTTTCTTGACTCTCTCGAGTTTCTTGATACTCTCAGGTTTCTTGACTCTCTCGAGTTTCTTGACTCTCTCGAGTTTCTTGATTCTCTTGAGTTTCTTGAATCTCTCGAGTTTCTTGATTCTCTCGAGTTTCTTTATTCTCTCGAGTTTCTTGAATCTCTTGAGTTTCTTGAATCTCTAGAGTTTCTTGACTCTCTCGAGTTTCTTGACTCTCTCGAGTTTCTTGAATCTCTCGAGTTTCTTGATTATCTCGAGTTTCTTGACTCTCTCGAGTTTCTTGACTCTCTCGAGTTTCTTGAATCACTCGAGTTTCTTGAATCTCTCGAGTTTCTTGACTCTCTCGAGTTTCTTGACTGTCCCGAGTTTTTTGACTCTCTTGATTTTTTGAATCTCTCGAGTTTCTTGATTCTTTCGAGTTTCTAATTATCTCGAGTTTGTAGGACTTTCAGTGCTTATAGGACTTATCAAGTTTCTAGGATTGCTGAGGCTATTGAGACATATCTAGTTTGTGCAGCATGTCGAGTTTGTACTAATTGATATTGCTGAAGTTTGTGCTGATGTTTAACAAATAAAAGCTTAAGCTATCTAGGTTATGAATAATGACTCTTGAGTTTCTATAAAGTTTGTCTCATACTTTCAAGTTTCTAAAACTTCCAAGTTTGTCTCATATTTTCCAAGTGTATCAAGCTTGTAAAATTTGCTCCAAACTTTGAATCTTTATAAACATGGAAATGTGAAAATACTTATAAGAACTCGATTGTTTGCAAATGATTTGTCTGACAATATGAGAATTAAGTGTCAGGACTTAGTCTTTCTATGGATGAACCATTATAGTTAGGTGATGCTCCTGTGACTTAAAGCATTCACTAACACATATATACAATTGCCATTGTATTGTTGTTGGTATTTGTAATGTTCAGGCAAATCATGTCTCAAGAATCAGTGATTCGTAAGCAATTATTTCCAGAAGATGATGAACGCAGGATAAGTGAGTCAAACTCGAGAATTGATTTCAAGAAGCTACCTTGCAACAAAACTTGTCAAATCATCGTGGAAATCCTCAAGAGACACTTCATCTGCCCAACACTGACTAATACTGCAAGTGTTCCTGAAGTATATCTCAATCAGTTCTGGCATTCCATGGTAATCGGAGAAGACAAAGAGAGCATAACAGTCACTATTGACAACGGGGAAATCCAGTTTAAGGTTGATTCTCTTCGCAGTGTCTTACAACTTCCTGCAGAAGTCACAGGCCCAATGAAAAAGTTTCATGATGACCCAACTTTTGATGACATGGTTGCTACACTTAGACTTCTTGGTTATGATGAGTCAGAAGAAGAGCTAAATATACTCTCCAGAGTAGATAGGAAATACATCCCACAACCATGGTTAACCCTGTACACCATCATCATGCACAGTATAACTGGCAAAACCACTAGTCTTGAACACCCACGATTAGAACACCTACAATTTTTCTGGGGGGTCGTCAACCTAAAACATGTTGACTTCGCCAAATACATATGGAATGACATGATCTTCCTAAGCCAAAACTTTCATCAAAAGCCTAAATACAAAGTACCTTTTCCTCGTTTCACCAAATTGTTAATCTCACTTTTCATGAAAAGACACCCGGACATCGATCGACGTGTAAATGAGAAGATGCATACAGATCAAATGGATCACATTCTCTCCAGAGTAAAAATACAACAGTCAAACACGGAGAAACAAGGTGTGAGAATTCCACAAAGCATGTTAAGTGAAGAAGTGATGGATACTTAGGCATATTAGATGTATGATAAAGCTGAAAGAGCTGGAAAGGTGGTTCTTATGGTTATGAAAACAAAACCGACCAAGGGAAAAGAAAAGGCAACTACAAAAACTATCCCAGCTCGAGTAGCCTCTTCTCGAACAAAAAAAGTCACTAGAACTGAAAAGAAGAAAGTAGTTTCCAAAGTCTCAACAGCTCAACCACAACTTCGAGACGAATCAAGTGATGAAGAGGGAGAAGAAGAAGTGGATCTCAGTAAAGGAAAGAAGGAGAAGGATTTTGAAAAGTTGAAGACAGTGTTGGCTGAAACTGACAAAACTTTGGGAAAAGGAAAAGGAAAGTCAATCAAATTTACTGATTCACCATTTTCACCCATTGAACCTCCAAGAACAGAAAAAGAAGAAAAAGAACAGTATAAGATTGCATTCAGAGAAAACTTACAGAAACAAAGAGAAGATGAAGAGAAGCGTGAAAAAGTGAGAAGAGGTGAAGGGTCAGCTTCACATCCTGATGATGAACAAGAAGAGGAACAAGAGGAGTCTGAGATTACAAAGTCTGATGCACCAGATGAATCAGAGGGAGAATCAGAAAAGTCTAAGGATGAATCAAGATCTGAGTCTGAAGAAGCTGACAGCGATAATGATGAAGGAAAATATAAAGAAGGAGATGAAGAAGATGAAAGTGATGAAGAAGAAAACAAAGATGATGATGAAACAGGAAATGACAACACTATACCACCATCATCAGTAGGTCAATCCACCACTGAAGTCAATGAACTTAAAGAAAAATTTGCCACACTTCAAGAATTGGTTTTAAGAACTCGACAAGAAGATGAAGAAATGCACAAAGCATTGGATTTTAAGCTCACTGAAGTAAAGAAAGTGGCAGATAGGAATGAATTTCATATCAAGAATCTCAAAGACTTTAATCTGGAAAAGAAAGCAGGGGAATATCATCAAACTCATGTCCCTCAAGCAGTCAGTTGACAAGTATCCCAAGAGGTCACTCAATACCTTCAAGATAATCTTTCAGGAATCTTCGAAGAATATGTCGAAAGAAATCTGGAGAAAACAGTGGCAAAACTGGTGCAAACAACACCCATAACAATTCAAACCGTGCCACCTAAGCCATCTAGATCTGATCTCATAGGACAACTACTTGAGGACATTCTCAATGTACCCGAAGAGGAAGAACTTAAACAGGCATTGCTCAATTCAATGAGAAAAGATGAGAAGAAGGCAGAAGGATGCAAGCAAGCTAAGCCGGTTAAGCGTCATCGAGAAGAGCCTGACAAAGATGATGGAAAGAAAAAGAGGAAACCCTCCAAATCTACTGGACCCTCAACCACAGCTCATTCTTCTGGCACCACAAAGCAATCAGATCAACCGATGTTTGTTCCTCTTGACGGCGGGGCATTCGATGCAACTGAGTCATTTGATGATGTAATTTCTGATCATGAATTTCCCATTGCACCACCTAAAGTTCAAAATGTCACTGCACCACCTGCAAATGGAAAAGCCGTACCTCTACCAAAATGGGTGAACCCTACTGCACCAAGATTCGATTGGTTTGAGTCAATGGTAGACGCATATCCTGAAGATGAAAATACTGAACCTGTTGAAGGATCAATTATGGACTTCACTAAATGGTTGAAGCGGGCAATGAAAGTCCAGAAGTTAGGATTGCCTGACATCATCCGAGTTCGCAAAGGAGGCTTCACAGAATTCAAGACTCTCACAACTTCAGAAATGGAGTTTGAATATAACCTTGAACAAGTTGCAAGAGCACTGTCTGAGAACATAGACTAGGATCATGCTCGTACCTCTCATCCGAAAGAACAACTCAACCTCCGTGATTACTCCCATCCCTTACCACTCATCGGTCAACCTCACAACCCAAAGATACCAAAAGCTTGTTTCCTCAATAATGATTTGGCGTATCTTGAGTATGGCAACACAGACCCTGAAAAGCGGTATGCAACATCTCTCACCAAGTATCAAGCTGCGTCTTATACGTTGGAAGGATTTAAAGAACAAATTGGAGAGTTATTCGTTCATAAAGTTCGAGAATACAACGAAGATGCTGCTCTTGGGATCTTTCACTGGCCGAATCAGAGAAGATTGTTCTACAAATATATGATTACCAGAAGATCAAAGACACCAGTCTACAATAAGAACAGAATTCTTTCAATCACCAGTGCAGAAACCGAATCTATGTTTGGGTATAACTTTCTGAAGAAGATTACTGTGAGAAGATTGGACTATCAAGAATATACTTTCAGTGAAGCAGACTATCCCTACTTACACATCAACAACATAGAAGATATGTATCTACTGAAAGTTCAAGGAAAACTTGAACATCTCCCTGGACGTCTTCAGTATGATATCATTAACTCGGTTCTAATATACATCCGAAACATTATCATTAGAATGCGAGTAGAAGATGTGCACCATGGGGTAGAAAGCTACCAGAAAAAGTTAAATTTGATCAAGCCTAATCTTCAACCGCCAGGAATAGGAGATATGACACCTTATACTTTTGGGGACAGGCCATTTGCGTTGGTGTATATATGGGATAAGAGGACACCAAGGCTCATGGGTTATGAGGAAATCCACAAATTCAGTGATGAGACTTTTGTACGAGTCAAGTCTGAGCTTTAAGGAATTCTGGAAAACCGTAGCAAGGGGTTGAAGACAGGATGATTACGAGTTATGAGCTGGAGTAGGAACGATGCAAAGCAAGCGGTGAAGTTCGTTGATAGGATTGACAAAAAGCACAAGTTTCGGAAAACGATGAGACGACTGGAGAATTACGTAGGAGGACGGGCCAGAGTTCCAAATATCTTAACTTTCCGTCGACCTGAGCAGTGATTGTTGGTATAATCTATTGTCATTTATCATATTTTATCATATTTTTCATCATTTTCATTCACAATGGCTTGTGCACACATAACAGTGCACAACCCATACATGTAAAGAAAGGACTCTGAGGTACGCTTCAGTGCCTCAATCCTGATCAAATGAGCGAAAGCTTCTATCTTATGAGTAGAATTAAACCATAATTTTTTTTAATATTTTTCAAAATTCTGCTCATAAGGACAAGTATTCCCTTGTTAAGGGGGAGTATTTGAAAAATAATATTTGTTCCATAAACAAAAAAGTTATTGAAATTCTTCCCACAAAACTCAAAAGGCGTATTTTTCTCAAACGTTTATAAAAAACATCATAGGTATGCTATTTTTGAGGGGGAGAATAAAGATATGATCAAAATATGGTAACACTGTAAGTTGAAATCTCATGTGAGCTAGGCTCAGAATTGACCCTCGAATTGACGATAGCAAAAGTCAGTAGTCGAAAAGACATATCCTGTACGGGTAATAATTTCAAGCCAGTTTATCTGGTGATGTAAGCGTGTCTCGCAAAGGATATGTCTGAGTAGAATGTACCAATTTCGAGCGATTTTCCTTGAATATGATCTGGACGGGTAATAATTTCAATCTAGTTTTACTAGTGATGTAAACGTGTCTCGCGACGATCATGTTCATTGAAAATCAATCAATTCGAAAATTGCCAACTCTACCCGACATGTGCAAATTTACCTTAACCACTTATGAGCACATGTTAAGGGGGAGTATTTCTAAAAATCACAAAACTCTCAAAGTGTTAACAAAATATTTTTTCATAATCATAGACACTTTGAGAGATTCTCAAAAAGGTTTGGTTTATGGCATCAATAGGATAGTCATGGAGTTATAAGGTGACTAAGGTTAGGAATAACCGTCCTATGATCCGCCAGAGCCGGAGGGATCTACCCAAGGACAATACCAATAGTTTAGTACTAGAAAGTCCTAGGTATGATTGAAAAAAGGAGATAAGAAATGAAAGGAGAAAGAAGGGGTTGAAGAATGAAAAAAAAAAGTAAAGAAAAGGGTGAAAAGAAATAGCCCTCCATTTGTTCAACCTTAGGGCAGACACCGGGTTCCATACATAATCTACTGGTTGATTGGGCATCACCAGTATTGAAGATAAAAGTCGTCATGGACCCAGTGACGCACTGCACTAAACCTTCTAGCCACTCAGGTGTCTCTCAAAAGACACTTGTTTCATTTCACATGGAGAACCGTTCATCATCTATCGACCTCTCACTACGAGATGTGTTGATATTGAAAAGGAGGCACTCTGCTCCATGCCTCCGACGACCAAACAAATGTGCACTGAATTGAGTCTAAATGTAACATCCCGCCTACTCAGACCACAATATTGTCCGCTTTGCCCGCAGGCTCACGGCTTTGTTTTTGTGGCCTCATTTGAAGACTTCCCGGCAGGTCACCCAAGCCAGTACTACTCTCACATGAGCACGCTTAACTGCCAGTTCCTAAGAACCCCACTCGCAGTAGACCACAAAACGCGTTGTGTCATTGTAAGGCGAATGTTATCTTATGAACCCAGCATCTCTCCAGGCCACAGCCGATGTGGGATTTGCCTAGGGTGTTACAATCACCCGCCCTTAGGGACTCATCGTCCTCGATGAGGTTTGCCCCACCATCCCGAACGGCTCAGGAGTGGCTTTGATACCACTTAACAAGCCTTAAACATCTGATGTAAATGGGCATAATGAGGCGTGTAAAATCTGAAAGACCTAGGCTGTCTTATCTCGCGAATATTATGATCTTATATGATGGTTTCGTGGGGTTTTTGCCTCGTTAAAAGCTGTTGTGAGTGGGCTGCTTTGGGTGGCAAATTGTGTGAGTTTACAACCTGGTTACATGTGATAATAGCAGTCTGGTAGTGTCGAGTTTTAGTTGTTGTGGCTGCTTGCTTATGGTCCTCACACACCTTTATATGTGCCTCGCTGAAACCCGATTGCCCTCGCTTTTGCCTTGCCTTTTGTTTGCCCTGCGGGATCAGTTGTGTCGAGAACTAAGCATGGGTTATTGGTGTGTGTCGACAAGTGTTAGACCTGAATATATAACATGTTGTCAAATCGTGTGGGTGGTATTTAAGTTGTGATATTACTGCTCGTCATTTCCCTTGCGTACACTTCAATTCGTTTCGCTAAATGAATACGATACACTATACTAAAATACGTTAGAAGGCAACCAGAATGACAAGACTATATGTTATACAAAATCATGAAATAATAAACCTCAAATAATGGAGAAGGGACATGCGTGTCAATAGAAATTTTTCATGCATAGCTAGTCTGTGTTCATTCTTGTGTGCGTTGACACTGTACGAGAGGCACCTAGAATCTGAATATGCAACAGGAATAAACTCTTTTATATGATATAAAAAGAGAACATGGGTCGGTTGAATGAATTCTTAATAGATATACATGCACTTCTCATCCAGTTAAAGAAATATGTATCGTGGGTTTTTTTTTTATTCAAACACTATTTTAGCCAGTTAACTAGGAATCACGCGTTAATGTGATACGTATATGATTAAGACCCTATCGAGATCACCATTATTGGGAGCCAAGATAACGTGTTTAAATAGGATACTAGAGATAAAGATTGAAATTATAAATGATTTGGGTTTGGGGTTATACGTATGAGAGTTGTGTACGCACGGGGTTTTGGGGTAAATCATGTCACGTTAAGTGTGTTTGGTGTCAGCGATCGTATTGATTTTGGGACAATTATAACAAAAAAATGTATATTATCATGCACATAAATCGGGGTTAAAGTATGGTTCGTTGAACTCATGTTATGGCTTTGTGTCCTTAAGTCTCGGTAATATTGGTTTCGAGAGTTGTTTGAGAAATGGTCCTTAATCTAAATTTCGGTATACATTAATTTGGTCTAACCCTCAATGTCTAATTCGGTATTTCGTTAATTTAGAATACATTTAACCTAAGCAAAACCTAATACGATAACGTGATTAATAATAGATACTAAAATCAGCTATGACATTGTAAAGGTACTTATCTATAATAAATGATTACTAAATTCAGGGAGATCATTTGTTGAAGGAGTGAGGTGTTCTTTCCGAGTGTTCCCTCGTTGCTTGGAGGTACAGATACTCTGCCCTTTTTCAGTAAGGGTGTCTTATTCCTTATATATTGATTTTGAGTTATGATTCAGTTAAGATTTCCCAAGCCATTGCTATGTCCCCGTTGTGTGAACCTTTGAGGTTACTTTTATGACTTTGAGATGCACCTTTTGTTATATGACCTTTTGTTATGACTTTGAGACCTGACTCTTAGTTTGATACCCGAGCCATTTTCTGTGTACCTAGCCAGGAAGGTAACCTGGCCATGTCTGTGATGCACCACTGGCATGACTCTCGTGTGGGGGAGTGATTTCTCACACCGTCCCTTTTATATTCTGCTATGGCCATTATGACTTTGAGATTGACTTTGAGTTCTGGGGCGTATGGATTGCAATCCTAGGTTTGTTATACATGACTTTGAGATTATGACTTTGAGGTGACTGGTGCTTGTGTGCAATACACGCCTTTCACATTTTTCTGGGAGCTAGCTACTCCATTATTATGATACATGAGGACACCCCTCATATTATCTGGTTGCCTAAGAGGTATCCCCTCTGATTGTGAGATTATGACTTTGAGATTATGATGTTGAGATTATGACTTTGAGTTTCTGGGCTCGTGGTAGATGACTATCCTATTTTTCCTTTATATTTCTGTCTCTTTGTTTATACTTCATGATATTTTCCAGTGCACCATATTTCAGTTCTGTTTCATTATCATTGCTTTGTGTATGTATCTGTTCACTGAGCTTTTTAAGCTCAGCCGCATTTCTTTTCCTGCGGCAGGTTTTAGTTGGAAGCTGGGTTATGAGTGGAGAGTACTTTGGATATAGAAGACTATACTTTGATAGCTATTCTGGATTAGAGATGACTAGAAGTGATTACATTTTTAGACTTAGAATTTATTGTTGTTCTCATTTGTAACCTTGTATTTCAGATTTCTCATTTGTAACCTTTGAAATTCATTTGTATTATTTAAGTCATATGCTTGTGTTTACTTTGATATGTCACCATAACGTAATACTTCTACCCTTATCGGGTTGGGGTGTTACAATTATGGTATCAGAGACAGGTTGCGACTTGTAGTACATTAAACCTTGACCTGTGAAGTTTGGACCATTAAGTTTCCACTGTAGGCGCTCATAAGACAACCTTTGAGAATTTACTTTAGGATTTCCCCATAGGAACTTAAGTTATTACCGGTGAGGAATGGGTAGACTAGGACATCTATGTAAGTAGCATTGCTTCCGCATCACTCTGATTCGTGCCTCTGCCTTTAGCTATGCCTTATAAGAACAATTGTTTCAGAAGCTAGAAAGTTTTGCATGGATACCTTACACCATTTAAGTTTCACCTTCTGATTTTGAGCTCCAAATCCGATCTATTTGATAAACAGTTTGATACCTTTCCGATGCCAGATATGAAATGTATCATCTGATACTACTTGAATCTGCATAATCCATTACTACTCCTATGAGAACTCTGGTATTTATTAACCATGAATATATGGGGATTTGTTCCCTCCCTTCGAAAGATGAACTTTGTTTGCCGATCAGTTCCTTTGAAAAGATATGATGAAAATATTATCTCATTATGGATCTGTTAACTAAGCATGATGATGCTGACAACTGATATCCCATACGTCTCGCTTTTGACAACCTTACGATGTTCGTATTACCGATGACACTCACTCTACCTGTCATTTAACTAAGGGCTAATCAGAATTCCAACACCGTGAACTGTTTGCTTATCTATCTCAAACACTTTGATAAACCATGTACTTAACCTTGACATATGAACTATCCGTCTGGCTTGACGACCGTATTCGTTCTACGAATCCGTTTACTTTTGATATAATTGACTTTGAGCTCTTTTGGGTATGGATGTGATGGCTCTTCGTCAAGCTACCATAGGCTACCGTATCTGAAATGTGATCTTTAACAATCTGCTTCACCCTACTTTTGTTATGATGACTCTCAACCACTTAAATCTGTTAAGATTAATGCTGCTATGGAAACACTTACTCTGATCTCATTTGATTGTCAAATTTCTCCTGACACCTATTAATATCCACCCTTGAAAGCTCTGGCATTGGAAGTATTCTGTTGTACAAAATTTCTGGTGTTATCTGATGAACCTCTTGGGATTCCCTACTGCTTGGGAAGTAGAGTTGGCATTGAACTAATCTCAGTTGACGAACCATGATGCTATAGAAGTTGAGAGATTGAAGGAGCTAATGGAATATGATTTTGTTCACCTCAGTGTTCTAGTTGAATGCTCCTGTTGGTTTATGAAGAAAAAAGAGGGAAGTATGCTGCGGCGTATCGACAATCGTAAATTTAACCGTATCACTATCAGTAATCATTATCCATTTCCGCGTATCAATAATTGATTTGGTCTACCTTTGAAACTCCGTATCAGGTGGCCTCATTTAGATTTGAAAGGACTGAAGGAGCAACCACAAGATCTTCTAAGAAGGGAGTTGACTAATCTAGAGTAACCTCCGTGAAGCATTTCAGTTTAATTCGTGAAGGAGAAGGAAAGTGACGTGAAGTGTATGTAAAGTTTTCCCTAAGATAATTCCTGAAGCTACTTTTGTACTCGTTATGATCATTATGAGCTTTAATGACGCCAATGGTATTGGCTAATATGTCAACTATTCTTATGCATCTGATGAAATTATGTTGTCGCGAATGTTTGGACAAATTGTCATAGTATGACATTGTGTTGTGTTCAGAGACGAATGAGGAACATAGAGATTATTTTAGTATTAAGTCAGAACGACCCTTTATTCTGGAAGAGAAACTTTGATTGGCATTCAGAGATCATAATAGACAACACTACCATGTATCCTGTGAAGATAGAGTTCTCACATAAAGGACCAAGATTGATGACCGTTATCGGTGTTAGAAACCTTGTAGAAGAGTAGTAGAAGATGTTCGTGACAGGCGTAACCGTGGAAGAAGCATATAAGAAGAAGAGAGAAACTGAGAAGGGACCCGATTATACCTCATGCAGCACATGGAGATTACAGTTCGGGTTTCAAGACAACCAGACCGTAGGAGACGAACTATTCAACTCATAACTTGGAGTGGACAGCGGCGGTGTTTACCTTACAGCCTGGAAGACATTTCTTGCAAGACAAGCATGGTGGCGAACATAGAAGGAGAATGAAATCGAATTGGCAAATTTTTGAAATGTGCTAGAAAACCTGTCGAACACACGCAGTCTTGCTTCTCTATTCATTTTAGTTGTACTAAGATGAATTGATAGCAGAAGCAGATTTGCGGATGGAAAGATGCACAGTAATCATAACAGAGATTCACGTTACTACACCACAAGTTCAATAAAAGGTGCCGAAGGCCTGAAGGACCAGACTCAAGTTTATAATTCGTTTTCACCTCATGATCAGATTGACAAGTGTAGACAGACTACTCGGACTTGGAAGAAATTTTGAAATTTTGTATTTGAACGGACGAATTTTGAAGCAAACATTTGTGTTTGGATGAGTTAATTCTGTGAAGGATGAAGCTATTGATAACGTAATTCACTTCCTCTTAACCTACTTAAGTTTTCGTTATCTGATGATGAGATCCTTTGAATGATTTAGGTTCTCTGTTAGTAATTCCGTTCCGTGTTCACTCTGCGTATGTGGATGACGGTTTTGATATGAGAACTTTGATGAATGGTGGAAGAATTGATGCTTTTGACGAAAAGCTTCATTTGATGATACTTACTAAGTTCCGTTACGTTATCTATGTGATCTGTTTCTTTGATTTCGAATCCGTAGTGACGATTTGATTCGGACCAACCCTAGGAGGTAGAAGGACTGTTAGGTGATTAAGATAAGTTGCTTATTTCCCGAATTGAAATAAAGTATGGTCATCATGAGGGCATATTTATATGATGCTAGTATTATGACGCCTGGCCAACGTGATAATACTTACATCATATAACGTGCACTTATTGTGATCATAGGATATTTCGAGGAGTGCCTTAGAAGCCTTAGAATTTCTGATATCTGATTGAGACTTTAGGTTCATTCTACCTATACTCTTAATCTGCCTTCACCGTTATACGATTTGATACGTTTGGATACTTGACACGCGTTTGCCGACCTCTGTGCTTCCAATATAAAGACCAGGTGCTATCACATTTGGTGTTTCGATAACTACTTTCCCTTTGTCAACACTTTTGACTTTTTCATTTTGTATAGGCAAGGGTGATGGAGTGTTGGGAACACGTTTTGTATTATCAAGTATTGATCATTATGTAATAGGTTGCTTAGGCCTTTATGTTTGTTTTATGGCCCAGCCTGTGTAGAAGGCCCATGGGCTGTGTCTTGTAATTTATTTTAATTACTCCCTCCGTCCCACTATAAGCGTCCACAATGGTATCTTTGCTTGTCCCATATTAAGTGTCCAGGGAATATTTTCAACCAATGAGAAGAGACTTTAGTGGGTAATAGTGATATTTGATTGGTGGAGAGTGTAGTTGGCCCCACTTTCCTAAAACTTTGTGCAAATGGAAAGTGGACACTTATAGTGGGACGGAGGGTCTTGTAATTTATTTTAATTATGTTATTAGGGCTAAAAGCCCAAGACCTTGTAAAACTATAAATACCCCCTCCCATTCAAAGGAGAGGGTTGGTTGGTTGAAGAGCTAAACATTTCATTATTATTGTTAATCATCCTTCCACTCTCTTTCTCTCTTTACTTTCTCTCACTAGATCTAGGATTAGTTTAGGTAGCTTGTGTGAATAATTAGAAGATTCATCATGGAGTGACTGGTTTTGTCAAATCATTTTCACATCAACTTTTGGAACCATTTGAGAAATTGACATTTTTGGTTTAACACCCAGTTTGTCCGAAGTTGATGGTTTTTCAAACTTAGTTTTCTCACCCTTCCCTTTTTGAATTTCAAGCTGAGATTTCAAAAGATCATTTTGTTCTTTCATATTCCTGTAGGAACGCTCATACGCCAATTTGTCATACTTGCATTCCTCAGTTTTGCGATCAAGTTGTTTAAAATATGAGACATTTTCTTTTTCAACTTTAATGAGAGCATTTTCATATTTTGAAACAACTGCAGAAGTCTCAGCTTGGAGTCTTTCATCATCTTCAACAGAATATGTTTGGTAAATAATGGACATAATATCAGTTGACAGAACTGCTTCGAAGAGAGAATCATTGTGGTTTTCCAAAACTTTGATGCGTTCAATGTTTTCATTAGCTTCCTTAACCAGGGATTTGTGGTCCTTAACAAATTCGGCTATTTTTTTTTAAATTACATTTTCAACATGAATTACTCTCGCATAAACTGAATATAGTGGAGCAGTAATTTATATTTCAAACACCTTTTTCATTTCATTATGAAAACTTGAATGCCAGTTGCTGATACTAATATTCGTTTTTGAGTCAACATTATGTTGAAGTGTTTTACTCTCTCTTTAAGATCATCTAGACGTTCTCTAGTTTCACTTGTGTTAAAAGGGTTGCTAGAGGACATTTGTTCTAATTTTGAAAGATTTTTGGAAACAACTTTTTGTTTTGTTGAAACAACTGGTCTTTTGAAAACCTTTGGTGTTTATTGTTGTTTAATAAAATTTACTCCAGAAAGTATATTAAGCCTGTTATAATCAATTGGTTTTATTTATGGGTTCTTTTGTCTCATTTTGATTCTACTCTCTTCAGCAAGCTCAATCGTTTCATCAGAATCTCAAACCTCAAGAGGATCATGTTCAGCAAATATCACATTACCATTATACAAAACATTCTGTTCTTTCTGAGCTTTCTTGAGTGTATAAGGATTTTCACAACCGATAGCCATTTCTTCATTGTGTGCAAAAGCGGGTTTGGATCTTTAATTAGCATATGAATTGTTTGAGCAGAATGACCCGTTTTGACAAGCAAATCTTCCAATTTCTTAATTGTTTCTTGTTTCTCAATGATTTCATCAAGGAGATCATTTTCGTGTTTTGAAAAATCTGCTTTCAATTGCTTCTTTTCTTTTTCAAGATCAGAACAAGTTGATTTTTGTATAGAAAGTTGGTTTTTCAATTGCTGTTGTCTGAATTGATTCTCAAGTTTGGAGAGCTGTGTTTCTTGAGAGAGAATGAATTTTTGCAGTGATTCCTCGCGATTTTGTTGTTTATGCGTATGCTGATGAGGATAATGTTCAGACCAGGTGAGTGGGGGAGAGTCATTGAATGATACGCTTCGAGTTTGGTTCCAACTAAAATTTGGCTTACTGATGCGCGTGATGTGTCGTTGCGGTTTAGCAGTTTTAATGCCTACTCAAGTTTTAAATTTATATTTAGCCGACTTATCAATAACACACACACTTAACGAGCAGTGTACCCGGTCAGTATGAAGATAATGGTAAGTAGAGTGTCGATCACTAAGAGTGGAACGTATTATCTAGTTATTCTAATCAGTATTTTAATATCCTAACGCAAGGGGGTTTCAGCCTGAGAGACTGGCACAGTTTTGTTTGCAATTAAATAATAAAATAAACAAATAGGCACGAATCAGCAAGTAGCACACACGTACACAGATAGATACTCGAGACAATAAGAGGGCTGTCCTTATGATTAAGTAGATTGTCACTTGTTTTATTGATAGCTTTATATGAAGTGTATGTAATTAACCCTTTCTCGTTGGTCCTATTCTCATCGGCGAGTAAACCCTTAATGATTACTTATGTCTAAAAGTTATTCCTAAGTGATCAATTTAGAAACAACCGTGGGAGCCACATCTTGTCCCGCAGTCGGATGCCCGCAAGCCACTAATAAACACAGAGGTTATCAATGCACTAATAAGTAGTAACCAAAGACATCAACATATAAACTTTAATTGATGGGAAAGCAAGTATTAAAGGGAGTGCAATCTTTCGTTGTCACATTACACAAGCCACCAATCCTGATGAATTAAAGTTTGCTAACACAATAAAACAAAACTACTTAATGAATTAAATACATGCAGCACCTTCTTACAGCTCTTGTATCTTCGATTTGGGTGTGTCTTGTGCTGCCTCCTTGACTGAATTCGTCCTTTTGCTCTGCTGTCCGAACTTCGGTTTTAGGGTTTCGAACTCTTTAATTCGTCTGGTCTACGGGGTATTTATAATTTCTGTCTGAGGGAAGATGCGGCGCATCCACTTAAGTAGATGCGGCGTATGTACTTAACTTCGCATGGGGTCCAAGATTATAATATTCAGGAATATTCGTACACCGCCAGAAGATGCGGCGTAACTCTTGATTAGATGCGGCGCATGTCCTCTTGTATCTTGGATCGTATCTGGTGATATCTTGATAGAGATGCGGCGCATGTCGAGAGTAAGATGCGGCGCATCTGGAGCAGAATTGACTTGATCTTGTCCATGTCAGTAGACTTCCACTTTATGCACGTTTTGCTCCATTATTAGTCCATAATCGCTAAGTTTCACCAAATGCTTGTTTTTACCTGAGAATTACAAAAGTAAACGATTAAGTATCAATCCTCATACATAATATAGTCAAACAAGTCAAATTAATAGGATAAATGATAGTAATAAAATGTACTTATTTGAGTTCATCAAATATCCCCCCACTTGAACTTTACTTGTCCCCAAGTAAACCTTAGAATTTCATTTATGAAAATTTATCCTAAAAGATGTATTAGGATTTATTTTTATATTTAAGCATGTATTCGTTTATTTCATAATCACACAACTAAACACTTAACGAATTAGAAGTAAAATAAAATAAGTCGATAAAAGCAAATCTAATCGTTTAACTGTCCAGTCGCGACGAATATTCTATCATAAGCTTGGCAAGTATACACATCTCCACCACTAAAGCTAAGGAATAACAAGTCTAAAGCGGTAAAAAGGGTTTTTAGGCTTAAGGGTTAATTATTCTTTTTTACACTATCGATCTCAAATTCCAGAAAAGGCGACAAAATCACAAATACATGATCGAATCCACGAACACGATACTTGCAATTGCTCAAATCCTTAACTCGAATAGGCTAAAGATAGGTCCAAACTTCACCAATAATAATATATCAAAAAGGGCGACAAAATCATAAATACATAGCCGAATCCACGACTACGATACTTAAGATTGCTCAAATCCCTAATCTCAATAAATCAAAGGTTCGGTTGGATAAAGAACAATACAGGGTATGGATAATATTTGGGATATAAATTGGTGTAAAAATAAAAATAAACAAAACAAAACAAATAGATTAAAATCCTAAGTGTGGTTAATCACTATCCCAACCATCCCATGAATAAGACTCATATCATTGAATAACTCACGCTTTAACACTTGAAACACACGCTTTTGGTAGACACGAATTATACTCAACAAAATCTTAATCAAAGAATAAACCTTAATCGGCATTCCCATAACTGCCAATTCCCATTCAATCCATAAATATAGTATAACAAATAGTGGTGATATCGACCACTTTCATAACTCTACATCGTTGGCTTAAAATAAACATCCAACTCTTTTTTTCTTTCTTTTTCTTTTCTCATTTTTTCGATTTTTTTTTTTTTTTTTTTTTTTTTTTTTTTTTTTTTTTTTTTCATTTTTTTTTTTTTTTTTTTTGAAACATAAACATAGATGTGTAAAATTTCACCACATCACTACAACTTTCTTTCCGGATAATTTTTTTCATACTTTTAATACTTTCAGAA
Organism: Artemisia tridentata subsp. tridentata; assembly: GCA_021014915.2. Taxonomy (NCBI): domain Eukaryota; kingdom Viridiplantae; phylum Streptophyta; class Magnoliopsida; order Asterales; family Asteraceae; genus Artemisia; species Artemisia tridentata. The sequence continues at coordinate 193,086,478 of CP139501.1, forward strand.
ATAACGGTAATAGTGAAAGTAGTAAACACACGAAAAATAAACTCAAAAATATACAATATTTACTTTCACTCCAATTTGCATTGTGCAATTTCCCGACCTAACCATAGATAATGAATTACGCATGCGAACACAGGTAATGTAAGGAAACACACTCTGCCTATAGCAATTAACCAACCACGGATTCTAATCTACAGGGTAGGCTAAGGTGTAAGGGTGTAACGAAACATTTTAAACATAGGTGTAAGAAACGAAAGGAATGGCTCTGAGGGTTTTTCTAGGGGTATCTTACTCTAAAAATGAGAGTAACAAAAGGGTTTTATACGGGGGTTAACTAACCAGTGTAGTTAGCTAATAACACATAACATATAAAGGCTATTTGGTGTAATCCTAGAATTTTACCAAGTTAGACAAGTCATTCCAATTATATAAATAATACTCATTATGGTGGTCTCGAATAGTATACAAGCCAAGTTCTAAAGTTTACAAGTCACCGGCACACTCATAGATTTGTGAATTTTGGAAAAATCACAATTTTTGAAAATAACGTCATGTGTGCAGTTATGTAACTTAGATCTTAAACAAAAACATGCTAAAAAATTTTTAAGTTTGATATATTAAGCACATTTTAAGCATAATTTTTGAAAAAGTAGGACAAGTAAGTGTTAAGTGTTCTAATTCTCCTATCCCCCCACTTAAGTTAAACAACGTCCTCGTTGTTTGTATAAAAGGTTAAAAACTGGAAAATAAAAGAATTAGAACAAGAAAAACTCCCCTGAGATTTGCTCGGTATGATCCTCCATTAGCAAAAATCATCTTTCTTGTGGATTAGAACGTTAAAGCTTCATACTTGACGTATCCACAGGAAATCCAGGAAACTATAATACCACCAACACTTTAAAACACACCTAAGATAAGAAAGGTTCAACTTGCATAACACATTAGTAGTTAGGAAAAATAAACTTAAAAATTAAAACTGAAAATCATCAGGTCAGTCGATGCGCCGTATCTTATTGAAGAAGATACGCCGTATCGAGCCTGGAATAAATACGGATCAGAATAAAGATGCGCCGCATCCTTAACCAGGGATGCGCCGTATTAAAATAAACTGATAAATAGTTTTAAAGTCAAAAAATAAAAATGCAGAAAAATAAAATAAGATATGACCATTGCAGAGGATGCGTCGCATCTCAGGACTGAGATGCGCCGTATCTTCGTGCGGCCTGGACTGACTCGACACAGAAAACAGAATAATAAAAGATAAATCCGGGTTGTCTCCCGGTAAGCACTTGTCTTTATTCCAGAGTCTTCAAGTTAGACTCACGTTCAGCTCATTAGTATCGATCATTGAAGGAGTCGGAAACATCACGCTCCTTCATCGCCAATTTAGTAATATTGAACACTCCTTGCTCGTCCTTAATTTCCACGCCGTTCTTCTTCAATATCTGTATAAACAAAGTCCTGTCCCTTACGGGCAGAGATGACAAAATGATAGACGGGAAATTCTTATTATCATATAGGCACAGATAAGCAAGGTGGGGTGGTAGTTCAATAAACACATCATTGTTCAAATTCGTTTTCTCAACTACTCTCCTACGTTTATTAATTACTACACAATCATACCACTCATCATCAGAATCACTAACAATATTTCGTCTAAGTTCCGTAGGTACATTAAGGTCAATGAATTCCTCAAAGTCTTCATGATTAGGATTAGTTGAGTTGTTTTGAATCAATGTTTCTCCCATAAGTCTAGCTTCAAGATCGAGGTCCATACGCTCTCTTAATCCTAGCACATAAACACCTCTAATTATGCTTTTAACCGGATCTTGGCACTTATAGACTAGTTTATTATTCCCTACCCTTAATGAAATTTTCTCTTAAACACATCAATCTTAGCATGGGCAGTAGACAAGAAAGGTCTTCCGAGGATTAAAGGAATCTTAACATCCTCGGGCATGTCTAGTATAATAAAGTCTACGGGAAAAATAAACTGCTCAATCTTAACTAGCACATTATTAGCAATCCCTTCAGGTCGTTTTACTGTTTTATCAGCCAATTCAATAAGTAATTTAGTTGGTGCTAATTTTCCTAGTCCTAGGGTAGCGAATGTCTTAAGAGGCATAACACTAACACTAGCTCCTAAGTCAGCCAACACATTATTGAAGGATATATTATTAATAGAACAAGGTAGAGTAAAACTTCCTGGGTCTTTTTCTTTATGAGGCAAGGCATTTGAATCGGTTGCAGGGCTCTCTTCTTTCATTGTTGCCTTGATCTCCTCTTCAATTTTTGTCTTCTCTTTTAGTAGTCTCCTTAAGCTGATTGAAGAGTTAAAGAAAAATTCGGGTCTTGCACCATCATTACCATTCATCGACCTTCTAGGTATATTAGGAGTGACTTCTTCGGTGGTGCTTATGGCCTTGACATGATCCCTTGGGTTGGTTTCAGTTGAGCTCGGTAAACTTCCATATCCCATTTCTTGAAGAACTTTGCTCATTTGACCAATTTGTTGTTCCAATGCTTTGATCGAAGCTCCTTGATTTCTTGTAGTAGTGTCCGTTGAAGCTCGAATTTCCTTGATCATAGCAGTATTCTCTTCATGTCTTTTAGCAGCATCGGCCATAATTTGCTTTAAAGTATCGTCTAAAGTCTGCCTCCTCTCTTGATAAGCGGGATTGAAGTTGTTCTTTTGATAGAATCCCGGACTAGCTTCCCTAAATCTTGCTGAAGGTCGGAACGGTTGTCCAAATTGGGTGTAATAAGCTTCTTCAAATGTCTCACTTTCATTCTTGTTCGGGCAATCTTTAGTGTAGTGAGGTCCTTCGCACTTTTCACATCCAACTTGGGCAGCATACGCTCTTTCATCTCGCTTCTTCATCTCTCTACTAATTTTATCCAATTGAGCTTGAATAGCAGCAATCCCGTCAAAATTAGTGCTGCTCTTAGATCTAGTAGAGGTCCCATCGTGCCATTTCTGAGAATGATCAGCAGCTTCTTGGATCGCCTTCCTAGCATTAGTTGCACTCATCTGAGGTACAGCTCCCTTAGCATCCAAAATCTGTCTTGTAGGCACGTCCAATCCCTGATAAAACAATATTATTTCCTGCATAGGGGTTAGATAGTGTTGAGGACATTTTATCAATAAATCTTTAAATCGTTCCCAAGCTTGATAAAGGGTTTCATCAGGCTCTTGCTTGAAACTATTGATAGCCTCCATCTTCTTAGCAGTCTTAGCAGGTGGACAATATCTCTTCAGGAATTTGCTCTTCAAACCTTCCCACGTAGTGATTGAACTAGCAGGTTCATTCCTTAGCCACTTGTTAGCAGCTCCTTTTAGTGAGATTGGGAAGATTCTTAGCATGAGTTGATCGGTATTGACACTTTCTGTAGTAAACAAATCTGCAATCTCCAGGACCTTTTCGACATGCTCATTAGCATCCTCTTGTTCCGTCCCACTGAAAGCATTCTCTCTGAGCTCTTTGAGAAATTGTCCCTTCAACTCAAATTTTGACTTGTCATCAAACTTTGGTCTAGCAACTCCTGAAGTGTAATCAGCACGGGTATTGTTCATGTATTCCTCCATAGTAGTGTTTTCGCCCATTGTTCCTGTTTCAACTTCCTCTTTTTCTTCAGAAAAGTAATCAAGCTCGAGTGAACTTGAAAGATCAAAGCTTCTTGTGTTGAAAAGCCTCTTAAGCGAATGCAGGGCTCGTTCAGGATCTTCAAAAGGTTGAATCAAGTTCCTCGTAGAACTCCTGGTCATGCACTTCCTGAAATCAATCACAAAAGCATCAGTAGGGTATGCTCGAGAAAGTAATATATCAGATAATTAATAACGAAAACGGAAAACGAAAAATTAAAGTTACTGATATCTGCAGACGATGCGCCGTATCCAAAAAGTTGGATACGCCGTATCTTATAATCGTTAAAATTTAATCAGACTTTATTCAGAAAATAGATACGCCGCTTTAGAATTTAAGAATGCGCCGTATCGAATTAATTAATCAAAAATCAACTTATCCAATTAAAATTAAATGCGTCGTATTAACGAAAGTTAATGCGCCGTATTTTCGTTACGTTTAAAAATAAAAGATTTTTGATTCAGTAAGATGCGCCGTATCGACAGAGATCGATACGCCGTATCTGTTTAATAATTCGCAAACTGTTTTTAATTAAAATAATAGATACGCCGTATCTGCGAAAGAAGATGCGTCGTATGGCGTTAACGTTTTAGAAAATTTTTTTTATCAAAAACAGATACGCCGTATCTGCAAAAGCAGATGCGTCGTATTACTTTATCGCTTAGAAAAATTTTCTTATTAAAAACAGATACGCCGTATCTTGGGGAAAAGATGCGTCGTATCGAATTAATTAAACGCGTTGTATAAAAAAAATTAAACGCAATACGCCGTATCTGAGAGATCAGATGCGCCGTATCGTTTGATTTAGCACAGTACAACGATAGCAGAACACACAAAAAATGAAAAATAAAACAAAAATAAAACACACGAACAAAAACAAATAAAAGCAAAAATAAAAGAAAACAAATAGCACACAATACAACAATTATGCAAAATAGTACAATGATGCAATTAATCTAATAAGAAGAAAAACCTAATTAAAATACTAATCAAATTAACAGATAATAACAATTCACTCCCCGGCAGCGGCGCCAAAAACTTGATGCGCGTGATGTGTCGTTGCGGTTTAGCAGTTTTAATGCCTACTCAAGTTTTAAATTTATATTTAGCCGACTTATCAATAACACACACACTTAACGAGCAGTGTACCCGGTCAGTATGAAGATAATGGTAAGTAGAGTGTCGATCACTAAGAGTGGAACGTATTATCTAGTTATTCTAATCAGTATTTTAATATCCTAACGCAAGGGGGTTTCAGCCTGAGAGACTGGCACAGTTTTGTTTGCAATTAAATAATAAAATAAACAAATAGGCACGAATCAGCAAGTAGCACACACGTACACAGATAGATACTCGAGACAATAAGAGGGTTGTCCTTATGATTAAGTAGATTGTCACTTGTTTTATTGATAGCTTTATATGAAGTGTATGTAATTAACCCTTTCTCGTTGGTCCTATTCTCATCGGCGAGTAAACCCTTAATGATTACTTATGTCTAAAAGTTATTCCTAAGTGATCAATTTAGAAACAACCGTGGGAGCCACATCTTGTCCCGCAGTCGGATGCCCGCAAGCCACTAATAAACACAGAGGTTATCAATGCACTAATAAGTAGTAACCAAAGACATCAACATATAAACTTTAATTGATGGGAAAGCAAGTATTAAAGGGAGTGCAATCTTTCGTTGTCACATTACAAAAGCCACCAATCCTGATGAATTAAAGTTTGCTAACACAATAAAACAAAACTACTTAATGAATTAAATACATGCAGCACCTTCTTACAGCTCTTGTATCTTCCATTTGGGTGTGTCTTGTGCTGCCTCCTTGACTGAATTCGTCCTTTTGCTCTGCTGTCCGAACTTCGGTTTTAGGGTTTCGAACTCTTTAATTCGTCTGGTCTACGGGGTATTTATAATTTCTGTCTGAGGGAAGATGCGGCGCATCTACTTAAGTAGATGCGGCGTATGTACTTAACTTCGCGTGGGGTCCAAGATTATAATATTCAGGAATATTCGTACACCGCCAGAAGATGCGGCGTAACTCTTGATTAGATGCGGCGCATGTCCTCTTGTATCTTGGATCGTATCTGGTGATATCTTGATAGAGATGCGGCGCATGTCGAGAGTAAGATGCGGCGCATCTGGAGCAGAATTGACTTGATCTTGTCCATGTCAGTAGACTTCCACTTTATGCACGTTTTGCTCCATTATTAGTCCATAATCGCTAAGTTTCACCAAATGCTTGTTTTTACCTGAGAATTACAAAAGTAAACGATTAAGTATCAATCCTCATACATAATATAGTCAAACAAGTCAAATTAATAGGATAAATGATAGTAATAAAATGTACTTATTTGAGTTCATCAAAAATTTGGCTTACTCTTCCATGCCTCATACCTATCTTCGGAATTCTTGGGTCCAGAATTAGTGGTGAGCCACTTATCTCCCGCCTTATCGATTCGCGAGGATGCAAATTCTTTGAAAGCCTGTTTGGGGAGTTCCATGCAATTATGAGTGTCGTGGGGACCACTACATAATTTACACGAAGAAGTAATTTTGTTCACTTGGCTTGAAGGTTTAGGAGCCTTGTAGGATTTCATAAGAAACTTGACTTGGTCTTCAAGTTCTATGATCCTACGGTCGGAAGTGCTTGAATTGTTTGAAGGGAAAGATATTGCCTTGACCGTTTTATTCAAATCACGGGGATCACTCCAACTTTCGTTGTCATAAAGAGCAAGATCTTCTAGGAGAGCCCATGATTGTTCCGCACTTAGATCACGTAGCTTACCACCGGCCGATTAGTCAATGGTTTGCCTCGTGGAAAGATTGATATGGTCATAGAAGATTTGGACTTGGAGCCAAAGTTCTATGCCATGGTGAGGGACTTTTTGGAGTAAGTCCTTGAATCGAGTCCATGCCTCGTAGAGGGTTTCGCCTTGACGTTGTTGGAACATCAAGATATCATTCCTTAGCTTGGTAGTTCTTCCTGGTGGGAAAAACTGAGCAAGGAAACGAGTGGTGAGATCATCCCAAGAGGTGATGGATCCTGCGGGTAGACGCTCTAGCCATTGACTAGCTTGGTCCCGCAGAGAGAATTGAAAGAGACGCAGTCGGGTCGTCTCTCGAGTGGCAACATCAAGGTCTATGGAATCAACGATTTTGAGAAAGTCCTTGAGATGTTGATTAGGATCTTCGGAACGAAGTCCATGGAATGCGCATCCGCTTTGCACCAACCGGATGGTGTCGGATCGCAAGGGTGTGACATTGACTCCTTGAGTGAGCTCAATGGTGTTTCGATAGCCATGATGGCTAGGACGAGAGTAGTCTCCTAAGGTACGGGCTCTAGGAGGTGGGTGTTGTTGTGGTGGTGGGTTGTTGGGATCAAGGATATTACCACCTTCCATGATGTCGGATGGTAAAGTTACGAACAACGAAACGAAGAAAAAAGATAGACTAAAGAAAACCTAGAAAAATAAAATAAAAATCTCACTAGAAAGGAATCTAGTGAGTAGACCTAATAAAATAAAAATTCAACCTAAACAATAACTATTCCCCGACAACGGCGCCAAAAACTTGATGCGTGGTTTTGCGACCTTACAACAGGTTTTACCTCTCGAGGGATCTCAAGAGGCTTACAACCCCACCAGGCAGTGTACCTGACCGATGTAGTATAGTGTAGTGGTAAGTACGGGGGATTGATCATTCTCCACAGGGAATAGTGTCGTTAGAATTGAAAAACTATTCTAATAGGTCTAAGGGTGAGGGAAGATTCTTTTTGTATTTTTATATTTTTATGAAAGCAAGTAAAATCTCGGGTTTGAAGGAGTGGGCGGAATTAGTTGCTAGTCAACTAACCCAAATAACTACGAATGTAAATAAAATAAAATAACTGAAAATGAAAAGGTCGTGAAACTTATGTGGAGAGAAATGTGTTTACTTAGATTTCCTTACTCCCTAACTATCTTTTACCGGTTGATTAGTGTGTATTAATTGCGTGGATGACGGGTGTATTCCTTAATACCAATCGTGGGGTGGCATACGTACTTCCCCAACTCTACAAGCTCCTACTTCACTCCTATGTCGAGCCGGCTAGGAGGCTCCTAACATGGGATCACTAGAATTCGCTCATGCATTAAATACAACCATAAAAACCTAGTACGCATTGGTTCATGTTTCTTAAGACGTTCAAGCAAGTTACCGAATAGGAGGTTAGCCAGTTTTCTTAAGCCTAACATCGATGAACAATCATCCAATACAATTAATAACACACTAATAACCAATAATCAATAGTTAGGTTTCATTAGATCTAAGCAAACACAAGATAAATCTAGCCTAGCATGTTAATCAAAAGACAAGAACAAGATATAATCAAACAACACATAGACATATTGATTGATTAAATGATAACTTATCTTCAATTAAACATGGGAGATCCAAGGGTATGAAAACCCTTAAAAATGGCAGAAATTCGTCTTAGGGTTTCTCCTCACAAAGTTGCACACTAATGACAAAAAATTGCAAAACTATATATAGAGTTTAAGGGCTGACGGCGTCACGTTATAGATCTTGACGCCGTCACCTCGCCGTGTCTAGGGTTCCCGGATGGCCTTCTTGACGCCGTCCCTCTTTAGTTGTCCAAAATCCTCCCTGGCTTATCAAGGCTTGACGCCGTCAGAAATGAGCTTGACGCCGTCTCTCTTTAACTTAAACTGTGATGGCCTTGATCACCTTAAAGGGTGACGCCGTCACCTTTTCCATTATAAAATTCTCTGGCTTATCATGTGTATTTTAGATATCCACCTCTTTTTCCAAGCCATGACGCCGTCAAGAGCAATACTTGACGCCGTCAAAGGTACTTTTCCAACCGATTTTGAGACTTTGTCGTTTTCTTCACTTTTATGCTCCAAAAACGTCCAAAATGCTTCCTTTTCCAGATTTATTCTCCAAAGTACCTAAAATGACAAAAGGAACGATTTAGGGCAATATATGATCAAATAAATACGATTTAGGGCTTAAATGACCCCCTAAAAGCGGTACACTTTTCTCTTTCATCATTGTGAGATGCATTGAATGATAGTACCTCAAAGACTGCATTGGCATCATAAACAGGAGGTGTCTCAGAATCCGTATCATACTTAGACTCCTGAAGATTTGTCATGAAAATGCAGTTTGCATCGATGTCCTCAAGGTCTTCCATATCATCTATAAGGGCCATAAAATCATTCTCTTCTGCACTCAACTGAAACCCTGCCGTTTCTTTCTGTAACAACAGCAATGCTTTCTACAGATAAGCTGGGTCTTTCTTTTTCGGCTTGGTGGGACAGTTCCTTGCTATGTGGCCGACTCCCTGACAGTTGCAACACTATACTGGATTGCTCTGATTCACATTTCCATAATTCCCAGCTACTGGTGCAGCAACATTCCCAATCTGATTACCAATATTCTGAATTCCAACATTCTGACCCCTCTGATTTCCAACAACTTGACCCATCTGATTCCATGCATACTGCCCTTGATTACCAATCTGAAACCTTGTAGCATATCCCTGCTGATTGCCATATACTCTAACCATTTGTCCTTGTTGAACCATGTTGAAACTCGGTTGTGCAATCTGCCTGTTGTGAGTGTTCGATGAAATTCTTTGATTGTTGTTAGTTGGAGTAGAATAGCGTCCTTGAAATGCCTTTGACAAGAGAACAAATGCTTGTGACAGAGCAGCAGTGGCCTCATCATTGTCAGTGAATTCTAGTTCTTGGAATTGTGGATATTGTTGTTGTGGAATAACTTGTTATTGTAGGTAGAATTGTTGTTGTGGTATGATAGCAGATGGTGGAACGTATTGTTGTTGCATGTAGTTCTGAGTGGAAGATGATGATGATGGTTGTGTATTCACTGATACAGATGTTGGTGTTTGAGCAATGAGTGCAAGAGGATCATGTTGCTTTGCTAACTTTTCTTTCCTAACTTCATCTGCCTCTGCCTGGTTTTGCTTTAGAAAATCATAGAGCTGATCATAGTTCACTTGGTGAAGGTCCTTGGTTTGGTTGACAATCGTGACGAATCATTCCCATTCTTCTGGTAGATTGTTGATGAACTTGATGTTTTGAACAACTGGCCTGGGTGTCAACTTGTTTCTGATGAGCTCGTTCATTAGGGTACAAAACCTGGTGTAGTAAGATTCAATGGGTTCCACTGGAGTGGATGTGAACTTCTCCCATTCAATTAGAATCTTGTTTTCAATATCTTGTTGCCCAATTTCTGTGCCATGACAAAGCCTTCTAACTCGTTCCCAAATATCATAAGCAGTTTCACAACTGTCGATAGCAGCAAAGATTTCTCGTGGTAAACCAAATTGAATTAAGTGCATTGCCAAGTCATCTGCTGTATTTTGCTTCCTATCCTCTTCTGTGTATTCATCTTCTCTTTGTTCACGAAGGGATGGTGGGATAGGAGGTGTTGCATTTGGTGCTCCAGGGTCTTGAACTTGACAAGGCTTGAATGGTCCATGATTGATGGAGTGAAGTAGGAGTTTACCATCAGGTTTAGTTTTGATGTAGCAAAGCATACGGCTCATCCATGGAAGATATCCACCTTCTTCAAGCATTGGAGGACGGTTTTTGGCACCGGATGCATGAATGTCTTGTTGAGTAGCCATTGATGATCTTTTGTATGATAAAGTTGATGTAGGATCGTTGCAACGAAATAGGAGTTGTGATTGGTAGGTTAAGATCAGTTGTTGTAGAGAAGCTTTGGTCTTGATGATCTTTTGAAGCTACTTGCAACTACGACAATTTAGATAAAAGTAGCAATTTAGATAAAATTACCAATTTCGATAGGATTATAATTTAGACAAAATCAAATGATCACAAATTCGACAAAGTTGTCACAATTGAAATTTAGATAAAATCACAATTTCGATATAAATCTCAATTTAGACAAAATTGTACAATTTTGTAGAAATTTCAATTTAGATAGAAATTTGCAATTTAGATAAATTTGCAATTTAGATAAAAAGTCTATCTAATTTGTACAAATTACAAGATGTTTCCCTTGTCGAAGTATTCTTCACACTTGTACAAGCACGAGAATACTGAGTTCACGTTTGATATTGTAGAAATTAAGTACAATACGAATTTAGATAAGTTTTGTAAATTGCGACAGTTTTCTCTGAATTGCGATAAAACCCAGAATTACGATAGATCCCACAATTGCGATAGATCCCAGAATTGCGATAGATCCCAGAATTGCGATAGATCCAAGAATTGCGATAAAATCCTTGTTTTTATCTAAATTCCACCACAATTTAGATAAACCGTCTTTTATCTAAATTCCACCACAATTTCTATAAACCCTCTTTTATCTAAATTCCACCACAGTTTCTATACACCCTCTTTTATCTAAATTCTTATACAAGAATTTCGATAATGGAGCTATACGATGAGGATCCAAAAGCAAGTCACAAACAAACTTCGACGCCTTTTTCCATGATCAAATCACTTCAAAAACCCGTAGAAACTTACAAAGTTCGAATCTTTTATCGCCTATATGCTATTTAAACTATTTTTCGATACAAAGAACTCAACTTTTAACGAGTACAACTAGTTTTGAAGATTATAATCGATGAAAAATACCAAAAACTTACTACAAATGCGTAAATAGCTATAAAGGTAACAACTTTTAACCTACAACTTGCGTAAAAATCAAAACTTGTACCAAAAGCTAGCGTTTTTATGAGAAGAAAAACGCAACCTTTAGTATAGATTCGATCAAAAAACGAAAGAAAGTAACTCCTAAATCGATGTTTGGCTATATGATACCCCTTGTTATTAGCTAAGATCACTACATTATCACACAAACTATGTAGTATTCGATGTTACTCAAGACAAGAAAGAGAAACTTAAAGTACACACACATGTGTGGATCGTATCCATAAGAACCGAATGTATATTGGCTTAAAGAAAGAAAACATACAAAACTTAAAGTACACACACACACTCTCACCTATACTACTCTTGAGGCACATTAACTTATGAGGTGGGAGTATCTATATATAGCAAGAGTGGGATGCCCAAAAGGGCTTTAAGATGGGCTCGTGGGCTTTTGTACAATGGGTTGGTCTTTTACATTATTTCTAACATATTAGTTTAGCAAAAGCCCGCTTACCTAAACTAGTTAAACACACGACACAAAGTTTAAATAATACAAATGACCATCACTTTTAAATCAATTCTAACATGAACGTACCTTTTGATTCTAGCACAACAAGAATCAAACATCAAATCTTCTTCAATCTCTATCAAGAATGGATTGACGAGTTACCCCTTACTGCTTTGTAACTCAATCCAAGATATTAACTATAAGGAGTTAATATAACGATCTTGTACACACGTACTATAACCGAATTAATAAGATTGCTAGATCTATAAAACACAAAGCTTGTTTTTCTTAAAAACAAATCGATCGACCCTTATGGGTGTTTTTTTTTTTTATCTACTAAAATCAAGAAAAGAAGAAGAAAAGGTTTAGGGTTATAGCTAGTGCACAAGAGGTAATGAATCAATAACCCTTAGCCTTGTATTTATAGCATGACAATCTTGGTGAACAAGTTGGCATGGGATTGGGTTTCCCAAGCCCATAGCCGATCGGCCGAGGGTATCCCTAGGGATTCTGGAAGCTTCTTGTTCCTCTAATTTCATCTATAGTCCTTCTCTTATTCTATAACGGTCGTTAGTCAATTGTCGTTAACTACTTAACGTCCGTTAGTCGTTATTTTGTGTTTTAATAATTAAATACATAACGTTTTATATATTAATTATTATCCATTAATTCTTCATACATAATGTGTGCAATCCCGTGGTCTTTAGTTCGATTCTAGACATACACACATTAATATTTGTCCATAAAACTAACACAGTTGTTCTCTGGTAGCGAGAAGGGAGAAGGCGTGGCATTGGGCAGCCAAGAAATTGGTGATAGGGTAATTGTGGGTTTGGCTGGAAAGTTTATTGAAGAACTTAGACCAGGGATGGTGCTGGAAATGAGTTGTTTATATTGGTCTCATCTGAGTATGGAAAAAAGTTTGTATGGGATAGAAGAGAAGCTGCAACTTCAAACTTATTCTTCGCAGAAAAATGAGTCGTCTACTTGGCGTGTTGTCCCGCGCGTATTATTATGCTTCACGAAAGAGGAAACTACGAAGGAAATTACTAGAAAAGTAAACTAATTTATAATAAGGAAATACTAAATAATAATAGTTAGAAAATATCCTAATGATCAGGGTTGTATCATTATCTCAATGTTCCGACGTATGACCAAGATCATATTCAATACTTACATCGCAGTTTGATAAACATGTGTAGATTTCTTGTTCATCAAGCATTAAAACAATTTGACTTGAGTCTTCAATATCAACTAATGGATAACGGATACATCATTAACGACTAAAAGTTTATATCATCAGATGGTTTAACCATAACACAAGTCTCAAGAATCATGTAAATCTGTACTCCCGTAGTTAATAATGACTAACTCCACTTTATCAAATCAACAAAAGACAATGTAAAGATACAAGTAGTGATTTAATCAGGTGAATAATATTGAATACAAAAGCATACCATGGTCATAATAGTTTTACATAAACTTTGAGACCATGACTCAAGGAGTTCTTGTAGGATGGATATTCAAAAGAAACTACATAGCAACACCTACTACCGAGTTTAGTTTTTCCCTCAGGTGCTTATTGTACGTCTACTATTACAACAACATTAGCCTTCACCAACTAAATCTTGTACAAATCATTGTAACAACCGAGAAATTATCAATAGCAAAGTTAGGTTGAGCTGTCGGGTAACTTGACATGAATCCACCCAAGAAATGGAGCGGTGTCATAGTGTCATTCGAATAGCTCGTATCATATACAAAAGTCATATCCATCTGATCTTCAACGAGTGATTATTCGTTTGTAGGATAGTTAATGGGTTATGTAGTATGACCTGAAAGGGCATATTTAACATGTTTACAATATGCTATTGGATGTTGCAAAGGGCTTACTGCATGCTGATTTTCAAATAGTGTTTATTAAAAAGTTTGTTAGAATAGCATTAATTTTATGCTGCTTCCCATATATAATACTAATAATCTGTGTTTGTTACCTTTTACATATACTAAAAGGGAATTGATCCATTGCTAAGATCAATGTTAACTAAAATTGAATTGTAATAATATAAGATAAATTAGATAAAAAAAATATAAAAAAAATAAATAAATAAATAAAGTTTGAACACAAATAACCTTTGCATCTAAAAATTGACTTGGGTGGGTGTTAGACTCAGAGAGAGGGGTAGAGCAGAAGCCTTTTATGAACAAGAAAACATATTTCCATTTATAGCAATATTTTTGAATTAAAGTTACCTTACACTTGCACATTATATGTGCTGGTATAACATAAACAAATTCGAGTCAATTCACTCCTGTGTAACATGATCATGGCATTTTTGTTAGCATTGAAAAAGTGATGGTCATTTCGTATTTACAACTTTGTATTTGTGTCGTGTGTAATGTTTTAGAATAGGAAAAGGGCTCATGGAGTTGGACTAATTTAAGTAACTAAGTGTCTAGTTATAATAGTCCATGTAATATTAGAATGCATAAGTCCAATCCACAAAGCCCAACCAAAGCCCATCATAAAGCCTTTTAGGGCGCCACATTTTTACTATATATACACACTCACCACCTCATATTCATGTGTGCATTAGAGGTGTAATAGGTGGGAGTGTGTGTGTGTTTTATGTTTTTTTCTTTCTCTTATTAATCTAATAGATATACGATTCATATATACAAACATACTGTGAAAAAGTAGAGGGGGGGGGGGTGAATACGTTACTGTTTTAAAAACTTAAAAACTTGTTGTATCAAATTTCCAATTTGGCTTGTTCTAATATGAAAGATGTTTGTTGTAGTTTATGTCTAGCATAAACTAAAGCATGTTGTCACACAAGTATTATTAACTAATCACAACACATGCAATCTCATAATGCAAATATAAAAGTAAAGAGATAAGTAAAAGAAAGCGCAAACCGAACACGATGATTTATAGTGGTTCGATCACGGAGCTCCTCTCCTCCCTACTCCACTCCCCGAGTACCCAACTCGAGAGTTACTTCACTAGATCAACAAGCTCCTTTCTCGGTGGAGAAAACCTTACAATCGTCGCTTACACTTTTTCCGGTACAAAGCTAAATACCGGGTTCTAGTTCGAGGTAGAACCAACCTAACGTCGCCTATACAATTTCTGACACTAAGCTAGATGTCGAGTTCTTTTACAAGGGTACAACCACTCCCGTCGTCGCTTATCCTTTTTTCGGTACTAAGCTAGATACAGAGTTCTTTTACAAGAGTACAACCACTCCCGCTATGTTTTATGGCCCAACATAGAAACCTTGTGTTTTATGGCATAAACACATAAACCACCTAATCTAGTATAAATATATTACAGTGATGATCCATGACATAAATGGGTCATGGATATGAATGACTAATCTAAATGAACTTCCATTGATAGGAAGCCTTCAATGGATAAAGATCACAAGCTCCCTAAACTTGTTGTGATGGATCTTCATATATGCATATGGAATCTAAATGAACTTATTGAATAAGAAGTCTTCAATCATTGAGGATGTCAAGTGCCCTTGAATCTTCATATGTTGGAATGCTTTGGTGGATGATGATTTCAAGATCTTCTAACCTTCATGGTGGATCAGGAAGTATGCAAGCTTATGATGGATGATGACTCACGATCTCTGAACTAGCTTCACAGGATCATTACAAGTGTATGCTTACAACATAATGAAAGTTAGTAACATTATGATCATTATGTAAAGGATGATTAATGTGTGTTTCTACATGACTAACTACTGATCTAAATGTATGCAAAGGGTAGAGGTAATGTGTGTTCTTGTTGCTTAAATCTATGGGTAAACAATGGGCTACTATTTATAGGAAAACAAAGTTTACACAGACCACGGATTTGGCAGATCCAAATAAAGGGGTCCGCCCTTTATGTTGTTTGGTTCCGCCGGGACCTGCCAGCTAAGATTTTCACAAATCTTTCCATATCTTTCCATATCTTGCACAATCTTACAAAGTCAACTATATTGCTTCAAGATCTCTCCAAGATATTACCTAAATCAAATCTTACATGAAATCTATCCAAGATCTTTCCAAAATCAAATCTTACATGAAATCTATCCAAGATCTTTCCATATCTTTTCATATCTTGCCATATCTTGCCAAGATCTTACAAAGTCAACTATATTGCTTCAAGATCTTCCCAAAATATATTTCTAAATCTACGAGCTATCTAAATGATGTATGCAATGATGTCATGAACATATTTCCATTTTAATTCTTAAAATGTAAATAATGTAAATGTATAAATGTATGTCCTATGTATATACTAGCTTAACTAATATATGTTTACCAATTTGTATCATGTTAGTTTGACAGCTAAAGTGTACTTATCCTATTAATCTTAGGAAACATGATGTACAAGTAAAAGTACTTGTATATGCAGAATGTGAAATGAGGTTCTAAGTAGAATTAAAATACTTAATGACCTAGCCGTATTTTAAACATTCTAAATGGTTCGTTAAGGGTTTGATCATAATGCCACATACCAAACATGTACGAACCTGTGTTGTATCATACGAGGACTTGAGAGGTGTTGAATGTATTGTTGAGACAAAATAAGATTACAAGTAACTTTTACATTTTACGTTATGTATCAAGTTACATGTTTGTCATCAATCAAAACAAACGAGACTGCTTGTACTAACAATCTCCCCAACGAGACTGCTTGCACTAACAATCTCCCCCTTTTTGATGATGATAAATTATGTAAACGTGATAGAAAGTAAAATGTAAAAAGTTACTTGTGTTCGTACTACCTTTAACATTACCTTTTCCGTTTACACCTTTCTCAACTCTTCTCCCCTATTACTTTCTCTGTTTACTTCTCAACTCTTCTCCCCTATTACTTTCTCCGTTTACACCTTTCTTTCTCCCCTTTTGTCGAAGCAAAAAGGGGTGTGTCCTTGGAGTTAACTTCATTTCTCCCTGAAATGGCGAGCTTGCATCATCCCTAGTGAAGTTAAATAGACTACTCCAATCTCCTGTGGTTGTTGCGTCCCCTAGGTTTTTAGCGGATCCATGGATCAAATTTAGATCCTTAACCTACATCAAGGTTAGTAGTGTGCAACATAAAAAGATATATGAAAAATGCATGATGAATGAAATGCATACAGCCAAAGATACACATGGATAAGCCATGTTGGACTATCTTCTCCTTTTTTTTCGAAACACAAAGGTGTGTCAAAGAATGAGAATCATGATGAATGTATGCATGCTCCCCTTAACTGTAGCTCCCCCTTGATCAATACTCCCCGTTGCTAGGGTACCAACGTATATGATGTAAGGATTAAGAATGCTACAAAACAAGGATTAGTACATGATATGCTCCCCCTTGATCAATACTCCCCGTTGCTAGGGTACCAACGTATATGATCCAAGGATGAAGAATCCTACAAAATAAAAGTTAGTGTATGTGATATACAACAATGCGTGTATATGATGTATTCTATAAATGCTTGACGGAAGCTCCCCCTTGCTCTAGAGCGTCTAGATGAACCTACAAAATAAAAGTTAGTACACTAGAAGCTATGTCTTAAGACACATATGTCATATACGACCAATGTGTATAGACGATGCAATATGAGTACTTGATAGATATTCCTCCTGGTTTAAGGACGTTAAGAAGCATCTACAATAAAAGATGACATATAATCGATGCAAACTTCATCCTTAGATGAGTATGCTAGATACGATAGAGCGTATATGTTGATGAACCTACAATGAAATGGTTAGTGCAATATATTTTATCTCAAAGAAAAATATGATGCAACATATCAATAATCTAATCACAAGCAACTTAAGTCAGAGAACTATGATTATTTGGCAAACCATGTTATACCAATTGTGATATTATGATTATCTAGTAAACCATGTTATAAAGTGTGTAATCTTCTAATAAGAATTACAATCACAAGAATATTATATGATAAAGTTCTACAAAACAATGACTATGAGGAGGATATGAAGTGGAGTTAAAGTGAGTGATGCTAGTGTTGGTGTTAGTTTACTAGTGATAACTCAATTGATAACTAAATATTGATGCAAGCAGGTTTTTCGCTAATCCATGGGGTTGATGATTAGTGAAAGAGGTGATGGAAGGTGGTGGTTATAATGAGAGCAATGAATTCAGAAACTCTAATGTATAGCAAATGCTATAAGAGTATTGAAGATGATTAAGGTTATGATATTATCATCTACCAAAGATGATGAATCGTGCCATATTAAATGCTCGAATGGAAATAAGAGGAAGTGACGACAATGATCACTTAGGAATAGAAATTCCATATGCAACAATTAGAAAAACTAGACACCTATATGCGGATGAAAATGACATCATATGATAAGAGTGTTGGTTGGACCAACGTGTTGAGAGTGTTGGTTCTGTTTGCACTGAAAATGACGTGCTTGATATGTATCAAAAATGAAAAGGATGAGATCCTATGATGGTGTTCTAGACACTGAAGATGTTCTAGACAATCAAGTTGTGAGATTAAGGTGAAAATCCTAGACTCGTTGGTTACGAGAAGGTTGTTTGGTTTCTGAATGGTTAAAAGCTGACCAGGTCCTCGCGGATTGGGCGAAACCAAATTTTTGGTTCCGTCCTTCTTATTGAAGGGTGCCGTGAGACCAAAGTTGATTTGGTCATGTTTTGTCATTTTTGATCAAACGAAGGTTCAAGCTAAGGTCTATTTACTTATAGCTACTGATTTGTTTTCACTAATCCAAGTCAAAGTCTAATGAGACTTAATGCTTCTCGTTTAAGTGGTTTGTCAAACACATGATGTGTTTTTCACTTGACGAGGTATTGGTTACAACACTGTGATGTTGAAACACTTGTGATTTTGTGAGCTGATTATAATTGAATGGTGTGAACCTACGAGTAAGTGTTCTTAAATACAAAAAGACAATTATGTGAATGAATTTCTCTCCCCCTTAATCGGTGGACATCCAAAATAATGTGTAATGTATCGAATGAAGAAAACGATGAGCTTAGCAATGTTTTTGTTGATGTTGGTTAGCATACAAATAATCTTCATCCTTGAAATTTGTATTTTAACATATTTTGGTAAAATATTGATTTAAGGTTTAATGAAACTTACGCAGAAGTTTAATGAAAAAGTATTACCAATACTTTGAGAACTTGTGACAGTTAAACCTAGTGAACAATGATAAATATTGAATGTGGGCATCATGCTCATTTGATGGTGAAGGTTCTAATCCTATAGGTGATAAAGTATGGTTGAATTTGTTTAACACACACTTGATTTGATACGAGTGTTTGGACAAAGGGCTTTTTGAGCAATACAGTCAATGGATTCAAATGATGGTAAGGATTGTGGAGTTGAGGGGTTTGTTTTGCTATGGGAGTACTTAGGTTTTCATGGATGTTGAAGACAACAAAGACTAATTCTTGTGATCCTTTGGTTGGTACGACTAGTGGGTGATGTGATTTGAGGCTTAGAGCCTGAGACTTATCACAGATGTAAATGTGATGGGGTGATGGTGAAAGTACAAGTGTACTTGGGTTATAGGATAAGTGTTTCAACATATGTTGTTAAAATACTTGAGTGTTGATTCTTTCGGATGTGACTTTTAATGACTACGATTTTAAGTCAAATTTACTTGAATATTTCGGATGAAATATTTAAGTTGTCAATCCTACTTTGTTTAGATTTGATAGCATTCAAGGATAGCAAGACTTGATAATACATCTATAACTTAAGTGTGAGTTATGACTCGATGTAAATCTTAATCGTCTTGAAGGATGACATGTTAGCCAAGTAAGGTAACATATGTGGATGCAAGACAATATCTATAGTCATAAGTAAAACTTGTGATCTATGATATTTTTGCCAACAGTGAGTCTAGATTAGTTAGGGAATTGTCAATTTACAAATCAAGTTAATGGACAAGGAAAGGACCGATGGATGCATTGAATGTGTGTAATGATCATAAATGATTAGTGGTCTACGGACTGCAAGGAACAAATTTCTGGATTCTTTTACGGAGAAAGGTATCTTGGATCCTTTTTCTGAAATTTCAAAGTATGGTTAGAGATGACTATCCTATAGTTTCAAGTGAGATGTCCTAATCCTAATTTGAGTGAACATCAGTGAACATAATCCTAGTGATACAAGTGAGTGATCTCAAGTGAGGGATTAAACGAAAATTTGAAAAACTAGCTGTTAGTTCTGGCGGAACCAAGTTATAACAAAGGCGGAGCCCAATTTTTGGTTCCGCGGAATCCGTGAGTTGATTTTAGGCGGAGCCAAAGATCTCAACAGACGGAACCATAAATTTGGTTCCACCATTTCCGCCAAATGAAAATTCTTAACAGAGGACATGTCAAAATCCCCGATACCCGTTCAATTCCCAAAGATTGTCCTAAAACATATGCAACTACTTATTTGTGATTGATTAAAACAAAAAACACAGGTTCTAACACACGTTTGTACATAGATCAATCTGATGATAATAACTTACCATAAATGGATGTTAAGCCAAACAGTGGCTTAAACACGGAAACTTGATAACATCAAAATGTTATCGTCCTGCATTGTCACGGTTAGTTCACGTGATCATTCAAAGATAAGTTTCTATCCTATGACAAGACAAATACATTAAACATCATGATTAGAAGCAAATGAACCAAACACCTTTTTCAAAGATACTGCATGTTTACACATTTTAACACTTGAGCTAATGTTTATGCAAGACAATACTTTTAAAGACAATAAACTAGTTTCACTTAGTTCTCATTCCTAAGTAAGTTATGCAAGGTTTTCACATAACATATGCAAACAAAAATATCTAAGTCTATAAGTGAAACAAGCACAGTTTATCAACTTATTGCACAATATCTAGCAAATGTCCTATTATACATAAAACAGGCAATTGATAAACAAGCAAATAAGTATCATGGCAAGACACTTATGTATTACAAATAAACAAGTACAATCACAACTATCAACAAGAAAACAACATATATGTAAACAACTAGAACAAGTAGTCATATAGCATAAAAAAAATATACTTTTCGTCACTTTGTGTTTAAATATAACAATGTATACCAAGCTTGATTTGTTTCCTTTATATAAACCAAATTCTTTAGTTTCAAAAGAAATCATATCAATGTTCAAAGGATACCAACTTACATTACCCGACTCAAAAATTTAAGTTACTGTGTCAAAATGAAACATAATATTTTAAACAAGTTATAGTATTTGATTTGTTTTACCTACTTCAATTTAGATTTAGAACATGAGATTATTTTTAAATGAAAGTAGACTTAATTCACTTCAAAATGATAGGTGGCGCGACTCCTATGGTCTTACGGTTAATTAGTTATGAATTTTTGAAGTTGGACAAAAACTGCATACCATACAGATAGATTTGGCTGAACCAAATCAAGGGGTCCGTCCTTTATGTGATTTGGTTCCGCGGGTCTCTGTACCTGATTCAACAAAACTAGTATTTTGAAATAAAGAAAGTGTGTGGGACTTACTAGATTAGATAGTAAACTTACAATATACTTATTTAACATTATTTCTATTAATGTGACTTATCTAAACATTTACGAATAGATTTTTCAACTAAATTAATAGTTCTCCCAAACGCTCCTTTAAAACCCGTATTTTCCGTAAATTAGCTTTACGCACACAATTTGACACTCAATCCTTTTAAGAAATCTTTTCTTTTATTTGTTCGGAATTAAACTAACAGCTGGTACTGCTCATACATAAATTAGTACTGCTGAAGATCGTTCAAGAATACACTATCAGTACTAAGCCAGTTAGTACTGTTGGAACAAGAAGTTAGTACTGTTTATAAGATAAAGATGAAAGTCGTGTGAAGATATATATGGAAAAGATGTAATGCATATCTTATTAATATAGATTTATACGGTAGATGGTTTACTTGTAAAGGACTCCTTGTCCTATAAAAGGAGATCCTAGGTTAAGTTTTATATACATGCATTATTGATAGAGCTTCATGATTTCATTGTAATTCTTGTGATATTCAAAGATCACTCGTAATATATTGAAGCTATAATCGTTTGGTCAAACTGTGTGTTATCATTCTTACTGTTACATTCATACAATCACATACAATCACCAAACACTAAATCTTCTAAGTACTTGGTAGTAAATTCCGCGTGCTACTAAGTATATACTCAAAGTATCTCCAACACAATTTGTGTGTTTAGATCCGGTCAAGTGGTATCAGAGCCAGGTTTCTGATACTTTGATTTAGAAGACCCAGAAGTATTTACTCTCTTGCTACCAAGAAGATGGACATGGAGACACCACAAACATCTATCCTTGCTAAACTCCCCATGCTGAAACAGAATGAATACTATCTATGGCGGCTCAAAATTGAGCAATATTTCATGGTGCAAAACTATGCACTTTGGGATATCATTATAAATGGTGATTCCTTCAAACCGACTACTTCTGAGGAAACACATGCTGATGGTTCCAAGACCACAAAGCTCAATACTGAACCAGTGACTAATGATGAGAGAATTAAGAAGAAGAATGATCAAAAGGCTAGGAATTTGTTACTCATGGTAATTCCTAATGATCAAGTGTTAAACTTTAGCCACTATGAGACTGCTAAGACTCTTTTTGAAGCAGTGGTGGAGAGATTTGGTGGCAACGAAGCTACCAAGAAGGCTCAAAGAACTCTACTTAAATAGAGTTATGAGAACTTCAGTGCCTCAAGCAATGAAACTTTGGATCATATCTTTAATAGGCTTCAAAGGATCATTAGTCAACTTACTGTGTTAAAAATTGTGATTCCACAGGAAGATCTTAACATGAAGTTTCTTAATAGCCTACCTGCTTAATGCAACACTTATGTTGTGTTTTGGAGTAATAAACTAGAGCTGGAGAAGATGACATTGAATGAACTCTACAATAATCTCAAGATTGTGGAGCAGAAGGTGAAGAAGAGTGGAAGCACTAGTTCTAGTTCTGGAAACACAGCATTTTTATCATCTTCCAACAATAACAGTTCTGATGATGTTGAAGCAGTTGATACTGCTAGCCCTAAAGTTAGCACTGCTAGTGTAAAAACTAGTACTGCTGGCTTGACTGAGGAGACCATATATGCATTTGTGTCAGAACAATCTGGTGGGTCTCAAATCTTCAATGAAGACCTTCTTCAGATTGCTGAAGATGATTTGGAAGCTATGGATTTAAAGTGGCAGTTGGCCTTGATAAGTATTAGGGCTAAGAAGTATTTTCAAAGAACTGGGAACAAGATTACCTTCAATGGAAGAGATGTAGCTGGGTATGATAAGTCCAAGGTGGAGTGCTATAATTGTCACATGATGGGGCACTTTGCCAGGGAATGTAGGAGCCCAAGACAGCAAAACAACAAGAGTCAGAATAGGAGGACAGTGAATGTGGAAGAAACTTCTTCCTCAAAGGCAATGGTTGTTGTAGATGGAGCTGGTTTTGATTGGAGCTTTATGGAAGAGGAGGTGGAACCAGCCAACATTGCATTGATGGCCTTTTCAGACTCTGAGGTACATATAGTTCAAAAATGCTCAAATACTTGTCATGCTTTAAAAGATTATGAAACTCTTAAGAAACAGTATGATGATCTTAGGGTAGAATTTAATCAAGTGAATTTTAGTCTGTCTAATCATAAAAGAGGACTAGCTATTTTGGAAGAACAACTTGATTTTTATAGAAAGAATGAGTCTAACTTTAATGATGATATAGGTGTGTTAAAGAGAGATTTGCAACTGAAAGATGACAAGATGAGTGGACTTGTATATGAACTAGAGACACTTAAGAAAGAAAAAGAAAATATAAAGTTAAGTGTTGACACTCTAAAGTTCACATCAAAAGGGGTACAGAAAATAGTAGAGAGTCAAATACTTAATAAAGCTAAATCTGGTTTAGGTTACAAGTCTGTTGCACCCCCAACTAGAGGAATGTTTGTCCCTCCAGGAATTGATTTGGCTTATACAGGTTTAGAAGAGTTTAAGGATATGGATTTTCCTGGATATGGTACTAAAATTAGTGAGAATCCTGTTAAATTTGTTAAGGCTGAGGATTCTTATGTTAGTGCTAGTGATAAATCTCTTTCTGAGGAAAAGATGTCCTCTGATAGAAACTCAGATGCTCCAATTATTGAGGATTGGACATCTAATGATGAGGATGATCAGGTTAAGGTTAAACCTGATGTTCTTAAGGTAGAAGTTAAACATGCTCCTAAGGTGGTTAAAACTGAAAACATAAAACCAGTTAGGAAAAATGTCAAGTATGCTGAGATGTATAGAACCAAGAACAGATCACCAGTTTCTAAAGATAATCAAAGGAATTGGAACCACTCAAAATCTAAGCAATTGGATGATGAGTTTGTTATGATTAGAAAAGTATGCTTTGTTTGTGGAAGATTTGACCATTTGGCTGCTTATTGTGATTCTAACCCATGAAAAAAGAATGTTTTTGGGAATTCAAGGGTGAATAGGAATAACAATGCTAGGGTAACTCAAAATAGTCCAACAAGGTTGACTGACCCTAATGTGAATCATAAAATGTCACCCAGAGCAGTTATGTTAAGGTCTGGCATCAAAGCAGTTTCAACTGTTAGACCAGCAGTTTCAACTGCTAGACCAAACAAATGGTTTAAGAACAAACAAACTGTTACCAGTTCAAAATAATTTTCAAATCATGCACAAACAGTTAAAAGGCATTTTTATAAGAAAACAGCAATGACAAATCAAAAATGGGTGCATAAAGTTAAACCAGCAGTTCCAACTGCTAGGTCAGCAGTTCCTACTGCTAGAAACTTTAATGCTGTTAAGGGTAAATGGGGCAATGCTGTCAAGGCCTCAGCACATTGGGTTAGAAAATCTACCAAACCCAACGGTGCATCATTGAATTTCAATAAACTTTCTCATATTGATGCACAAGGCAGATCCAAGCCAATTGATGGTTTGGGTCCCCAAAAGGCACTAAAACCTTTATTTTGTGTGCAGGAACATCCTTCAAATGGTGAAGAAGACAGAGGCTACTCAGATAGTAGATGTTCCAGGCACATGACTGGTAACATGTCACACCTTTCAGACTTTATTGCTCTGGATGGAGGACCTGTTATCTTCGGAGGTGGTGTTGGAGGAAGGATTACTGGTAAAGGTGTAATTAAAAATGGTAATCTTGATTTTAATAAGGTGTATTTTGTACCAGAGTTAAAGTACAACCTCTTTAGTATGTCACAGATATGTGATAAAAAGAATAAGGTTCTTTTTACTGATAATGACTGCCTTATTCTTTCTCCTGATTTCAAGCTGCCTGATGAAAATCAAGTTTTGCTTAAAATTCCCAAAAAGGGTAATACATACAGTATTAAGATGAACAACCTTGTTCCTAAATAAGGTCTTACTTGCCTTGTTGCAAAAGCCACATTGGAGGAATCAATATTGTGGCATAGAAGGCTAGGTCATGTTAATTTTAAAACCATTAACAAAATTGCTAAAAATGGATTGGTAAGAGGATTACCAAATAAGATCTTTCAAAATGACCAAACCTGTGTTTCTTGCCTTAAGGGTAAACAACACAGAGCCTCTTGTAAGCCCAAGGTTCATAACTCAAATTCTCAAGCTTTATATATGCTGCATATGGACTTGTTTGGTCCTACTTCTGTGAATAGCTTGAATTTTAAAAGATATTGGTTGGTTATTACTGATGATTATTCCAGGTTTTCTTGGGTTTTCTTTCTGAGAACTAAAGATGAGACTAGTGAAATCCTTAAGTCATTTATTATTGAGGTAGAAAACCTAGCTGATAAGAAAGTCAAAATAATCAGATGTGATAATGGAACAGAATTTAAGAATAGGGTTATGGATGATTTTTGCAGAGAAAAAGGTATTAAGAGGGAATTTAGTGTGGCTAGAACCCCCCAGCAAAATGGAGTAGCTGAAAGGAAAAATAGGACCTTAATAGAGGCTGCTAGAACAATGTTAGCAGATTCTAAGTTACCTATTTCATTTTGGGCTGAAGCAGTTAGCACTGCTTGTTATGTTCAGAATAGGGTTCTGGTAGTGCAACCTTACAATAAGACTCCTTATAAGCTTTTTAGAGGTAGAACCCCTGCCTTAGGCTTTATGAGACCTTTTGGTTGCCATGTCACTATCTTGAATACCAAAGACCAACTAGGAAAGTTTGATGGGAAATCTGATGAGGGTTTCTTTGTTGGTTATTCTCTGAACAGTAAGGCTTTTAGGGTGTACAATAAAAGCACTAAGCATGTTGAGGAGAATCTGCACATAGAATTTCAGAAGAATATTCCTAATGTTGCAGGTGGTGTTCCTGATTGGCTGTTTGATCTTGATATGCTGTCAGATTCTATGAATTATGTGCCTGTTACAGGTACAAATACTAACCATGATGCAGGTTCAGAAGAAGATGATGAAGAGTATATTTGATGCCAATTATGGAGGATAGTTCAGTGTCTGATTCTTCCTCAAAGGATGCTAATGGAGAGAAGAATGATGCTGCTAACAATGGACAAGCTGGAAAAGAAACAGATATTCCTGAGAGCAGTACAAATGGAGTTAGTACTGCTGAGCCAGATAATCATACTGCTGAGCCAAATGTTACTACTGCTGAACCAAGTCAACCTATTCTTGCTTCACCAGTTACTACTACTCAACAAGATGATATTGATTTCTTTGGAGATGGTCTGCACAATATCCCTATCACCTATGAGGCTTCTTCTACTCCTCAAACAATAGTTCACAGAAATCATCCACTTACCAATGTCATAGGAGATGTACAATCTGGAGTAAAGACTAGAAGACAGATTCAAGATCCAGATCATCATGGCTTTCTTAGTGTTGTTTATGAGGAAAAACATCATGAAGATGAGCATGAGTGTATGTTTGTATGTTTCCTATCTCAAATAGAACCCAAAAATGTGCTTAAGGCTTTAGAAGAATCAAGTTGGGTTGAGGCAATGCAAGAAGAACTCCTTTAATTCAAAATTTAGAAAGTTTGGGTTCTGGTTGATCTACTAAATGGAATGAGAGTGATTAGTACTAAGTGGGTATTCAAGAACAAGAAGGATGAGAGGGGTATTGTGATAAAGAACAAAGCAAGACTGGTTGCTCAAGGCTATACTCAGGAAGAAGGGATTGATTATGAGGATGTTTTTGCTCCTATTTCCAGGATTGAAGCAATAAGGCTATTTCTTGCTTATGGTTCCTTTATGGGTTTTATGGTCTATCAAATGGATGTGAAGAGTGCCTTTCTGTATGGTACTATTGATGAGGAGGTCTATGTTTCTCAACCTCCAGGTTTTATAGACCTAGACCATCCTGACAAAGTTTATAAGGTGGTTAAAGCTCTTTATGGATTGCATCAAGCTCCAAGAGCTTGGTATGGGACTCTTGCTACTTATCTGTTGATGAATGGGTTCCAAAGGGGTAAAATTGATCAAACTCTGTTTATCAAGAAGAACAAGGGTGATATACTACTGGTTCAAGTTTATGTAGATGATATCATCTTTGGTTCTACAAAGAAAGAAATGTGCAGAGAGTTTGAGCAATTAATGAAAGATCAGTTTGATATGAGCTCTATGGGTGAGCTTACTTTCTTTCTTTGACTTCAAGTACAGCAGAAGCCAGATGGAATATTTATCTCTCAAGATAAATATGTTGGTGAAATTTTGAGAAAATTTCAATTTACAGATGCCAAGGTTGTTAGCACACCTGTTGATAAGGAGACACATTTGTTATTGAAAGATCACAGTGGTGAAGATGTGGATGTGCACATGTATAGATCTATGATTGGGTCTTTGATGTATCTCACATCATCCAGGCCTGACATTATGTTTGCAGTTTGTACTTGTGCAAGATTCCAAGTCAATCCTAAGGTGTCTCATCTAACAGCTGTAAAGAGAATCTTTAGATACCTTAAAGGTCAACCTAACTTAGGTTTATGGTATCCTAAAGAGTCTGCATTTGATCTGGTGGCATTCTCAGACTCTGATTATACTGGTGCTAGCATGGATAGAAAATCTACAACAGGTGGTTGTCAATTCTTGGGTCGTACATTGATCTCTTGGCAGTGTAAGAAGCAGACTATGGTGGCCACATCTACTACTGAGGTTGAATATGTGGCTGCAGCAAGTTGTTGTGCTCAAGTTCTTTGGATTCAAAATCAGATGCTTGATTATGGGTACAATTTCTTAAACACAATTATACACATAGACAATAGCAGTACATTGTGTATTATTAAAAATCCAGTTCAACATTCAAAAACTAAACACATTGAAATTAGACATCATTTTATAAGAGACTGTGTTGAAAAGAGGTTAGTAAAAGTTTTAAAATACATACTGATGACAACTTTGCTGATTTATTAACAAATGGTTTTGATGTAGGAAGGTTTCAGTACTTAGTATCAGGTATTGGAATGCTTAATCCTTCAAAAGATTAATGTCTAAGTGTTTTTGTTTTTGTACTGCTAGTTGTGCTATTTGTATAGTTTGTACTGCTTGGTAATTTTTAGGTACTGCTTATGGAAATTTGTTAGTCATTTGTGATAACTGTTAAAAGAAAATATTGTGTATTGTGTTTTCTTTGGTTTTGGACTAACATTTCAGGTTAAGAACGATTTTTTATATGGATTGTGCTTTGGAAAGTATGGTGGTTTGAAATGCCAGGTGTGAAAGCTGGTCACACAACAAATGGCAATTGATTCACCATGTCTAACCCACACAAGAATCAACTAGTCCAGATCAAACGGTTTCTGGTAAAGACTAATCAAATCCGTTCATGGTTGACAGTTTACCAAAAACTGGATGGTCATCAACTCACCATATCTAAGTGTGAAGAGTTGACTAGTCCAAAGCAAACGGCTATTGGTAAAGACATATCAAATCCGTTGATAGCTGATAGTTTGCTAAAAACTATAAGTGGACAAAACTGTTTTCATCTCCACATTAAGTTTATCCTAATCTCTGAAAATTTTTGCTAAACAGTTTGTACTGCTAGTTTCAACTAGTTTGTACTAATGGTTCAAACTTGGTTTCATACTGAGTTTATGCTCTATGATTCACCTCTCTCAAAAGGTTACACATATGGAAGTGTTGAGAGCAGTTTGACACTAAACAACTGAATTGATGGTAACTTGTACAAATTGTCATATTGGTAGCTGACCTCAAATGTCATATGTTCAAGATAATGTGATGGTGAAGATTCTTCCAAACAGGGGAGGAATTCAAGTTTGTTTAGAGTTTTATCAGTTGTTGATACAGATGATTATGTAACTCAGGGGTTGAAATCAATTCAAGATGAAGAAAAGATTGAAGTTTATAATGGAGTACTTACTGTTATGGTTTCTTCAAAAGCTTATATGTGAAGAAAATTCTCAAGTGATTCAAGATTGAAGATAAGTGTTTGAAAGAATCCACCCCATCATCAACATTGGAGTTTAATTCGAAAAATTTACTGATTTACACAGAAATCATAAGTTTAGGGGAGGATTGTTGGGAATTAAACTGACAGTTGGTACTGCTCATACATAAATTAGTACTGCTGAAGATCGTTCAAGAATACACTATCAGTACTAAGCCAGTTAGTACTGTTGGAACAAGAAGTTAGTACTATTTATAAGATAAAGATGAAAGTCGTGTGAAGATATATATGGAAAAGATGTAATGTATATCTTATTAATATAGATTTATACGGTAGATGATTTACTTGTAAAGGACTCCTTGTCCTATAAAAGGAGATCCTAGGTTATGTTTTATATACATGCATTATTGATAGAGCTTCACGATTTCATTGTAATTCTTGTGATATTCAAAGATCACTCGTAATATATTGAAGCTATAATCGTTTGGTTAAACTGTGTGTTATCATTCTTACTGTTACATTCATACAATCACATACAATCACCAAACACTAAATCTTCTAAGTACTTGGTAGTAAATTCCGCGTGCTACTAAGTATATACTCAAAGTATCTCCAACACAATCTGTGTGTTTAGATCCGGTCATTAATTTTCAAGGATATCTTCAAGATTGGATACAAAGTAACATCTAACAACAAAATTTCTAAGTATACTTAGCGAAACATTTTTCATATTATATTCAGCTTCAATGGTAATTAGATACATGGATCGTACTCTATTTTAAAAACCATTTGTTTTGAAAATAAGAGCTACGAGGCTCTGATACCAATTGTAAAAACGTAGAGGGGGGTGAGTACGTTACCGTTTTAAAAACATAAAAACTTGTTGTATCAAATTTCCAATTTGGTTTGTTCTAATATGAAAGATGTTTGTTGTAGTTTATGTCTAGCATAAACTAAATCATGTTGTCACACAAGTATTATCAACTAATAACAACACAAGCAATCTCATAATGCAAACATAAAAGTAAAGAGATAAGTAAAAGAAAGCGCAAACCAAAAACGATGATTTATAGTGGTTCGGTCACGGAGCTCCTCTCCGCCCTACTCCACTCTCTGAGTACCCAACTCAAGAGTTACTTCACTAGATCAACAAACTCCTTTCTCGTCGTAGAAAACCTTACAATCGTCGCTTACACTTTTTCTGGTACAAAGCTAAATACCGGGTTCTAGTTCGAGGTAGAACCAACCTAACGTCGCCTATACAATTTCCGACACTAAGCTAGATGTCGAGTTCTTTTACAAGGGTACAACCACTCCCGTCATCGCTTATCCTTTTTCCGGTACTAATCTAGATACAGTGTTCTTTTACAAGGGTATAACCACTCCCGCTATGTTTTATGGCCCAACATAGAAACCTTGTGTTTTATGGCATAAACACATAAACCACCTAATCTAGTATAAATAGATTACGGTGATGATCCATAACATAAATGGGTCATGGATATGAATGACTAATCTAAATGAACTTCCATTGATAGGAAGCCTTCAATGGATGAAGATCACAAGCTCCCTAAACTTTTTGTGATAGATCTTCATATATGCATATGGAATCTAAATGAACTTCTTGAATAAGAAATCTTCAATCATTGAGGATGTCAAGTGCCCTTGAATCTTCATATGTTGGAATGCTTTGGTGGATGATGACTTCAAGATCTTCTAACCTTCATAGTGGATCAGGAAGTATGCAAGCTTATGATGGATGATGACTCACGATCTCTGAACTAGCTTTACAGGATCATTACAAGTGTATGCTTACAACATAATGAAAGTTAGTAACATTATGATCATTATGTAAAGGATGATTAATGTGTGTTTCTGCATGATTAACTACTGATCTAAATGTATGCAAAGGGTAGAGGTAATGTGTGTTTTAGTTGCTTAAATCTATGGGTAAACAATGGGCTACTATTTATAGGAAAACTGTTTACACAGACCACGGATTTGACAGATCCAAATAAAGGGGTCTGCCCTTTATGTTGTTTGGTTCCGCCGGGACCTGCCAGCTAAGATTTTCACAAATCTTTCCATATCTTGCACAATCTTACAAAGTCAACTATATTGCTTCAATATCTCTCCAAGATATTACCTAAATCAAATCTTACATGAAATCTACCCAAGATCTTTTTCCAAAATCAAATCTTACATGAAATCTATCCAAGATCTTTCCAGGATCTTTCTATATCTTTCCATATCTTGCCATATCTTGCCAAGATCTTACAAAGTCAACTATATTGCTTCAAGATCTTCCCAAAATATCTTTCTAAATCTACAAGCTATCTAAATGATGTATGCAATGATGTCATGAACATATTTCCATTTTAATTCTTAAAATGTAAATAATGTAAATGTACAAATGTGTGTCCTATGTATATACTAGCTTAACTAATATATGTTTACCAATTTGTATCATGTTAGTTTGACACCTAAAGTGTACTTATCCTATTAATCTTAGGAAACATGATGTACAAGTAAAAGTACTTGTATATGCAGAATGTGAAATGAGGTTCTAAGTGAAATTAAAATACTTAATGACCTAGCCGTATTTTAAACATTCTAAATGGTTCGTTACAGGTTTGATCATAATGCCACATAACAAACATGTACGAACCTGTGTTGTATCATATGAGGACTTGAGAGGTGTTGAATGTATTGTTGAGACAAAATAAGATTACAAGTAACTTGTACATTTTACGTTATATATCAAGTTACATGTTTGTCATCAATCAAAACAAACGAGACTGCTTGTACTAACAATCTCCCCAACGAGACTGCTTGCACTAACACATACTCTTCATCTATCTTGCTTTCTCTCTTGAGTACCATTCGTATAACATGTTTTGGTGTGATAGAAGATAGACCTAGTGAACAACAAAAAACCCGACATATCTTACCTTCATGTGTTTGGCGCTTTGTGCTATCCAACAAACGACAGAGAAGATCTGGGAAAGTTGAAAGCTAAGGGTGATATTGGAATCTTCATTGGTTACTCTGAAAACTCGAGGGCATTCAGGGTGTATAATCGTCGAACTAAAAGGATAATGGAGACGATGAATGTAAAGTTTGACGAGATTTCACAAATGGCTTCTAAGAGACTCGCTCTAGAACCCGCGCTTAACCTGATGGCTTTGGAGCAACTCAGTTTCTGACCTGAGCTTAATGTAATGGCTTCTGAACACACCAGTTCAGGACCCGCGCTTCAAAGAAAGGAAAGTGCTTAATCAAAAAAAATGTTTTTTGAGCACTTATCTTAAAAATCTCAATGGCTTAAACCCGCACTTAAATGATCACTTCTGATTATATCAGATCAGGACTCGTGTTTTCAACGTCAAAATAAAAGATCCTTGAGCACATGATCAAGATTTTTCAAAAAGATTTTTTAAAATATTTCTCAAAATTCTGTGCTCAAGATAACTCCCTCCAAACCCGATAAAACATGCTTTATTTAAGGGGGAGTATAATATGAAAAACAAAAATGTTCCAAATCATGCTAAAAATGATCTGTCTATGTCTCCAAAAGCCTTATTTTAATCCGTTGATATCAAAAATATCACGAAATGCTATTTTTGATGGGGAGAAGACGTGATTAAAATGTGATCAAAAGATAATCTCTCAACTTTGAGAAATCATGGATTGAATCGCAAAAAGAGCTCGACTCAGTATGAACCCTCGAATTGACGAAAACTAAATGACAGTAATTGATGAGTGTGTAAATAATCATCATTTCATACCCATAAAAGACACAAAAATGACCAAAAACACCCAAAATATA
This sequence comes from Artemisia tridentata subsp. tridentata, assembly GCA_021014915.2. NCBI lineage: Eukaryota > Viridiplantae > Streptophyta > Magnoliopsida > Asterales > Asteraceae > Artemisia > Artemisia tridentata. The sequence continues at coordinate 193,119,513 of CP139501.1, forward strand.
TTGCAGATATCCTTGGTTTGTGTTTTTATGTGTTTCAGGTACAAAAGGATTGAAAACAAGGCAAAACGGACAAAAACCGAGCACAACCATTGGAAAGTTGTGAAAAGCCGAGGACGGGGATGAAATTTACGAGTTTGGATCGGGATATTGCTCAAGTTATCAAAAGTCAACCTCCAAGAATATCAATGTGTCACAAATAATCCTTGGAGATAAATTTCAGATTTAGCAAGAATGGTCCTTGGATTTTCAGAATGTTACAACAATGGTCCCTCAAGTTAAATCCAAAACCTATCTATCCTAAAAGTAAAACCCAGCCAAATAATAAACGCAGTTACCAACCCAGCCCAATCCCTACAACCCGACCCATCTTTATTTAAACTAAATACCAGAGTTTGACTCAGTCAAACTCACCTTCTTCTAAACCACGCCCGCCAAACCATACCACCTCCCACCTCACCTTATCCCTGACACAATCCACCCCCTCCTAGCTTCCTCTATACTTCTCCTAACAATCCAAAATAATTTAATGCTTCGTTGCCAAATCAAGTTATCAGACCAAATGGTTTTTACCCACTATCCACTTTTCCCGCCAAACTGAAGTTAACGGCTGAGATGATATCCCAGCCAAACCAATGGTGGAATTTAATCAGAATTGATCATAGAAGCTTTTTGGATGGCTATTTAAAGAAATGAAGACACCAAGATAGAGTTGTCCCTGTTTTTAGACCATTTTCGTAGTGTAATTTTAAATTAAATCGTATTTAAGTTTTATGTAAAATTTCTACTGGGTTTTATAATTTTTGAATTGTACGAGTTAAATTAGTTGTAATTTCAGTGTTTTATTAAGAAAATTCCAAGTTTACCTTTTATCTCAAATTCCCGCCAAAATTGTTCATCATCGTTTTAATGTTATAAGTTGTTAAATTTGTTCAAATAAGCTCTTGTGAGCTTATTAGAGCTAGTTCAAGTGTGTTAGAAGTTCCTTCAGTTCTATTACAAGAAAAACGAAAAAGTCAATAAAAGTCAAAGAAGCTCACAATAAGCTGTTTTGTGGAAATAAGTTGCTCATGGAAGAGCTTATGGGGTTTATTAGCTTGTGTTAACAAGCTGGGGTTTGTGGATTTATATTTCAGTCCTATTCTAAGCAAATTCAGTTGTGAGCAATTTTCAATTTTTTGCATTATTTTCTATATTACTATTCAATAGCTTATTTATAGCTTATTTTAGTATTATTCTGCTTATAGGTATTCTTGTATTGCTTTTTGTCTATATTATCAGTTTAAATTAGTCCTTTGTTTTGTTTTTCTTAAAAAACCTTAAAAAAAGGCCAAAAATAACCATATCTAGTTTAACTTATTGTAGTGCTTATTTACATTTTGAAAGTTGCTTATTAAAGTTAAAATAAGTTAGTGAATCAGTAAAAACCAAAAATCATAGTTAAAATTGGCTTGTGCCTTTGAAAATCAAAAACAGTCCACCCTTGAAGGACTGTCTGGCTCAATAGGCAAAATGGGTCGAAATGGTTGATCCCTGTTCATTTGCATATTTCTAAACTTTGATCTTGATGTACTTAGCATATATAAGCTTTTGTTAAGATCTTATGGCCTGTTTTCAAGGAACTGTAGGATTTGAGTTTAATGAGTACAATTATAAGCTGCTGTTGATCCATTAAGCTCTCAGAAGCTATAAGCTCAGTTAAGCACTTGTTTTTTAATTCTTCATACTCACTTTAGCCTATTTATTAAGTTGGAGAGGTTTGGCATAGGCTGGTTAGGATTTGAGGAAGTTAGACCATAGCAGTCTAAATCAGTTGAATTTTCCAATCTCAGCTGATTTTCTTTTATTTTTCATTTGTCCAATATAAGCCTTTATAAGCTATAATTTGGAACAGTTAAGGTTGGCTAGCTTGTCTAGTTATTACCATTTTTCTTTGATTTTTAGCTTTAGCTTATAGTAGCTTTTTAGTGGCTTGAAAAAGGCCAAATTTGCCCTGCACCAAGGGTAGATCAGCAGACCTTAGATCCTTTGTGCTTATTTGATCTTTATTCAGTGCTTATCTCTGTGTTTTTGTTACTTTTTCAGTTTCATTTTAGCTTATTATCAGTTGCTTAGCTTATTTCCAGTTTGCTTTAGCTTATTCAATAGCTTATTAGTTATTTTGATCCAAGCTTGGCTTATTCCCTTTATTGCAACTGATCTGCTCATTCTGAGCTTATTTTGGAGTTCTAAAAATAGTTCCTTTTCAAAAGTTGCTTAATTTATTAGCTTTTTAAGTTTTAATCAGAAAAGTAAAAAAAAAAATATATAGTTTTCAAAAAAATGGCAAAAAGGGGTTCGAACCCCTGACCTCGCCGTACATATACACAACACCACACTTCAGATAACCAATCGTGCCCTTGGGACTTTTCCGTTATCCTCTCCTTTCTTTTATGCATTGATTCCAGCGAATCAATTTTTGGCGCCGTTGCCAGGGAAGGTTGAAGCGAATTTTTAAGTCTCGTTTGGCGATTCGTGTTTTGAAGACCCTTCTTTCGAGAAGTTATCATTTTCTCTCGTAAATACTATCTTATTCTAAAAAACCCCAAAAATATTTTTCCTCATCCTCTTTAACCGTTTGATTCTATCTTCTTAACCCTCCTTAATATTTAATTCTCATGTCGTCGCTGGGCTATCACTGTTTTCATTGTAAAGGTCCAGTGGGTGATAATCTTCGTTTTCAAAGTGTAAGTGTGAGCGGTGTGGAAATCATGAACCAAATGGATCTTGTTATTGGTGTGAAGAAGCCCTCAAAACAAAGCTTAATTCCATCGATAATTCTCAAAGTTTTTCCGAACACCCTCCACAACCCCAGCCATCTTCACTCACTCAGCATAATTGTTTTATATGTGGAGATCCGTTGGGGATGATTCACATTGTGAACGATGTTTTTGCAAAGAATGTGGGTTTACTCATAGACTTTGCATGTGTTGCACGTCTGAAATCGGAAATACATTTTCTTATCCAAATTTTCAAAAGGATTTCGACTCCCCCCCTCAGAATTCATTTGGGCAAGAACCGTGCTATCAAAACTTCATTGATACATCGTTTCAGAATGTGCCAAATGATCTTTGTGCTAATTGTGGAGGTCCTCACCAAAGTTTTGAGTGTCAAGCAAATAACATGCTTGTCTATGAGCAGGTTTCTTGTAACAGTCAAAATCTCGGTTATGACCAATATCCATGTACTTCTATGAATCAACCACAACAATCATACTGTTGTGAGTACTGTGGAGGTCCGCATTATAGCTCTGATTGTCAAATAAGGGACTCGCTTGTCTATGAGCATGGCCTTTTTAACAATTATGACTATTCTTATCTTGACCAACCTCCACAGTGTAAAACGAAACAAGCACAACCTCAGCCAATTCCTCAAGACCTATTCCAAGAGATTCAAGATGAAAGGAATAAACTCCAGGAGTTGTTTTTCGAAGATGTATTCCAAAAACTTCAAGATGTGAGGGATACACTTAATGATTTGGCTGTTAAACATGCCTAAGATGATCGTCATGGTGAATCTATGGAAGATTTACTCGCCGAAGAACGAGCAGCACAAAGGCGTTTCCTATTTAATAAGGCTGCCATGCTCAATGACGAAGATGAAGATGACGAGGAGAGTACTATTCCTTTGAGCGATATCATTTCTCAACTCCCTCAGTCTATTGCAATCACATCATTCTTTCCAACTTTGGACCCCAAGGACTCTTATTATGGGGGATGAGCATATTAGCACTATTCCTGAAAAGGAATCGGACGAATTCATAAAGTCTAGTGCTGAGAACCTTATCCCAATCCCAAGTGAGTCTGAGGATATATCGGACAATGAATGTGATTTGTCTATTTGTGATGATTATCCTCTTGACATTGAGGATGATTTTTCCGGGATTTTCTCTAACCCACTTTTCAATTCCAATGATGATTTTTCCTCTAGTGATGAAGAATCACTTTCTGATGAGGACATTCAAAATGAAAGTCTCAAAGTCTATTCGAATTCTCTTTTTGAATTTGATGATGAGTACTTTTCTAGCACAATAAATCCTCTCTTTGATGAAGAGTTAGAGAACGATGAAGTCAAGGACTCTATTATTCATAAACTTGATGATATGACCTCAATTCTTAATCCCGATATTGTAAAGGACAATCTTTCTCCGACATATGTGACTTTTCCTTCTGAGGATCGCCATTATATTGACTTCACATATGTCGTTCGAGTTTTTCTACCTTTCTTCGCCTATAAGGTAGATTGTCCTTTCCTTCACTCGTGTGGGAGTGAAGAAAAAAATTTTGACCTAGGCATCTCCATTTATCAATCTTTTAAGCCGGATGTATTGATGCGTGGTTTTGCGACCTTACAACAGGTTTTACCTCTCGAGGGATCTCAAGAGGCTTACAACCCCACCAGGCAGTGTACCTGACCGATGTAGTATAGTGTAGTGGTAAGTACGGGGGATTGATCGTTCTCCACAGGGAATAGTGTCGTTAGGATTGAAAAACTACTCTAATAGGTCTAAGGGTGAGGGAAGATTCTTTTTGTATTTTTTATATTTTTTATGAAAGCAAGTAAAATCTCGGGTTTGAAAGAGTGGGCGGAATTAGTTGCTAGTCAACTAACCCAAATAACTACAAATGCAAATAAAATAAAATAACTGAAAATGAAAAGGTTGTGAAACTTATGTGGAGAGAAATGTGTTTACTTAGATTTCCTTACTCCCTAACTATCTTTTATCGGTTGATTAGTGTGTATTTGATGAAGCGAAAAGTGTACCGCTTTTAAGGGGTCATTTAAGCCCTAAATCGTATTTATTTGATCAAATATTGCCCTAAATCGTTCCTTTTGTCATTTTAGGTACTTTGGAGAAGAAATCTGGAAAAGGAAGCATTTTGGACGTTTTTGGAGCATAAAAGTGAAGAAAACGACAAAGTCTCAAAAACCGGCTGAAAAGTACCTTGGACGGCGTCAGGATTTGTTCTTGACGGCGTCATGGCTTGGCAAAAGTGGTGGATATGAAAATTACTCATGATAAGCCAGAGAAATTTGCATGGGAATTCTGACGGCGTCACCCTTTGGAATGATCAAGGTCGTCACGGTATAAGTTAAAGCCAGACGGCGTCACGCCTAATTCCGACGGCGTCAAGCCTTGATAAGCCAGAACGGATTTTGGAGAGCTAAAGAGGGACGGCGTCAAGAAGGCCATCCGGGAACCCTAAAATCGGCGAGGTGACGGCGTCACACTCCATAACGTGACGCCGTCAGATCTGAAAGTCTATATATAGTTTTGCAATTTTTTTCATTAGTGTGGAACTTATTGTGGAACTTATTGAGGAACTTTGTGTGTAAGAACCCTAAGACGATTTTAGCAGCTTTTTCAAGGCTTTTTGCCTTGAGATCTTCCATGTTACATTGAAGATAAGTTATCAATTAATCATTCAACATGTCTATGTGTTGTTTGATTCTATCTTGTTCTTGTCTTTTGTTTAACATGCTAGGCTAGGTTTTCTTTGTGTTTGCTTAGATCTAATGAAACCTAGCTATTGATTATTGGTTATTAGTGTGTTATTAGTTGTATTGGATGATTGTTCATCTATGTTAGGCTTAAGAAAACTGGCTAACCTCCTATTCGGTAACTTGCTTGAACGTCTTAAGAAACATGAACCAATGCGTACTAAGGTTTTTATGGTTGTATTTAATGCACAAGTGAATTCTAGTGATCCCATGTAACGAGCTTCCTAGCCGGCTCGACATAGGAGTGAAGTAGGAGCTTGTAGAGTTAGGGAAGTACGTACGCCACCCCACGATTGGTATTAAGGAATACACCCGTCATCCACGCGATTAATGCACACTAATTAACCGGTAAAAGATAGTTAGGGAGTAAGGAAATCTAAGTAAACACATTTCTCTCCACATAAGTTTCACCACCTTTTCATTTTCAGTTATTTTATTTTATTTGCATTCGTAGTTATTTAGGTTAGTTGATTAGCAACTAATTCCGCCCACTCTTTCAAACCCGAGATTTTACTTGCTTTCATAAAATTATAAAAACATAAAAAAAGAATCTTCTCTCACCCTTAGACCTATTAGAGTAGTTTTTCATACCTAACGAACACTATTCCCCGTGGAGAACGATCAATCCCCCGTACTTACCACTACACTATACTACATCGGTCAGGTACACTGCCTGGTGGGGTTGTAAGCCTCTTGAGATCCCTCGAGAGGTAAAACCTGTTGTAAGGTTGCAAAACCACGCATCAGTATTAATTGCATGGATGACGGGTGTATTCCTTAATACCAATCGTGGGGTGGCGTACGTACTTCCCCAACTCTACAAGCTCCTACTTCACTCCTATGTCGAGCCGGCTAAGAAGCTCCTAACATGGGATCACTAGAATTCGCTCATGCATTAAATACAACCATAAAAACCTTAGTACGCATTGGTTCATGTTTCTTAAGACGTTCAAGCAAGTTACCGAATAAGAAGTTAGCCAGTTTTCTTAAGCCTAACATCGATGAACAATCATCCAATACAACTAATAACACATTAATAACCAATAATCAATAGCTAGGTTTCATTAGATCTAAGCAAACACAAGATAAATCTAGCCTAGCATGTTAATCAAAAGACAAGAACAAGATATAATCAAACAGCACATAGACATATTGATTGATTAAATGATTACTTATCTTCAATTAAACATGGGAGATCCAAGGGTATGAAAACCCTTAAAAATGGCAGAAATTCATCTTAGGGTTTCTCCTCTCAAATTTGCACACTAATGAAAAAAAATTGCAAAGCTATATATAGAGTTTAAGGGCTGACGGCGTCACGTTGTAGATCTTGACGCCGTCACCTCGCCGTGTCTAGGGTTCCCGGATGGCCTTCCTGACGCCGTCCCTCTTTAGACCTCCAAAATCCGCTCTGGCTTCTCAAAGCTTGACGCCGTCAGAAATGGGCTTGACGCCGTCCCTCTTTAACTTAAACCGTGACGACCTTGATCACTTCAAAGGGTGACGCCGTCAGAAATTCATTGTAAAATTCTCTGGCTTATCATGAGTAATTTTAATATCCACCCCTTTTGCCAAGCCATGACGCCGTCAAGGGCAATCCCTGACGCCGTCAAATGTACTTTTCCAGCCGATTTTGAGACATTGTCGTTTTCTTCACTTTTATGCTCCAAAATCGTCCAAAATGCTTCCTATTCCAGATTTCTTCTCCAAAGTACCTAAAATGACAAAAGGAATGATTTAGGGCAATATTTGATCAAATAAATACGATTTAGGGCTTAAATGACCCCCTAAAAGCGGTACACTTTTCGCTTCATCATGTATCTCATCGGAGTGGAACTTTCAAGAAATCCAAATGTTTATTGATGCGTGGTTTTGCGACCTTACAACAGGTTCTACCTCTCGAGGGATCTCAAGAGGCTTACAACCCCACCAGGCAGTGTACCTGACCGATGTAGTATAGTGTAGTGGTATGTACAGGGGATTGATCGTTCTCCACAGAGAATAGTGTCGTTAGGATTGAAAAACTATTCTAATAGGTCTAAGGGTGAGGGAAGATTCTTTTTGTATTTTTATAATTTTTTATAAAAGCAAGTAAAATCTCGGGTTTGAAGGAGTGGGCGGAATTAGTTGCTAGTCAACTAACCCAAATAACTACAAATGCAAATAAAATAAAATAACTGAAAATGAAAAGGTTGTGAAACTTATATGGAGAGAAATGTGTTTACTTAGATTTCCTTACTCCCTAACTATCTTTTACCGGTTGATTAGTGTGTATTAATTGCGTGGATGATGGGTGTATTCCTTAATACCAATCGTGGGGTGGCGTACGTACTTCCCCAACTCTACAAGCTCCTACTTCACTCCTATGTCGAGCCGGCTTAGAAGCTCCTAACATGGGATCACTAGAATTCGCTCATGCATTAAATACAACCATAAAAACCTAGTACGCATTGGTTCATGCTTCTTAAGACGTTCAAGCAAGTTACCGAATAGGAAGTTAGCCAGTTTTCTTAAGCCTAACATCGATAAACAATCATCCAATACAATCAATAACACACTAATAACCAATAATCAATAGTTAGGTTTCATTAGATCTAAGCAAACACAAGATAAATCTAGCCTAGCATGTTAATCAAAAGACAAGAACAAGATATAATCAAACAACACATAGACATATTGATTGATTAAATGAATACTTATCTTCAATTAAACATGGGAGATCCAAGGGTATGAAAACCCTTAAAAATGGCAGAAATTCGTCTTAGGGTTTCTCCTCACAAAGTTGCACACCAATGACAAAAAAATTGAAAAACTATATATAGAGTTTAAGGGCTGACGGCGTCATGTTGTAGATCTTGACGCCGTCACCTCGCCGTGTCTAGGGTTCCCGGATGGCCTTCTTGACGCCGTCCCTCTTTAGTGCTCCAAAATCCGCTCTGGCTTATCAAGGCTTGACGCCGTCAGAAATGGGCTTGACGCCGTCCCTCTTTAACTTAAACCGTGATGGCCTTGATCACTTCAAAGGGTGACACCGTCAGAAATTCATTGTAAAATTCTCTGGCTTATCATGTGTATTTTTCATGTCCACCTCTTTTGCCAAGCCATGACGCCGTCAAGAGCAATACTTGACGCCGTCAAAGGTACTTTTCCAGCCAATTTTGAGACTTTGCCGTTTTCTTCACTTTTATGCTCCAAAAACGTCCAAAATGCTTCCTTTTCCAGATTTCTTCTCCAAAGTACCTAAAATGACAAAAGAAATGATTTAGGGCAATATTTGATCAAATAAATATGATTTAGGGCTTAAATGACCCCCTAAAAGCGGTACACTTTTCGCTTCATCAAATACCCTTACACTTGAGATTTGCTTGTCCTCAAGCAAATTCGCTTTTATTCTAATCAAAATACAAGTTAGGGGTCATTTAATGCTAATATAAAAGTAATTACAACAAATAATCGTTCCACTTTAATCATAATAAGCACGGAGATTACAAACTAGCACCTCACAAGTAGTGTTTAGATACTCACATCTCTCAGGTGTCATCAAAATAAATCTCATAAATGAAAACGGATAATATCTCTCACTACCTGTCATAGCAAATAGATTACCATAGGCTTGGGAAAGGATCGAAAACCTCCTCCACTAGGCATAAGCACCTAAGATAAACTATCAAAGAGGGCTTTTAAATGGGTTATAACGTGAGGTGTAGGGATATGATAAACACGGTTTTGTTGGATAAGGGATATTTTACTGGTGGCGAGTTAAAGATCTTGATTAATTACATGTACAATATGGCGTTGCTAAGCCAAGACTAGACTTGACTTAAGCTAATGAAAGAAATAACAAAAAGATAAAATAAACGTAAAATGAAACGGGATGGTAGTCCGTATGTTTTTTCTATTTTTCTTTTTCTCATTTTTTTGTATTTTTCTTGATTTTTTTTTTTTTTTTTCATACACTCTTGCCCTACCATCCAAAAATAATACATCCTAGGGGCGTAGCATTCCCCTTACACTTGAACTTTTACATAACTTTACAATTAATTATTCTAATGACTCGAATTAAGATAATCGAAACACTTGGAGTACTTTTAAAAATATTTAGCACATATGGGGGTAATAATGTTGTTCTTCCCCATTACTCCATTACACTAGTACTTTACCCATGAGTCCCAATCGTCCCAAAATAATATGTACAAGGATATGACTCGACTTAGCAACCATGTAATCAATTAGATAATTAACTAAGGGTTTAAACAAATGTTGTCACAATAATGCACTAAAGATGAGTGCATACAAGGTAGGCTAAGGCGATTTGGGTGTACATTTAAGTGGGGTGTAACAAATTCTTCCTTTAAGTAAAATGCTTAAAGGTCGAAACGAAAAGATAGGCTCTGAGGGGTGTACTAGGGGTATCGTGTACTAAAAATGAGTACAACGCAAAGGGTGTGGGAGAATTACTTGACCAATGTAGCCAATGTAATTATAACAAAAACACAGGTGTAAAACAATGGGTTAATCCTAATGCCTTTTATCATGTAGTAAATCTAACTACATGAATGTAGTCTCACTTGTGGCCTCGGAATGGTCCTAACGCAAGTTCTAGAATCTAAGTGCTACCGGTACACACATCATAGCATAAATGCTTTTCCTACCAATTCTAGGGGCGAACCTCACATATTTGGGGGTGGAAAATTTTTTAGTGGTACGGTTTTTGTGCTAGTCATATAACTCCTATCCATGAGACGCTCATTAAGATCAAAGTTTCACTCCTATATGTTGTAAAAAATTTTAAATTTGGCACTAAAATTGCCCTAACAGGTATTTATCTCAGTTTTATTACACATCTACCATCAAACAAACAAAAATCAAGTGCACTTGTATTCTCTAAAGTATCGTACTTTTACCCCCCCCCCCTTACACGTAAGATGAACATTGTCCCCAATGTTCAAATAACAAGATGTAAAAGTAAATAAGGTAAAAGAATGAAATCAAATACTCCCCTGATTCGTTCGATGTGGATAATGTGGTAACATGGTTAGATCTTCTTCCAAGAGAATGTAGAAGCTCCAAGACTAATGCATCGCCAAAAGCTTGATTCCACATACATTTCCTTGTCCAAAATAACCTGTTAAACCTGAGAAAACAAACACGAAAACCTGCATAACATCGGCGGGATAAATCTATAATGCTTGTGGAATGATAATTTTGCAGATTCCTGGAGATTATAAGTTAGAGATTTAATAAAAACTTTTTATGAAAACAAAACTTTCAAAAATTTCAGAAAATTAAAACCTGACGCCGTCAGAAATGATCTGACAGAATTCTCATGTTAAGTTTCCGGAAAATTTCTGGAAAAACCTATACCTTACTTCCTGGAAATCCTGCAAAACATCACTATGACTCGATACAAGCATTTGACTCAAACAAATACTAATATGTATGTTAATTTAATATTATTACGATTCATGTTCATTTGTTCTAATAAACCGATTTGGATTTCCCTTACACTTAACTTTTGCAAAATACCTTTATATGTAGTTAAGACGAAGTTAAAAACAAGATAAAGCATTTTCACAATTTAGTTTTGAACATGAATCAATAATAATAAAAATTAAACATACATACGGAAACAAATAAAATCAAACAAACAAACAATTAAACACACAAAAAGCAAATAAAGCTTGGGTTGCCTCCCAAGAAGCGCTTTTCTTTATTAACGAGTCTTGTAGCTAGACTCAAAGTCACCGTACATTACGTGATTCCTTCATTCATAATGACGTATCCCTGATAGATATAATCCTTGCTATCAGGGTGGTGGTGTCTCAATCGCTCGACATTCGCAGTCACTTCACCTCCTTCCTTGCTGGTCAAGCTTACTAACCCATCTTGGTGTAGACTTTTGATTGTGAATGGTCCGTACCACCAAGGACTTGGTTCATCGGTAGGTGTTTTTGTTTCTGAATGCCTTAGGAGCACAGAGTCTCCTTTCGTAAATTCAATGGGGTTATTGGTCTGCTCATTAGCCTCAATATAATTGTTATTTCCACCCTTACATTCTCTAATCTCATTTTCATAGTAATTCTTAATCCTTGACTCCCATGCAAGGATTTTCTCTCGAACATTACCACGGATTATATTGGGGTTCTGATGCGTGGTTTTGCAACCTTACAACAGGTTTTACATCTCGAGGGATCTCAAGAGGCTTACAACCCCACCAGGCAGTGTACCTGACCGATGTAGTATAGTGTAGTGGTAAGTACGGGGGATTGATCGTTCTCCACAGGGAATAGTGTTCGTTAGGTATGAAAGACTACTCTAATAGGTCTAAGGGTGAGAGAAGATTCTTTTTATATTTTTATAATTTTATGAAAGCAAGTAAAATCTCGGGTTTGAAAGAGTGGGCGGAATTAGTTGCTAGTCAACTAACCCAAGTTACTACGAATGCAAATAAAATAAAATAACAGAAAATGAAAAGGTGGTAAAACTTATGTGGAGAGAAATGTGTTTACTTAGATTTCCTTACTCCCTAACTATCTTTTACCGGTTGATTAGTGTGTATTAATTGCGTGGATGACGGGTATATTCCTTAATACCAATCGTGGGGTGGCGTACGTACTTCCCCAATTCTACAAGCTCCTACTTCACTCCTATGTCGAGCCGGCTAGGAAGCTCCTAACATGGGATCACTAGAATTCGCTTGTGCATTAAATACAACCATAAAAACCTTTAGTACGCATTGGTTCATGTTTCTTAAGACGTTCAAGCAAGTTACCGAATAGGAAGTTAGCCAGTTTTCTTAAGCCTAACATAGATAAACAATCATCCAGTACAACTAATAACACACTAATAACCAATAATCAATAGCTAGGTTTCATTAGATCTAAGCAAACACAAGATAAATCTAGCCTAGCATGTTAAACAAAAGACAAGAACAAGATAGAATCAAACAACACATAGACATATTGAATGATTAATTGATAACTTATCATCAATGTAACATGGAAGATCTCAAGGCAAAAAGCCTTGAAAAAGCTGCTAAAATCGTCTTAGGGTTTTCACACACAAAGTTCCCCAATAAGTTCCACCCTAATGACAAAAAATTGCAAAACTATATATAGACTTTCAGATCTGACGGCGTCACGTTATGGAGTGTGACGCCGTCACCTCGCCGCTTTTAGGGTTCCCGGATGGCCTTCTTGACGCCGTCCCTCTTTAGCTCTCCAAAATCCGTTCTGGCTTATCAAGGCTTGACGCCGTCGGAATTAGGCGTGACGCCGTCCCGCTTTAACTTATACCGTGACGACCTTGATCATTCCAAAGGGTGACGCCGTCAGAATTCCCATGCAAATTTCTCTGGCTTATCATGAGTAATTTTCATATCCACCATTTTTGCCAAGCCATGACGCCGTCCAGGGCAATCCCTGACGCCGTCAAAGGTAACTTTTAGCCGATTTTGAGACTTTGTCGTTTTCTTCACTTTTATGCTCCAAAAACGTCCAAAATGCTTCCTTTTCCAGATTTCTTCTCAAAAGTACCTAAAATGATAAAAGGAACGATTTAGGGCAATATTTGATCAAATAAATACGATTTAGGGCTTAAATGACCCCCTAAAAGTGGTACACTTTTCGTTTCATCAAATACCCTTACACTTGAGATTTGCTTGTCCTCAAGCAAATGCGCTTTTATTCTAATCAAAATACAAGTTAGGGGTCATTTAATGCTAACATAAAAGTAATTACAACAAATAATCGTTCCACTTTAATCATAATAAGCACGGAGATTACAAACTAGCACCTCACAAGTAGTGTTTAGATACTCACATCTCTCAGGTGTCATCAAAATAAATCTCATAAATGAAAACGGATAATATCTCTCACTACCTGTCATAGCAAATAGATTACCATAGGCTTGGGAAAGGATCGAAAACCTCCTCCACTAGGCGTAAGCACCTAAGATAAACTATCAAAGAGGGCTTTTACATGGGTTATAACGTTAGGTGTAGGGAAAAGGAAAACACGGTTTTGTTGGATAAAGGATATTTTACTGGTGGCGAGTTAAAGATCTTGATCAATTACATGTACTATACAATGTTGCTAAGCCAAGACTCGACTCAATCTTAAGCTAAAAACAAAATAACAAAAACATAAAATAAACATAAAATGAAACGGGATGGTAGTCCGTATGTTTTTTCTATTTTTCTTATTCTCATTTTTTTGTATTTTTCTTGATTTTTTTTTTTTTTTTTTTTTTTTTGTTTTTTTTTTTTGCATACACTTTTGCCCTACCATCTAAAATAATACATCATAGGGGCGTTGCATTCCCCTTACACTTGAACTTTTACATAACTTTACAAATAACTATTCTAATGACTCGAATTAAGATAATTAAAACACTTGGAGTACTTTTAAAATATTTAGCACATATGGGGGTAATAAATGATGTTCTAACCCATTACTCCATTACACTAGTACTTTACCCATGAGTCCCAATCGTCCCAAAACAATATGTACAAGGATATGACTCGACTTAGCAACCATGTAATCAACTAGATAATTAACTTGGGTTTAAACAAATGTTGTCACAATAATGCACTAAAAATGAGTGCATACAAGGTAGGCTAAGGCGATTTGGGTGTACATTTTAGTGGGGCGTAAAAAATTCTTCCTTTAAGTAAAATGCTTAAAGGTCGAAACGAAAAGATAGGCTCTGAGGGGTGTACTAGGGGTATCGTGTACTAAAAATGAGTACAACGCAAAGGGTGTGTGAGAATTACTTGACTAATGTAGCCAATGTAATTATAACAAAAACACAGGTGTAAAACAATGGGTTAATCCTAATGCCTCTTATCATGTAGTAAATCTAACTACACGAATGTAGTCTCACTTGTGGCCTTGGAATGGTCCTAACGCAAGTTCTAGAATCTAAGTGCTACCGGTACACACATCATAGCAAAATGCTTTTCCTACCAATTCTAGAGGCGAACCTCACATATTTGGGGGTGGAAAATTTTTTTAGTGGTACGGTTTTTTGTGCTAGTCATATAACTCCTATCCGTGAGACGCTCATTAGAACTAAAGTTTCACTCCTAAATGTTGTAAAAAATTTTAAATTTGGCACTAAAATTACCCTAACAGGTATTTATCTCAGTTTTATTACACATTTACTATTAAACAAACAAAAATCAAGCGTAATAGCATTCTCTAATCGTACTTTTACCCCCCCTTACACTTAAGATGAACATTGTCCCCAATGTTCAAATAACAAATGTAAAAGTAAAAAACTAAAAGAATGAAATCAAATACTCCCCTGATTCGCTCGGTGGATAATGAAGTAACATGGTTAAATCTTCTTCCAAGAGAATGTAAAAGCTCCAAGACTAATGCATCACCAAAAGCTTGATCCAACAAACATTTCCTTGTCCAAAATAACCTGTTAAACCTGAGAAAACAAACACGAAAACCTGCATAACATCGGCGGGATAAACTCTATATATAAGGATATAATGCTTGTGGAATGATAATTTTGCAGATTCTTGGAGATTATAAGTTATAGATTTAATAAAAACTTTTTATGAAATCAAAACTTTAAAAAAAAAATTCAGAAAATTAAACCTGACGCCGTCAGGTTGTAAATCCTGACGCCGTCAGAAATGATCTGACAGAATTCTCATGTTACGTTTCCGGAAAATTTTTGGAAAAACCTATACCTTACTTCCTGGAAATCCTGCAAAACATCATTATGACTCGATACAAGCATTTGACTCAAACAAGCACTAATATGTATGTTCATTTAATATTATTACGATTCATGTTCATTTGTGTTCTAATAAACCGATTTAGATTTCCCTTACACTTAACTTTTGCAAAATACCTTTATATGTAGTTAAGACGAAGTTAAAAACAAGATAAAGCTTTTTCACAAATTACTTTTGAACATGAATCAATAATAATAAAATTTAAACATACATACGGAAAAAAATAAAATCAAACAAACAAATAAATAAACACACAAAGCAAATAAAGCTTGGGTTGCCTCCCAAGAAGCGCTTGTTTTTGTTCGAGTCACGAGCCTGACTCTACCCTTATTTAACGGAAATAGGGGAGGTTTTCCCTACACTTAGGATTAAGTGTGGGTGAAAGTAGCGATACACACCCTTAGGGTGGAAATATGCCACGTGAGGAAAGAGTGACGGGTGAATTATATGCTCAAAGGTGCGGGATCCTATCATCATAACCTTACCTAATTCAATTGGGTTAGTGGGCGGATTAAGATTTTCTCCTAAAAAGGGATCATCTTCTATCAACTTCGAGAGATTCCTAGTTAGGAATCCAT
Source organism: Artemisia tridentata subsp. tridentata (assembly GCA_021014915.2). NCBI lineage: Eukaryota > Viridiplantae > Streptophyta > Magnoliopsida > Asterales > Asteraceae > Artemisia > Artemisia tridentata. Next base: position 193,135,383 of record CP139501.1, read on the forward strand.
CTTGACTTAATAAACCCGGTTTAAACCCATAATGTTTCTTGTGATCAATCATGAATGGGTGATGTAAGTATGTAAGGTCATGGTTCACTCCTATATTAGCTTCCACTCCACATGGCCTAGAGTCTACTACCTTAATCTTAACATTACCCGGACTACATGGTTTGATGGGTGGATCGGGACCTAATTCAATTCCTAAATTTTCATCCAAGGATGGAAGATTAGGTAACGGTTTTGGTTGAGGCTCCGGCTCATCAAAACTAGGAACTTCCATAGGACTAAAAGAAAGGCTGTGATCACTAAAAGCATTCAAACCTATTTCTTCTAGTTGTGTTTGGTCCAAGGGCTCTACCTCTATTGGGGTTCCTATAGTCTCTTCAACTTCTTCCGGGTAAGTCACGGGCGGTGTGTGTGCCTCAAATGATGGTAGGACTTGTGGGGTACTTGGTGGGCTTACATTTCTAACCTCATTCTCCATAGTATCTAAATCACCTATATGTTCATCATGTGTTTTGGTGAAATCTATCCCACTCATGCAACTAGGTAGTTCAACACTAACCATCTCAGAATCTTGGTTTGATTCTAAGTCCATGTTCTTAGAAACTAGGTCTCTTTGCTCATACGAATCCACCAATTCGTTCCACTTAAGGGTCATGGTTAGGAAGCTTTCCTCAAAATTCAGACTAAAGGCCTGACTAAAAGGAATTGATCCAGATAATGCTTGTCTAATAGAACTCTCACATGCATAGAATTCATTAAACCCATCTAACCTTACCCCTAACTCCTTTTGGAAATCACAAAGATCACACAAAAATTCATAGGAATGATAGGAAACAAATCTATTGGTGAAATATAATTGTTCCCCTATTGATAATGATCTAAATGGAATTTCATCCATCATAGTGACAAATGAAAATGGTTTTACAAACAAAGGGCACAAAGAAAAAGATAGACTACAAGAAATCCTAGAAAAATAAAATAAAAATCTCACTAGAAAGGAATCTAGTGAGTAGACCTAATAAAATAAAAATTCAACCTAAACAATAACTATTCCCCGGCAGCGGCGCCAAAAACTTGATGCATGGTTTTGCAACCTTACAACAGGTTTTACCTCTCGAGGGATCTCAAGAGGCTTACAACCCCACCAGGCAGTGTACCTGACCGATGTAGTATAGTGTAGTGGTAAGTACGGGGGATTGATCGTTCTCCACAGGGAATAGTGTTCGTTAGGTATGAAAGACTACTCTAATAGGTCTAAGGGTGAGAGAAGATTCTTTTTATATTTTTATAATTTTATGAAAGCAACTAAAATCTCGGGTTTGAAAGAGTGGGCGGAATTAGTTGCTAGTCAACTAACCCAAGTTACTACGAATGCAAATAAAATAAAATAACAGAAAATGAAAAGGTGGTAAAACTTATGTGGAGAGAAATGTGTTTACTTAGATTTCCTTACTCCCTAACTATCTTTTACCGGTTGATTAGTGTGTATTAATTGCGTGGATGACGGGTGTATTCCTTAATACCAATCGTGGGGTGGCGTACATACTTCCCCAACTCTACAAGCTCCTACTTCACTCCTATGTCGAGCCGGCTAGGAAGCTCCTAACATGGGATCACTAGAATTCGCTTGTGCATTAAATACAACCATAAAAACCTTTAGTACGCATTGGTTCATGTTTCTTAAGACGTTCAAGCAAGTTACCGAATAGGAAGTTAGCCAGTTTTCTTAAGCCTAACATAGAGAAACAATCATCCAGTACAACTAATAACGCACTAATAACCAATAATCAATAGCTAGGTTTCATTAGATCTAAGCAAACACAAGATAAATCTAGCCTAGCATGTTAAACAAAAGACAAGAACAAGATAGAATCAAACAACACATAGACATATTGAATGATTAATTGATAACTTATCATCAATGTAACATGGAAGATCTCAAGGCAAAAAGCCTTGAAAAAGCTGCTAAAATCGTCTTAGGGTTTTCACACACAAAGTTCCCCAATAAGTTCCACCCTAATGACAAAAAATTGCAAAACTATATATAGACTTTCAGATCTGACGGCGTCACGTTATGGAGTGTGACGCCGTCACCTCGCCGCTTTTAGGGTTCCCGGATGGCCTTCTTGACGCCGTCCCTCTTTAGCTCTCCAAAATCCGTTCTGGCTTATCAAGGCTTGACGCCGTCGGAATTAGGCGTGACGCCGTCCCGCTTTAACTTATACCGTGATGACCTTGATCATTCCAAAGGGTGACGCCGTCAGAATTCCCATGCAAATTTTTCTGGCTTATCATGAGTAATTTTCATATCCACCATTTTTGCCAAGCCATGACGCCGTCCAGGGCAATCCCTGACGCCGTCAAAGGTAACTTTTAGCCGATTTTGAGACTTTGTCGTTTTCTTCACTTTTATGCTCCAAAAACGTCCAAAATGCTTCCTTTTCCAGATTTCTTCTCAAAAGTACCTAAAATGACAAAAGGAAACCTAAAATGACAAAAGGAACGATTTAGGGCAATATTTGATCAAATAAATACGATTTAGGGCTTAAATGACCCCCTAAAAGCGGTACACTTTTCGCTTCATCAGGTTCGCCTCCATCTTCTTTTTTAGAGCAACATCTCGTATATGTCGCGGGACCGTTGGGAAGTTTATTGTTTTCTTCCCCTTCTTCATTTGGATGGTACTATTTTCGTAATTGATTTGTGCCCTAGTGGTAACGAGAAAGGGTGCCCCAAGGATTATTGGCATATTCATATCATTTCTTTCAATGATCATGAAGTCGACCGGATACAGGAATCCGGCAACGTTGACCAACACATCTTCTGCAATTCCTAACGGGTACTCATAAGAATGTCTTGCAAGGGAGAGTTTAGTACGGGTGATGGATGGCAGTTCGTCGGTTAACTGGACATAAACAGATAAAGGCATCAAATTTACGTCGGAACCTTGGTCAGCTACCGCATCCAGATACTTGAGTTTTCCAATGCTGCATGGTATTTCGAAGACCCCGTAGAATTCCTGCTTTTCCACTAACTTTTGTCTTATGAGGCTCTCATACAATTGCCCTCCGGGTAATGTGTCAGATTCATCCTCCGGTTCCCTTCTCTTGGACTCCTTGTTGGGTAGATGAGTACTTCGATAGTTTCTCACCCAATCGTTTATGGTCTCCTCGTTTATTTCGTGTTTCAAGTAATGCCTCACTTGTTGTCACTTAGGCGGTTCTATCACTTGGCGCTCCTTAAAGGGCGCCTCCTTGCCTTTGTCTGAATCGCAGTTGCAGGCATTGGTGTATCCATCATTAAGTGGGACGAGGTCAATTTTGTTAACTTCCATAGTTATCAACTTCCCTCTTTCATCATTTTCTCCCTCTTGGACGACGGAGATGGCATTAACACAATTAGTGTTGGGAACTTCAACGTCTTTTCGCACTAACACATTTTTAGGAGCTTTTGTTTTTGTGTATTCTTTCAAAAGACCCATCATCTCAGCCATCTTCTCTTCCATCTCCTCCTTTTGTTTGTAGATAGCTTCCTCAAATTTTGCCAATCGTTCGGAGTGTTTTGACATGTATTCTCTCATTCGAGCTTCGAATGTTGGACTAAGTTCATGAGGTGGTGAGTTGGGTTGAGCGTGCTTATGGAAGGATTTAGTATTTTCCCTCTGGGGTGATTCGGACAATGGTATTTGCTTAATGTTTGAGACCGAGTTAACTGTTGCATTTTGTGGACATAAGGGTCTCTTTTGCTTTTCCATAAGATATGCAACCCTCTTCTCAAGTTCACTAACGCTTTCCTCGGTGATTTGATTGGCTTTATCGGGTGATGAATATGTCTTGACCGCCGAGCGTACGTCGTGGGAAACTTGCCACAATTCATCATCGTCGGATGCAAGCTCATCAATGATTTCCCATGATTCCTCGGCACTTTTGTCGCGCAATCTTCCCCCGGCGGCTCGATCGATGGCACGCTTGGTGTAGTAATCAACATGGTCATAGAAGATTTGGATTTGAAGCCAGAGATTTATGCCATGATGAGGGACTTTTTGGAGTAAGTCCTTGAATCGAATCCATGCCCCGTAGAGGGTTTCGCCTCGACGTTGTTCAAACATCAAGATATCATTCCTTAGCTTGGTAGTTCTTCCTGGTGGGAAAAACTGAGCGAGGAAACGAGTGGTGAGATCATCCCAAGAGGTGATGGATCCTGCGGGTAGACGCTCTAGCCATTGACTAGCTTGGTCCCGCAGAGAGAATTGAAAGAGACGCAGTCGGGTCGTCTCTCGAGTGGCAACATCAAGGTCTATGGAGTCTACGATTTTGAGAAAGTCCTTGAGATGTTGATTAGGATCTTCGAATCGAAGTCCATGGAATGCGCATCCGCTTTGCACCAACCGGATGGTGTCGGATGGGTGTGACATTGGCTCCTTGAGTGAGCTCAATGGTGTTTCGATAGCCATGGTGGCTAGGACGGGAGTAGTCTCCTAAGGTACGGGCTCTAGGAGGTGGGTGTTGTTGTGGTGGTGGGTTGTTGGGATCAAGGATATTACCACCTTCCATGATGTCGGATGGTAATGGTTAAAAACAAAGAAACGAAGAAAAAAGATAGACTAAAGAAAAACCTAGAAAAATAAAATAAAAATCTCACTAGAAAGGAATCTAGTGAGTAGACCTAATAAAATAAAAATTCAACCTAAACAATAACTATTCCCCGGCAACGGCGCCAAAAACTTGATGTGTGGTTTTGCGACCTTACAACAGGTTTTACCTCTCGAGGGATCTCAAGAGGCTTACAACCCCACCAGGCAGTGTACCTGACCGATGTAGTATAGTGTAGTGGTAAGTACGGGGGATTGATTGTTCTCCACAGGGAATAGTGTCGTTAGGATTGAAAAACTATTCTAATAGGTCTAAGGGTGAGGGAAGATTCTTTTTATATTTTTATAATTTTTTATAAAAGCAAGTAAAATCTCAGGTTTGAAGGAGTGGGCGGAATTAGTTGCTAGTCAACTAACCCAAATAACTACAAATGCAAATAAAATAAAATAACTGAAAATGAAAAGGTTGTGAAACTTATGTGGAGAGAAATGTGTTTACTTAGATTTCCTTACTCCCTAACTATCTTTTACCGGTTGATTAGTGTGTATTAATTGCGTGGATGACGGGTGTATTCCTTAATACCAATCGTGGGGTGGCGTACGTACTTCCCCAACTCTACAAGCTCCTACTTCACTCCTATGTCGAGCCGGCTAAGAAGCTCCTAACATGGGATCACTAGAATTCGCTCATGCATTAAATACAACCATAAAAACCTAGTACGCATTGGTTCATGCTTCTTAAGACGTTCAAGCAAGTTACCGAATAGGAAGTTAGCCAGTTTTCTTAAGCCTAACATCGATGAACAATCATCCAATACAATCAATAACACACTAATAACCAATAATCAATAGTTAGGTTTCATTAGATCTAAGCAAACACAAGATAAATCTAGCCTAGCATGTTAATCAAAAGACAAGAACAAGATATAATCAAACAACACATAGACATATTGATTGATTAAATGAATACTTATCTTCAATTAAACATAGGAGATCCAAGGGTATGAAAACCCTTAAAAATGGCAGAAATTCGTCTTAGGGTTTCTCCTCACAAAGTTGCACACCAATGACAAAAAAAATTGCAAAACTATATATAGAGTTTAAGGGCTGACGGCGTCACGTTGTAGATCTTGACACCGTCACCTCGCCGTGTCTAGGGTTCCCGGATGGCCTTCTTGACGCCGTCCCTCTTTAGTGCTCCAAAATCCGCTCTGGCTTATCAAGGCTTGACGCCGTCAGAAATGGGCTTGACGCCGTCCCTCTTTAACTTAAACCGTAATGGCCTTGATCACTTCAAAGGGTGACACCGTCAGAAATTCATTGTAAAATTATCTGGCTTTTCATGTTTATTTTTCATGTCCACCTCTTTTGCCAAGCCATGACGCCGTCAAGAGCAATACTTGAAGCCGTCAAAGGTACTTTTCCAGCCAATTTTGAGACTTTGCCGTTTTCTTCACTTTTATGCTCCAAAAACGTCCAAAATGCTTCCTTTTCCAGATTTCTTCTCCAAAGTACCTAAAATGACAAAAGGAACGATTTAGGGCAATATTTGATCAAATAAATACGATTTAGGGCTTAAATGACCCCCTAAAAGCGGTACACTTTTCGCTTCATCATTTATCCAAACATTTTGAATGAAAGTCCGATGGAGATTTTCTTTTCCACATGCTCCCCCAAGAACCAATGAATTCGGGTCGAGTCAAGCTAGTGACTCGACTAACAAAAACATTAGCACCACATGGGTGACAACCCATGTTTCTGACTTCTTTCTATTTTCTGACACTTAGTGTGGGGGGGATTCCTCTACTGTGCTTTGTTTGTGTGTTGTTTGCAGGTTTCCCTTAGATCGTGATGATTGATGCGCCTGTTTTCAATCCAGCCGCCCAATATCCGATCTTTTTGCTAACGATTATCTAGGGATATCTTTTTAATCCTGTTTGTGAAAATAGAGAATTCTTTCGCACACTTAGCTATTAGTATTACCTTTTTACGTTCTAAGTGTCGGCATAATAGCCGGTACTTTGAATATTTAGGGCAATATTCAATTCTAAGTGTGGGGGGGGGGGAATTCTCTCAAATTTTGTCACATATGTACCTTCTAGTGCCCTAGTACCCCCGTTTTGGCCAAAATTTTAAATTTTTTTCGTTTTTAGATAAGAAAATTGCAATAAAAAAGAAGAAGTGTTTAGTCTTGATTAGGTTAGAACAAAGGGAATCCCGACTCTGCCAGAGTGTTGATTTGGCTGCTTCCTTAACGATTAGACTAAGGTTTTACGATATGTGCAAATGAAAATGCTAAGCGTAGAATAGTTAGTTTTCTTTAGAGCTTATATAAGTAATCTATGGCTTTTCCTCCCAGGAGATAACTAATCTGACTTAATGAGTGCTTATTTTCAAACATTTGAACACACAAAATCATTTTTCTATACGATTTTGAAAAATACTAGTTCAAAGATTTATTTAAACTTCGGAACAAGCGTATGTCATAGTTGCAAAAGTTAAGTAATAAATGTATGTGCTAAAAAAGCTACGGTTCAAGATCGGCCCTTGGATCCTTATTTCCGGAAGGCGTTTAGGTCTTGGCTACCCTCTTACACCGGCCCTTGGATCTCTAATTCAGGAATGTGTGAGGTCTTGGTCTAACACCCTTGGATCCTCATTTCAGGAATGTTTAGAGTCTTGGAACTCTCCGTTGTAACGGCCCTTGGATCCTTTATTCTGGAAGGTGTAAGGTCTTGGTTCCCGTGAAACTCCGTTAGTTTATGTTGCACAAGTTAAAAAAAAAAAAAAAAAAAAAAAAAAAAAAAAAAAAAGAAAAAAAAAAAGAGAAAAATGATGAAAAAATGAAAAGAAAAAATAAAATAAAATGGAATGATATTGCAAAATGCAAAAATGGAATGATATTGCAAAATGCAATAAATTTTGAAGCTTGCTTGTTGTAAATTTTAAATTTATCTTTCAACTAGTATTAGTCAAATTTTATAAAAACGTCGATTTTTGTGATCAAAATTTTGAAAATCAAGCACAGTCACCTAACTTAAATAAATGTGGGAGTGACAAGTTAAGTTTCGACTTACATAGATTATTAGTATAAGTAGTGTTAGCATTATACAAAAGCATTTGTGTAACACCCCAACCCAGCAAGGGTAGAAGTATCACATTAATGGCTTCATATCAGATCAAACAAAGCATACATTCAATAGTAATACAAAGATTCTCAATGAAATACTGAATACACAAGGATACAAAGGAAACAAAAACTAAATACTAAGTCTGTAAATGCAATCCTTCTAATGACTTCTACTTCAGAATAACTATCAAGGTCTTCTAAGTCCAAAAGTCTCTTCACTCTTACCCAGCTTCCAACTAAAACCTGCCGCGGGAAAAGAAACGCGGCTGAGCTAAAAAGCCCAGTGAACAGATATATAATAAATGGAAACGAAAGTAAACGGAAATGAACAGAAGTAAAATAATGAATAAGATATAAGTAAAGGTACAAGAGTAAAGGTTTAGGACAGTCATCCACCGCGAGCCCAGAATCAAATCATATCATATCATATCATATCATATCATATCTTCATAATCATATAGAGGGGAGGCCTCTCAGATAATCAGATAATATGAGGGGTGTCCTCATGTATCAAAGGGGTGGAGTAGCTAGCTCCCAGAAATGTGAAAGGCGTGTATTGCACACAAGCACCAGTCACCAGACATATATCATATCAAATCATATTAAATCCACTAAACAGATCAGATCTAGGATTGCAATCCATACGCCCCCCAAACAGAAATCATAATCACATAATCATAATAGCCGGCAGATAGCAGAACAGGGACGGTGTGAGAAATCACTCCCCCACACAGGAGTCATGCCAGTGGTGCATCACAGATACGGCCAGGTTACCTTCCTGGCTAGGTAACAGAAATGTGGCTCGGGTATCAAACTAAGAGTCAGGTCTCAATATCATATCAAAGGTGCATCTCAAAGTCATATCAAAAGGTTCATACACAAGGGAACATAGCAATGGCCTGAGAAATCTTAACTGAATCATAACTCATAATCATGATCAAGGTTCACCTTAAAAGTTCATTTTAACTTCCATCAAAAGTCCATTTTAAACAATCCTTTATTCGTGATTTTCATAAAACGATCCTTTAAAATAATTCTCATAAAAATATTATTTCAAAACGGTTTTTCATAAAGATTAGTCTTCCAAAATAGCTTTCATAAAAGTTAGTAACATTTATATAAAATGGTTTTGCCTCATTTATAAACATCCTTTTTAAAATAGTTTTTCTCAAACATTTTCAAGATATAATTAGAAAAGGTTTTCGTAGCATAGCTTCAGATCAGGAATCATATCAAATGGAACTCAACTGGGGAGGTTCAAGCAAAGGGAAATCATAGCAATCGAATCAAAAACTAATGAATTCAAAATACGAGAGAGATCAAGAGAAACCTTAAAAGAAAGGTCAGAATATCTGTACCTTAGACCGCACGTGCAAACACAACAGAAAATATAAAGGTCGGAAGCAATCTCCATCTTCAGCGAATCTACACGAATTCATGATTGTCTTATTATTACTATCTTATTCAAATCAGATTTCTCATTTTAGTCGGCTTTCCATTTTTAGTAACTTTCCCTTTTTATTAGCTTTAAAGAAAAATCCATTAATTAGCCAAACTTAGGCTTACAAATGATAATAGGTTAACTTAAAGATCAATATGACAATTATCATAGTTGAGGGTTTTATATGCCGTTCTAACAAAGTCTAAGGTTTAATGTGCTAGTACTCAAATTAAATGGTTAAAGACAATGAACCCACAAGCGACTTAACAGTAACGAACGATGACCCACAACATGAAAAGCCCCTAGTCGACACCACAAAACGTAACTCGAACCGCCCTTTGTTCGACCCATACTTAACACCACATGACACACAACAAGCACACATGAAATAATGGCCCTTACTCGACACAACCCAACCCATACAACACGACATGATCGACACACCGTAGACCCATGCATTGCGATATATAACGCCAAGTCAAAACCCTTCTTGATATCACAAGTCGACACCAATGTTAGTGACACGAATTAAAGTGTACGCTAGGGCAAATAACCAGCAGCAAACGACACATTTAAATACCAAACCCCGCGACTGTTCAAAATGATATATTCAGGTTTATACACTTGTTGAGACACACGATTTGCCCATGTTTATATATCGACACGAATGATCCCGCGAGACAACAAAAGGCGAGGCAATATAATAAGGTGCGAGAGGGGTTTTAAATGAACAGTAGCAGACACAAGCCAGTCCCCTTTTAACGTTTAAAAACAAGAGTTTTGATCAGGTTTTACAACACATAAACACAGCCACACACTACACGATTTTCGACCCAAAACTCGACAACTTCATTCACATAAAATCATAAAATTCTCGTTATCCATATAGCCTAGGGTTTCAAATGTTGTGCTCCTTATTAATGGCCATTTATATCAGGTTCTTAGGGCTCGTTTAGGTAATATTTATGGTCGACCAAGGGCTGGAACAGCGACGCAAAACAGTCAACACAAACTGGACGTAAAACAGTTACTTAAAGGCGCATGGATTCATGATTTCATGTAGTTATTTTAATGAGACCATTTAAGTATAGAAGCATGATCCTACTGGTTTGTTAGCATGGCTTTTAGCTTTGTTTCAAGATATATAGGTCGAGCCAAAGAGAGCAAAATGAGGACATCAAGAACCTGATGTCGACTAAAAAAAAATGGGTTTGATGTTACCTTTGGTGTTAACGAGACAAGGAAAAAGAGCAAAGACCACACCACGAATTTAACCACACCTGGTCTTGGAAAACTCTTAACCCCGAATGGAATACCACGGCAACGACCTTCAACCTCTTCCTTGGAATCGAGAGAGAAAGAGACAACAGTAACCTTATTTTTGTTTTCCTTTTGTGGCGTAAGAATGAAAGAAAGGGAGGAAGTTATTTAGTAGGGACAAATAGGTGGAGCGTGGGCTGTTCATATGAAATATGAATGGTCAAAACGTGTAGTCATAAGGAGACGTGTGAATATTTTAGAAACTATTTTCTTGATTGATATGGAGGGCGTGACTTTAGGCTGAAATTGTGGGAATCATAATCTTTTAAAATGGTATTGAGGTAACTCATATATTCATGTGAATTGGTTGTTTGTCGTTTTTCCCATGTAAATATGTATTACTCGATAGAAAACATCATACTGATAAGTCAATTTATTTGTCGGTAGTGATTGCATAACATCTCTTTACTTGGCCCGAACTATGGTGTATTGACACAAAAAGAAAAAAAACAAATCGCCTAGCATATATATTGATCATGGTTTACGGAACTTGTTTCGTGATTTTTAATTTGTAGTATATAGTTTTGTTAACTTAATTTATTCGATACTTAGGGTTTTATTCACTTTAGGTTAAGATTAAATGATGTACTTATCTATTTTCATATGTTCTTAAAATTTAAATTTTAGGGCGTTTTTTTGTTATTTCATATTATGCTAAGTTTTTGGGTTTTACAACTTCTTCCCCTCTAAAAGAAAAAAATTTCGTCCTCGAAATTTGAAGTCGCCAAGCTTGACGAAGTCGTAGCAAATCGCAAAAGATAGTCACGAACGTTCTCACGCCCGAGGAGGTTCTTCCAAAAGATCTTCAGACCAAATAGTTTCTCATGACTCTAACCGACATGAGGTGGGTTCAAATTCCTTAGAAGGAGACAAATTAGGTTGATTCCGATCAAATGACCATGCAACAAAATGGAGGGTAGGTGACTCTTCCGGAAAGTTCATATGGAAATGCAGACAAGATTTCAGATCAAATTAACTATATCAACAGTAGAGAGTTTTACCAGAATTCAAAATTTATAACAGAGGTCAACAGAATGCAAAACGAGAGTCCAAAACTCATCCAGATATTTAACGAACGAAGGTAGAGTATACGCATAGGTAGAATGAACCTAAAGTCTCACTAATCACGGATAATCCAACGGAATTTCAAATTCTAACTTCTTAGGTACTCCCCAAGATATCCTATGCCCACAACAAGTGCATGTTATATGATGTAAGTATTATCACGTTGGCCAGACGTCATAATACCGACATCATATAAATATGCCCTTATGATAGTCATACTTTATCTCAAGTCGAAATCAAAACCACCTATCTTAATCCACCTAGTACTTCTACAGTCTCAGAGGTCAACCAAAATCGAATACCATAGTCAAGAGGAAAAACAAAACTATTCGCAAGAGTATCAAAAGCCAAGATTGCCTAGCAGAATTGAGGCACGCCATCATAAGCATCATATCTTCCACAATTCGCCAAAATCTCTCAAACAAAGCCATCACTGAACATACGAAAAATGAATACGAACTGAAATGCTTCTAGGAAACTTAAATCATAAGAGGATCTTATTACTATTTAACGAAATTTAAGAGGGTCAACGGAAATGAAAGTTAGGTGCCAAGAACTTCGGCCTTCATAGAATCAATTCTTCCAAACGTAAAAGGGTCTGTCTCAAAAATCCGTTCATTCAACACGTCCAATCTCCTCAGTCCGGTTAATCTGTCTTCGTCTGTCCATTAATCGGGAAGTGAAACCAAAATCGGGAACTTGTGTTTGGTTCATCGAGCCTCCTGCAGTTCTTCTTGGAATGTGATGGAGTAATGTGAATTTCTAGCATGCTCTTTAAATCTCTTCATCATCCAGTCTGCTTCCACTCTCAATTCATCTTAGTACAACCAAGATGAATAGGGAAGTGAGATTACATGTCTTCATCAGCTCCAGGTTCGCCATCTTGACTGGAAGTTCTTCTTCTGCATCGCCAACACTTCTGCCTTGTAAGGAATGTCTTCACTCTTCAGGGTAGCCGCCGTTGTTTTCAACTCCAGGTCAGGCAGTGAAATAATTCTTCCGATATGTCTCTAGTTGTCCTAATGTATACGAAAACCTTCTGTGCTGTAAGGGAGTATAACCGAGTCTCTTTCTGGAATGCCCCAAAATTCGCTCCGCCCGAAGGTATGGAAGCTAATTTCTATTTCAGCTTTTCCAAGACTCCATTCTCAATCAAACTAAGCTGTTTTCTCTCGGTTCACAAAATTTCTCAATGGTATCGCAACTTGTAAACATTATCCAGAATTCTTGGGATTTACAGAGATATCCTCAATTAAGAACATCATTGTCTCAGCAAATATCAACTTCCCAGGAAGCACAAAATGATCAACAAATTTCTAACAAGGTGCAAAAATGATTTTCATGCTCTTACTCGTTTTCGAATGTACTATTATGTCATACAATGACCATTTGCCCAAGTACTCACGAGAAAACATTATTTATCAAATTCACGAAACAGTCAGAGCTTCAGCTAATACTATTAGCGTCACTAACCGTCATATCAGTCGTTCACAAATATGGAAGGTGACTCCAAGAATAAAATCAATTCATCAGAAGGAAACTACACGCTCATTCGTTTCAGGATGGATGAATATTGGTTCTTAACAGTAATACGGTTCAGTTATCTCCAGTCGCCATCCTTCTTTATCGCGAACAAAACTAAAACACGTCCAGAAATACACTTAGGTAAACTCACTTCCTGGTCTTCGGTTGCTATTCTTCCCGTTTGCTCAAATCAATTTATATGATCCCGAACACATCTGAAAGACACCTTTGCTTAGTGACTAGACAATTTCTCGGTATCATGTCAAATCCTACTTCACCCTTCGGTGGAAAAACATGTGGTTCAGTCACGAATCATATTCAGAAAACTCAGGGTGCCAAATACCTCTCACGCTAAGATTCATTTATTGGGGTACGAAATGGGTTCTAGGAAAACTTCATAGCCACGAAAGTAACATACGAGTCTCCAGAGTAATAGTGATAGCAAAGGGTTTAACAAATCGGTAATCGTAGTAGGGAGTTCAAAATTGTTTCAAATGCTAAAGGTGAGACATAGAAGAGTAGTTGTCAATATTTGAGTGATCAATCAACCAATTCCTTGTCAGAATAAAATCGAAGTTAACTATCCAAAGAAAGACGGATCACAAATCAAATCTTTATCATTCAAAATTGAGGGGGAAACATTCTTATACTCGTGGTTATACACCACAAGATTTCTGGTAGGAACAGAGATGGGTGAAACGAAATCAAATAGTGCTGGAAGATTCATAGGTACTTATCAAAAGCAAAAGACAAACAAAACATATCTAGTACGTCATCGCCATGGAGGTTCTCAGAATGCCCGAAGAGGTATCAAAATGATTAACGAAAGGATCAAAGATCAGAGTCAAAATCTGAAGATGAGGATCAAATAGTGTCAGGCAATTATTATGAAATTCTTAATGCCTTCAAGATTTAATCAGGTTCAAATCTTAGGTGGTGCAAAACATAAGCTTTCGCTTTCCAAAAGTGATATCAACAGGATCTAACCAAAAACAAGACACGAATCAGAGTGATGCGGAAGCAAAGATACTTAAACGAATGCCTTATAGTCTACCCATTCCTCACTGGTCAACACTTACGTTCCTATAAGGAAATCTTAAAGCAATTTTCAAAAATTGTCTTACGAGCGCCTACAGGGAAAACTTAGTGGTCCTAACTTACACAGGCCAAGGGTAAATGTATTACGAATCGCAGCCTGTCGCTTTGATACCATAATTGTAACACCCCAACCCAGCAAGGGTAGAAGTATCACATTAATGGCTTCATATCAGATCAAACAAAGCATACATTCAATAGTAATACAAAGATTCTCAATGAAATACTGAATACACAAGGATACAAAGGAAACAAAAACTAAATACTAAGTCTGTAAATGCAATCCTTCTAATGACTTCTACTTCAGAATAACTATCAAGGTCTTCTAAGTCCAAAAGTCTCTTCACTCTTACCCAGCTTCCAACTAAAACCTGCCGCGGGAAAAGAAACGCGGCTGAGCTAAAAAGCCCAGTGAACAGATATATAATAAATGGAAACGAAAGTAAACGGAAATGAACAGAAGTAGCATAATGAATAAGATATAAGTAAAGGTACAAGAGTAAAGGTTTAGGACAGTCATCCACCACGAGCCCAGAATCAAATCATATCATATCATATCATATCATATCATATCTTCATAATCATATAGAGGGGAGGCCTCTCAGATAATCAGATAATATGAGGGGTGTCCTCATGTATCAAAGGGGTGGAGTAGCTAGCTCCCAGAAATGTGAAAGGCGTGTATTGCACACAAGCACCAGTCACCAGACATATATCATATCAAATCATATTAAATCCACTAAACAGATCAGATCTAGGATTGCAATCCATACGCCCCCCCAAACAGAAATCATAATCACATAATCATAATAGCCGGCAGATAGCAGAACAGGGACGGTGTGAGAAATCACTCCCCCACACAGGAGTCATGCCAGTGGTGCATCACAGACACGGCCAGGTTACCTTCCTGGCTAGGTAACAGAAATGTGGCTCGGGTATCAAACTAAGAGTCAGGTCTCAATGTCATATCAAAGGTGCATCTCAAAGTCATATCAAAAGGTTCATACACAAGGGAACATAGCAATGGCCTGAGAAATCTTAACTGAATCATAACTCATAATCATGATCAAGGTTCACCTTAAAAGTTCATTTTAACTTCCATCAAAAGTCCATTTTAAACAATCCTTTATTCGTGATTTTCATAAAACGATCCTTTAAAATAATTCTCATAAAAATATTATTTCAAAACGGTTTTTCATAAAGATTAGTCTTCCAAAATAGCTTTCATAAAAGTTAGTAACATTTATATAAAATGGTTTTGCCTCATTTATAAACATCCTTTTTAAAATAGTTTTTCTCAAACATTTTCAAGATATAATTAGAAAAGGTTTTCGTAGCATAGCTTCAGATCAGGAATCATATCAAATGGAACTCAACTGGGGAGGTTCAAGCAAAGGGAAATCATAGCAATCGAATCAAAAACTAATGAATTCAAAATACGAGAGAGATCATGAGAAACCTTAAAAGAAAGGTCAGAATATCTGTACCTTAGACCGCACGTGCAAACACAACAGAAAATATAAAGGTCGGAAGCAATCTCCATCTTCAGCGAATCTACACGAATTCATGATTGTCTTATTATTACTATCTTATTCAAATCAGATTTCTCATTTTAGTCGGCTTTCCATTTTTAGTAACTTTCCATTTTTATTAGCTTTAAAGAAAAATCCATTAATTAGCCAAACTTAGGCTTACAAATGATAATAGGTTAACTTAAAGATCAATATGACAATTATCATAGTTGAGGGTTTTATATGCCGTTCTAACAAAGTCTAAGGTTTAATGTGCTAGTACTCAAATTAAATGGTTAAAGACAATGAACCCACAAGCGACTTAACAGTAACGAACGATGACCCACAACATGAAAAGCCCCTAGTCGACACCACAAAACGTAACTCGAACCGCCCTTTGTTCGACCCATACTTAACACCACATGACACACAACAAGCACACATGAAATAATGGCCCTTACTCGACACAACCCAACCCATACAACACGACATGATCGACACACCTTAGACCCATGCATTGCGATATATAACGCCAAGTCAAAACCCTTCTTGATATCACAAGTCGACACCAATGTTAGCGACACGAATTAAAGTGTACGCTAGGGCAAATAACCAGCAGCAAACGACACATTTAAATACCAAACCCCGCGACTGTTCAAAATGATATATTCAGGTTTATACACTTGTTGAGACACACGATTTGCCCATGTTTATATATCGACACGAATGATCCCGCGAGACAACAAAAGGCGAGGCAATATAATAAGGTGCGAGAGGGGTTTTAAATGAACAGTAGCAGACACAAGCCAGTCCCCTTTTAACATTTAAAAACAAGAGTTTTGATCAGGTTTTACAACACATAAACACAGCCACACACTACACGATTTTCGACCCAAAACTCGACAACTTCATTCACATAAAATCATAAAATTCTCGTTATCCATATAGCCTAGGGTTTCTAATGTTGTGCTCCTTATTAATGGCCATTTATATCAGGTTCTTAGGGCTCGTTTAGGTAATATTTATGGTCGACCAAGGGCTGGAACAGCGACGCAAAACAGTCAACACAAACTGGACGTAAAACAGTTACTTAAAGGCGCATGGATTCATGATTTCATGTAGTTATTTTAATGAGACCATTTAAGTATAGAAGCATGATCCTACTGGTTTGTTAGCATGGCTTTTAGCTTTGTTTCAAGATATATAGGTCGAGCCAAAGAGAGCAAAATGAGGACATCAAGAACCTGATGTCGACTAAAAAAAAATGGGTTTGATGTTATCTTTGGTGTTAACGAGACAAGGAAAAAGAGCAAAGACCACACCACGAATTTAACCACACCTGGTCTTGGAAAACTCTTAACCCCGAATGGAATACCACGGCAACGACCTTCAACCTCTTCCTTGGAATCGAGAGAGAAAGAGACAACAGTAACCTTATTTTGTTTTCCTTTTGTGGCGTAAGAATGAAAGAAAGGGAGGAAGTTATTTAGTAGGGACAAATAGGTGGAGCGTGGGCTGTTCATATGAAATATGAATGGTCAAAACATGTAGTCATAAGGAGACGTGTGAATATTTTAGAAACTATTTTCTTGATTGATATGAAGGGCGTGACTTTAGGCTGAAATTGTGGGAATCATAATCTTTTAAAATGGTATTGAGGTAACTCATATATTCATGTGAATTGGTTGTTTGTCGTTTTTTCCCATGTAAATATGTATTACTCGATAGAAAACATCGTACTGATAAGTCAATTTATTTGTCGGTAGTGATTGCCTAACATCTCTTTACTTGGCCCGAACTATGGTGTATTGACACAAAAAGAAAAAAAACAAATCGCCTAGCATATATATTGATCATGGTTTACGGAACTTGTTTCGTGATTTTTAATTTGTAGTATATAGTTTTGTTAACTTAATTTATTCGATACTTAGGGTTTTATTCACTTTAGGTTAAGATTAAATGATGTACTTATCTATTTTCATATGTTCTTAAAATTTAAATTTTAGGGCGTTTTTTTGTTATTTCATATTATGCTAAGTTTTTGGGTTTTACAACTTGCACATTGAGTTTAAGCTTAGTTGGGAGTATAAAAAAGAGGATGAGGATTTTAATTCCCTGGAGACACCCATTTTGTGTGAATCCCGTTCCATGATACCATTTTTGGAAATCAAGCATGTTATATACTTTTGTTCTAAGTTTAAATTTCTGGTATTGTATAAAAAATCAAAACGGGGTATGCTTGGTATTCTTTTGATCTTTCATTACTTTATATAATCGGATTGCTAGGGACTAGCAATAGTTTAGTGTGGGAGATTGATGAGTGTGTAAATACTCATCATTTTATACCCATAAAAGACACAAAAATGACTAAAAACACCCAAAATAATCCTTGGAGATAAATTTCAGATTTGGCAAGAATGGTCCTTGGATTTTCAGAATGTTACAACAATGGTCCCTCAAGTAAAATCCAAAACCTATCTATCCTAAAAATAAAACCCAGCCAAATAATAAACCCAGTTACCAACCCAGCCCAATCCCTACAACCCGACCCATCTTTATTTAAACTAAATACCAGAGTTTGACTCAGTCAAACTCACCTTCTTCTAAACCACGCCCGCCAAACCATACCACCTCCCACCTCACCTTATCCCTGACACAATCCACCCCCTCCTAGCTTCCTCTATACTTCTCCTAACAATCCAAAATAATTTAATGCTTCGTTGCCAAATCAAGTTATTAGACCAAGTAGTTTTTACCCACTATCCACTTTTCCCGCCAAACTGAAGTTAACGGCTGAGATGATATCCAAGCCAAACCAATGGTGGGATTTAATCAGAAGTGATCATGGAAGCTTTTTGGATGGCTATTTAAAGAAATGAAGACACCAAGATAGAGTTGTCCCTGTTTTTAGACCATTTTCGTAGTGTAATTTTAAATTAAATCGTATTTAAGTTTTATGTAAAATTTCTACTGGGTTTTATAATTTCTGAATTGTACGAGTTAAATTAGTTGTAATTTCAGTGTTTTATTAAGAAAATTCCAAGTTTACCTTTTATCTCAAATTCCCGCCAAAATTGTTCATCATCGTTTTAATGTTATAAGTTGTTAAATTTGTTCAAATAAGCTCTTGTGAGCTTATTAGAGCTAGTTCAAGTGTGTTAGAAGTTCCTTCAGTTCTATTACAAGAAAAACCAAAAAGTCAATAAAAGTCAAAGAAGCTCACAATAAGCTGTTTTGTGGAAATAAGCTGCTCATGGAAGAGCTTATGGGGTTTATTAGCTTGTGTTAACAAGCTGGGGTTTGTGGATTAATATTTCAGTCCTATTCTAAGCAAATTCAGTTGTGAGCAATTTTCAATTTTTTGCATTATTTTCTATATTACTATTCAATAGCTTATTTATAGCTTATTTTAGTATTATTCTGCTTATAGGTATTCTTGTATTACTTTTTGTCTATATTATCAGTTTAAATTAGTCCTTTGTTTTGTTTTTCCTAAAAAAACCTTAAAAAAAGGCCAAAAATAGCCATATCTAGTTTAACTTATTGTAGTGCTTATTTACATTTTGAAAGTTGCTTATTAAAGTTAAAATAAGTTAGTGAATCAGTAAAAACCAAAAATCATAGTTAAAATTGGCTTGTGCCTTTGAAAATCAAAAACAGTCCACCCTTGAAGGACTGTCTGGCTCAATAGGCAAAATGGGTCAAAATGGTTGATCCCTGTTCATTTGCATATTTCTAAACTTTGATCTTGATGTACTTAGCATATATAAGCTTTTGTTAAGACAAAAAGATCAAGTAAAAGACAATGTGTTACGCACAACTAGAAAAAAGACCTTTAATGACGCGCATTGCGTGTCATAAAAGGGGTCAGATGACGCGCTTTTTGGTGTCATTGATCGACCCGTCATAAAGCTTTATGACACGCATTTCGCGCGTCATAAATTTATGACACGCTTTTATGACACTATTTTATGACCCATTTTTTGCGTGTCATGGTTCAAATTTTTTTTAAAAAAATAATTTTTATAAAATTAATAATATCCCCACATTAAATAACAGATAATCTCATAATACAAATAAATACACAAATAGCAAAAAAGCGCATTTCATATATATCAAAACAATGCGTTTCATACAACTACAAGTTATTTTCAAATTCTAAAATTGTAGAAACATATATGGGTGATATACAGGTAAATGTGTAGAACATATATAGCTACATAGAATGTGTTTGCTATTTGGCATCAAGGAGCAGCAGGCCAACCTTCTTCAAGTAAGATGAAACTTCCTTAACAATTTCATCATATCTAGCCTTGCACGTTGTTGTTCAGAAAGACGGTCTCTAGGCCCTTTAACTTCCACGAGCTTAGCTCACTGCAATCAACTGCCATTGGTTCAAGATAAATAATATTCAAGAACAGATCTAAGTACCTGTCATGAAATTCCATTTTGATGCCGTTAAGAAACACTAAGCTGCTGATATCTAAATGGTGCAGGGCAAAAATGGCTTTTTCAAGCCCTTGATAAGCTATGATAAGCTAACCTATAAATCTTACAAAAATTACTAGCAATAGGTGAGCTGGTAAACTTTGATAATCCTGAGTTTCAGCTTATACTAACTTAATATAAGATCACTAGAAAATCTTAAAAATCCTTAAAAGTCTGAAAAATCAATTTTAGGACTGCTATGCTAAGGTTGACTGATATGAAGTGTGAAACAGAGAATGAGGCTTATGAGGTTTTCTATTGCAGACTAAAATTAGATAAGATAGAACCTGAGAAGTGCACATAGGGGTCCAAAAGAAGCTGAGCTTGTTGGGAGCTTATTATTGGCAGTTCAGTCCTTGTGACTGCAGTCCCAAACTCCAAACCTGTGAAAAGCTTCAAAAACACCAAAGTGACACTGAAAACAGCTTATACAAGCTATGTTAAGCTCAATCTAAACTGATTAAATGGTAAATGGTGTTAGAATATTTGGTTAGCTCAAAACAGCTGAAGTGCCATTTTCATTTTATTTTGTTTCCATTTCGGCAGCTTGTAGAAAGCCTTCTTAGGCATTCCAAATTTTGTTCGGAACTCAGCTGAGGACAGATATGTCTGCACAAAAACTTTCACAATTAAGTCATGACATAAATTTACTTTCTTTATCTTTGACTTTAACTTCTAAGAAAAATGGTACCTCTCGCTTCAATATATCAATATCAGAAGCAGGATCAGTGGATGCTGTTGTAAGCCGTTCATAGGGGTATAATATAAGACCTTCTTCATCTTCAACTTCACCCTCTTTCGTATCTTCTTGTATGGTTAGAGTCTCTACTTTACTGCTCGATGAATTCCCGGTCGATTTTGGCTCAGATTTTGCTGGTGACTCTGGTGTCACAATATATAATAATGCGTGTCAATAACTCATAAAAGTATAATCTTATATGTCTTCTTTTTCATATTATAATCCTATCCAAGATAAATTAAACTGTTTTGTCTCTACGGAGTTCTATAAATGGCTGCTAGTAATAAAATATTTTTAGTTTATGACAAGGAGAGTGCAGTTAAAAAGGATGAATCACGTTTACCTTTTACCGAACAGGGTGCAACTTTTTCTTGTAGAGTTTGTTCAAAAGAGGCGGACAATGATGCAATAGCTGAAGACCTTGATGCTGGTGCTGATGAATCTGAGCCATTAGATTTTGGATAAACCTTTTTAGCAAGTGGGGGCTGAGTTGACAGATTTCTTGGACTTGGGTTCTCAAATGTGGAAGCAAGAGCAGCAAAGGCTGGAGATTTGCCTCTCACACGAACACGCTCAGGACTAAAAGTTACACTTCTTGAACGTTGAGGTTTTTCGACTGCTGCAGACCTTCCTCCATTTGAGATGGGTGCTCTTCGTTTCGGTTTCTAATAATTAGAAATTATATAACACAAATCAGATAATTAGATGGCATAAATACGAGTTGCAGGAGACAGTGTCTGGAAGTACTTGTGATAGATACACATATTAGAAAATAGCGTATTGTAGTAATCAGATAATAAGATGTTTGAGTATTCGATAGATTCTGATAATTAGATGAATTAGTAGATAATATGCTACTTACACTGTTCGATGTTGGATGACCTCCATTCTTTAGTATGGATAGTTTCCTTTCGAATGAGTTTCCATTAATCTACATCAATAACAGAGAGTAAAGTCATCAAGAAGTTCTTTAATACAAGGTAATACTTTAACTTATGATAATTACAAGAAGATCACTTACAGCAGATTTGGATGAATCCCATGTAAAAAAACGCGTGAAAAACTGTGGCTCACTTGCTTCCATTATGATATAACACGGAGCTCGGTAAGATAACTTCTCAAGAAGAAAATCACATTGTACAAATTTCTGTTCATTCAATGTCCCCGATGAGCATGTACGTATGGTATATCAATTTATGTATGTGTGTATGGTAGCTAAGTCATACCTCTCCAATAGCTAGCGCTTGTGTTCTGATCTTTGAATCAACCTCTTGCCCTACCCAAACAAAGATGCTGGAATGACAATCAAGGATATATATATCTTCAGTCATCAAATCGTACTGGGTGAAGTTGTATATTTCCGACACCTAAAATAGCAACACAAATCAGTCTTTTGAAATAACAATACCGCACCTTAATCATAAAATGCAATCTAGTAATAGATTCCAAGTGTTCCTTCAACGTATACGTGTTAGCATGCTACATTGTTATCATCAATCTAAAGAGCATAGCATGTGCAATATTTATAACGTCTTTGACCCTACGCCTAAAGGTGGCAATTTCAGCCCACTTATGAATGGGTGAATTTTATCTCTTACAGGTCAAATGAGTAAATACAAGAAAATGGTCTCAAAAGAAAAAGGTCCATATGCAAATTCAATTCCATTGTAAAATTTAAACAAAAAGAATTATTTTTGAGAAATTACACACCTTAAGATTTCCTGAACATCATAAGTTCCAGCAACGAATATTCTAACACAAACAACAATTCAACAATTACAACAATAATTCAACAAATAATTCAACAAATATTCTAACACAAACAACAATTCAACAATTACAACAAATCAAATTAAAAATAACAAAACCAACACTGCCTAAACCTAATCCACACGATTTATTTAATAAAAACAATTAGGGTTTCGAATAAAATGGTGAAAAATAGCGCGTGGGTTACCAAATCGAAGAGAGGAGGTGGCGGGGAAGGCACGGTGTGGTGGCGGTGGCTGACTGTTGCGGCGATGGTGGTGCTGGTTGCCGGAGGAGGCGGATGCGTGTGTGTTTTTTTTTATGGGAGGTGTGTGTGTTTTAGGGTTTGATTTTTTGGGTTTTTTTTGTTTAGCGGGATATATGTTTTGTTGAGTGGGAAATGAAAGTGTAAGACCGCGTTTTTTAAAAAATTTGAGATATGACACGAATTTGATGACACACAAAAATGTCTGTCGTCTATCTTTCAGATTTTACAATTTATGACAGTTTTTTTGTGACTCACACTTTTGCGCGTCATTATATTGTGTGTGTCATAAAAAGCATGTCATTAAAGGCCCTTTTTCTAGTAGTGACGACAAAGTCAAAAAGCTAATCAAGATGTCAAGGACAAGTTCAAGTATCAAGTGAGGACGACATAAGTATGAAGTTCAAGAAGTATGAGTATGATGGAAGAAAAGTTGATGCAAATGTATAGAAGATGTTGATCAAAGGCTAGAAGGACCGAAAGACGATTACCTTGAAGATCACATAGCATGAAGGAACGAGGAACCAAGACTATTCTACAACGACACACAAAGTTCAAGACTACGAAAACGAAAGACCTAAATCACTGGGAGCATCATTTGAATGACCATCCCTTATGGGGAGATTGTTAGCATTGAAAAAGTGATGGTTGTTGGTCCACAAATTGTATATGGATCACTAAGTAGTTTTGAATACCTAGTAGATGGTTAGGATAAATCCGAACCAATCTAAGTGAGAAACCCTAAGTGATTGTTAATGTTAATGCGGAATCTTAACAAGAACAATTAAGAACACAAGCAGGGATATCACTAACTTTGTATATTGATATTCACTATTATCAATTCGTACACCTCACACACGCTTACTAACAAACTTTAGGGATCCTTTTATAACACAAGGAAACCCTAGATGACACAGAAGATATACACAAATCTTCTATAAAGATACATACACGCATTGTATCTTTTCCTAATATAACTCTAACAAACTTTCCTATCTTCACGACCAGACCAGACTTTATAAGTCAACCAGACTTAACATGTACTACCAGACTTATCTTTACATAACCAGACCTAAATCACAAAACAGACCTAACTCAGTAAACGACCAGACCTAAGTAGTAAACTACCAGACCTAAGTAGTCTGTTCTTGATATGCATCATAATTCCCAACAATCCTCCCCTAACTTGATCTTCATGCTTCATGAACTTCAAGTTCTTCTGATTTAGCCTTCTGAGGATTGAATCTTGAACACTTTGAAATGTATTTAGGTCTTGTTCCTTTCTAGCAGCTTGAATCTTGATAAGCTCTTCTGATATGGACTTGGCAGCAACAATGACTATATGTACATCAATTCATATTAAGTTTCATAGCTATTCTCATCACTTCCAGGTGTGTTAACACCTGTGAGAGGTGAATCATTGAAATTTAATGGATTTGATGTCTCTTTACCAATAGCCATTACTACTGGAGTAGCCAAATGTTTTGGTGTGTAAGACCATGGTACACTGATAACCATATGATTTTAAGCAAATCATCAGCTTATCAACGAATTTGTTAAGTCTTTACCAAAAGCCGTTTGCTTCTGGACTAGTCAATTCTTTGATGGAAAAGCACCTCATCATGGTGAATTGATTACCATTTATGGTTTTCCACAGCCTTTACCACAAGCCATAACCTTGTGGGCTAGCCAACTCTTCACTTATCTTAGATATGGTGAGTTGAATACCATACAATTTTTGGCAAATTGTCAGCCATAAACGGATTTGAGCAATCTTTACCTGTTAGCCGTTTGCTCAGGATTAGCCAGTCCTTGTGTTGATGAGACAAGGTGGACTGATAACCTTTTGATGTGTTAGTGCAAAGCACCTCCACCAAGTGAGAAGTTCCAATAATCTCACTCAACAACTTGTGAAAATTCTTTCAAACACTCTTAGGCTACATCCTTCAAAGACTGCTTCTTAATCAAATCCAATAACATCTCATATCCTTCATCCTTTTTACTAGCATACAACTTTTTGTTCATCATTTCCTTGCAGACACCTGATGATAAAGGATATTCCACCTCTGCAAGCATATAAATATCAGCATTCTTTAATGACACACAATGTACCTTGCAGGTATGAAAGTATCTCCAGCTGACAATGTTCTGTTCTTCAGGAAGTTTCCACACTATATCAGACTCAGTTGGAGGCTCAAACATCACCTTCAAATTTCCCCAGAAGACTCTTTCAAACTCATCTTCAGGAGGATGATCTCCATATTTAATATTCACCAACTGATAAAGTTCTTGAAGATCCTCCCTATTCACATCAATCAAAATGCCAGCAAAATTCATATAAACAATGTCAGAATTATCTTCCCTTATTATTTGATATGCAGCCCTTCCACCAGTCATGATAAGTTGATACTTGACAACCTTAGCAGGTTCCTTAGTGCTTTCAATAGTCCCCATTGTGGCTCCTTCAGATGAAGGTTCTTCATCTAATTCCTCTTCAACAACTACTTTCTTGGATTTACTCTTCCTTTCCAAACCTTTTCTTCTTTGAAACACAATAGGCTTAATCACTTCATCTTGCACTTCTTCTGTTGACTTACCAGCCTCAGGTTGTGTATCAATCACTTTATCAGGTTCAATGACTAGTTCAGTCTCTTTAGCCTTTCTACCTTGAAAGCAATATTTCTGCACATCATCATAATCAGTAGCTTTGTAACCTTGATCTCTCTCAAATGCCTTGAGATATGCTACTTGTATTTCTTCATATGACTTCTTTTTCATCTGATCCAAAGAAAGATGCATTTGATTCTTAAGATACATCTTCATATCATACTTCTTTTCTGCCATAGACATCTTCTTAGGAATCTTAGATTTCTGATGAAGCTTGAACTTTTCCAAGAATCCACCCAATGTATCATCATTACTCCTTGCATTAATGAAGTCAGCTAACTGTTTGGCTCGTTCATCAGCAGTTAAACCTTCAATAGTTAGCAGCTCCTCATACTTTGCTCTCACTTCATCATCAACATTGAGTAGTTTTGTAAAATCATCAGATTCTTCAGCCAACTGTCTTGCATAGACTGCATCTAACATCTTTTGTCTTTCTTCATCAGCAATATCTTGAGCCTTAATCCTCTCAATTTCAGCCTCAGATGCAAGTTCTTCTCTTGTTTTTCTCTTAGACTTCTTTGGCAATGAAGTTTCTTCCATGACCTGCTTTCCCTTTCTTAGTGCAGATTGTTGTTCTTCATTACCAGAACTAAGTTCATTACCAGACTTTCCACCAGACTTCTTTTCACCAGACTTTTCATCAGATATAGTCCCAAACTTTTCAACTTCTTCCTCAACAGACAAAATTAACCTTCTTCTTTTCCTATCCTGTTTGATTTTGCCCATTGATTGAGCCAAAGTCTCTGCAACTTCCAATGTCTCTGGACTAATTGTGGTGACATTATCTTGAACAAGTGGTTCTTGAACTGGTGTTTGAAGAATATTTTCTTGTTCTTCCTCCAAATTCCTCCCCTGTTTGGAAGAATTTTCAGCTTCATCTTCCTCAAAAGAGACACCCTTTTTCTTCATTGCTACTCCCATTTTCTTTACTTTCTTCACCAAAGTCACATAAGCTTTTCTGAGTGCCTCATTAGTCTTTTCCAATATGTCAATCTTCTTTTGTAGTTGAGGAACAATGACAAGGAGATCTTCCACAGTTATGGGATTATGTGCCTCCTCCATTTCAGGACTTGGAACATGTGGTTGTGGAGATGAAGATTGTTGGACGGGTGTAGATGATCTTTCAACTGATGGTGAGGGACCTGGTTGAGGTGATGGAATTGGAGAAGACCTAGGTGTAGCAGACCTAGATGAGGCTTGGTCTTGAGCTTCATCAGGGTTCACTTGTGCAGCTCCAGAAGTACCTGCATTGTTAGTACCAAGCATAGCAGCAAGCAAAGGTTTGTCTGTCCCTTGAAAACTCCTTTTTAGATTTGCAAAGAGTTTAGAAGTAAAGGCCACACTGATGTAAGGCACTTTATCCCTAGTTTCAAAATTCAAGATCATTTGCAAAAATCTTGGATACATTAAAAATTTTGGGTTCTTAGCATTTTTCACCATTCCTTCAAAAATTAATTTTGAAAAGTTAAATTTCCTTCCAAATGATAAACAGACCAATGCAGAAGCAATTCTGCTCCCAAATTGATCCCATCCACCACTTTTAGGACTTAAGCTCTGAAGTAAATGATGTACTAAGAACCTCCACTGAGGTGAAAAATGACTTTTCCAAAAGGTAAAGCTTCCATCTGTGGGGTACCCAATGCTATTCAAACCCTCAAAAATATCCTCATTAGACAAATCAAATTCTCCTAAAGCATCATCCAATTTGAGACTGTCCCTAATGGATGCTTCAGAAATGGTAAAACCATTTTTGTCTATGACAACTCTTAAGCATGGTGTCCCATCATCAAGAGTCTCAGAGGTAACCGACCTCCAGAACTGCTTGACAAGGGACTGATAAATAGTAGGATTATGAGTTAAAGAATAACAAATATAAGAACCTTTTAGAAAATCCACAATCTGCTCAAAACCTGCACTTTGATCAGGCTTCTTCAAGAACCCGACTTGATTATGTTTGTCCACAAACTTGAGATTAGCCATGGATGAGTTAATGAGTTAGGTCTGGTTGACAAGAGAGGTAGGGTTTTGAAAAATATTTGCGTAGAAACAGAGTCGTGAGTAATAAAGATTATTTAAATTTGGAAGCAAATAAAGAATAAAAGAAGATAAATAATATCAAATTTTAAGCTTATATACTTCATAAATATCTTGTGTTACCGAAAATAGTGCAACGGTAATATATTAGTAAAATCTTTAGTTACTCTGACCAGATCTAACGGTCATAAAATTAACACTACCCGACCTAAAAAGTCAACCAGGCCGAATCATACACTTACCAGACCTAACCAAGAGAGTGAATTTACATACTTACTATAGCGAATGCAAAGCTTTGTAACACCTCATTCCACTCTTCTCTGCAAGAATTAGTTGAAAGAACAAGAAACAGGAGACAAAAACCAATTTTTGCAAGACACATGAGCTACCAGATTTAACACTTAAGGGTACCTGATTTAAAACATTCAAAAAAAAAAAAACTTGTACATTTGCCTCCCCTTAAATGTACATTACCTCCCCTTAAGTATAAATCCCTTTTTTTTTTTTTTTTTACTAATAAATACTTAACCAAAATAAAAACGAAGGTCAACTTTCCAAAAACACAATTAATAACTCTTTCCCTGCAAGTATTAACTCATACACCAACCAAGCATTAAAAGACATTAAACCTTGATTTTCCCTATAAAACCACCCATAGTTTTATCACAAATACCATCACAAACCAGAAGAAAACCTTACAAGCATAATGGATCCATCCAACTTAAACACCATAGAGATTTCATCCGATTCCTGGGATCCAAATGACTCATCCTCTGATACATCCTCAGGAGGATGGGGTGGATACTTCCCACCAGGGTATTCATCCATCACAAGAAGCAAGACATTGAGAGAAGCAACTCTGAAACAATGGCTAGCTGCTTATGATCTGTCTAAAAAGGAACCAGACAATGAAACACCAAAAACTTCAAGACCAACTCCTCCTTCTGATGTAGATGATAAAAGTGCCAAAGAAGAAGACCCCTCCAAGAATGATGAAGAGACCTTTCCTTCGAAGACTGTGCCTTCCCTGAGTAGTGCTTCTGTGCCACGTCCTCCACCAAGCAGTGTGATTCTTGCACTTCCATGCCCAAAAGCATGGAATCAATTTGGTGGTAGAGGAGCCAAGAAGACCATTCCTGACTTCATGGGAAAAGGGAAGCAGAAGGTGTAGGTTGTGATGTTTAGCTGGTTTGGGTAAAATCTTTTGTCTTAAGAAGCTTTGTAATTTGCATCCTAGAATGCAATTTCTTGTTATTAAATAAAAAGCTCTTTGGTTCTGATGTTTTAATTTTCCACATATGAATAACTTGCAAATAGAAAAGAGCTAACAACTGCAAAACAAAGTTAAGCACAAAATACCAAACACACATACTATAGAAGACAAAATAAGTACTGTAAATAAGAATAACCAAGAAGAATAGCAGGATAAGAAACAAACAAATATACAAACTATACAAAGTTAAGAAGGAAGATCAGTTTTTCTTAACAACCCAAGCCTGAGTGGGCTTGTGTCCATCCTGTGGAGCAACATACTTATAGGTTTTGTATGAACTTGCTCCAGTGAAACCATGTTTGGACTTATAGGTAAATTCATTTTTAAATGGATTCCAAGTCCAGCAATCAGAGAAATTATCAGTAGAACCCCCATTTGTTTGTCTTCTTACAGGTGAATGAGCTTTATAAAAATTATTTCTTTGAAACTTTTCATTCACCTGAGGTTTTTGAAAAGGTTGCTTGGGTCTTACAAAACCAGTGTTAACATTTGGTCTCACAGAGTTGACATAACCAGTATTCACTTTAGGCCTCATAAAATTAACATTTTGCCTATTCACATTAAAGTTTCTGTAGCCAGACCCAAAATTTGGTCTACCAGAACTAACAAAGGAGTTAGGTCTGGTAGTGTTATTTAGTTGAACAGGTCTGGGAACAAACTGGTTGGCATGGTTAACTCTATTAGCATTGTTCCAAACTGGTTTATTTGAACCATTAACCTTATTAACATTCATTCTCTTTTGCTCAGCCTCTCTTTTCATTCTCTTTTCATGGAAGTCACAATCTCTTATTAAATGACTCAAACTTCCACACACAAAACATCTTTTAGGAGCATAAGTGTAACTACTCCTACTTTCTCTATGAACACTATTGCTTCTAGGTGACTCATTCAATTTAACAGATTCCCTAGGAGTTTTTATGTGATTGACACAACTAGGTTTAACTGTCTCAGCCTTTTGTTCAGTCACTAAAGGTTTAGTAACAACAGGTTCACACTTCTTAACAACCTTAGGTTCAGGATTCTCTTTTTCCTCATTGTTTGACTCAGACTTAGAGTGATCAGAGGAACTATCAACAGATCCTTCAGAGTCATTGGATTGACAAGAAGAATATCTACTGGATTTGTCCTCTGAGGTAGTTGGTTCAGGCACTTGAGGACCTTTCTTACCATATACAAAGAGTGAATCATCCAACTCTTCTTTTTCAAGAGGAGTATAGTCATCACTCAAAGGTGGTGGTACCCCTTTAAAGTCACCAGTCTTAACAAACCTATTATACAAAGGCTTACCAGCATAGTCCTCTTCTTTAGTCTTAAATATATCCCTATTCTCATTTTCCTCATATCCTAAGCCACATTTTTTATTTGACTTAATTTGAGAATCCCAACACTTAAACAGGTTTTTATTTGAATTGTTCCATTGATCTACCCTTTTTCTCAGCTCATCCCTCTCCTTCTGAATTTTAAGCCCTAATTGTCTATACCTTTTAAGCTTCTCATCTTGTTCATATATTTTATTAGCTTGAAAGTATAGTTTTTCATTTAAAGCAGCATGTTGATTTTGAAGGGTGACCTTTTGTGCCTCTAAAGTTTTTACAGCATTTTTATGTGCTAATAAATTTACTTCAAGATCACCTATTTGTTCTTGCTGCTCATCACACAAAGCTTTAACATGATTATATGAGTCAGTACATAATTTAGAGCATAATGATACCTCATTACCAATGGCCATGAGAGCATGATCAGACTCCTCATTTACTCTTGGATGCTCACCCCAATTGACTCCTCCAGCTTCCATTGTCAGCAGACTCATCTGATTCTTTTCCATCTTCCCATCTTCAACTCTTTTCTCATCAGCAGACTTCTTCTCTGGACAATCTCTTGAAAAATGCCCATGCTTGTGACAGTTGTAGCATTCAACAGTCCTCTTTGTGTATCCCACTGGTGATTTGTTGTTGAAGTTGATAGTCCTACCATATTGCTTCTGAAATCGTTTGACCCTTAAAGCAACCATGGCAATGTGCCATTTTATATCCATCTCCTCAACTTCAGCATCATTAATTTGTTCAAGGTCTTCACTAATAAAGCTTTCATCTTCCGTTTGATTGGCAAAGAAAGAATGTATCACCTCATCAGTGAAACTTGAAGCAGACCTTTCACTTGAAGGAGTTTCATAGTTACCAGACCTAACACCAGATCTAACCTTGTAAGTACTGCTTTTGTTTTGAGATACAAAAGCAACATTTGAGGAACTGGTTGAACCCTGAGTGTTGTTACTGATGTCCCTTTCAAACATCCTGAGATTATTGTAAAGGTCATCAGGTGTCATAGAGTCTACTTCCTCCTTAATCCTCATTGCCACAGATACATTGCCCCATTCTGATGGTAAAGATCTAAGGAATTTGTGATTTGCATCCTCATTCGAGACTGCTGCACCATGAACTTCCAATTGTGTTAACAGATGTTGAAATCTGTCATAGCCTTTCTCCAAACCTTCAGTCTTTGAAACACTAAATGTTTCAAATTGCTGTTTAAGAACAGCCTTTTGCATCTTTTTGGAGTTAGCATTACCTCCAAATCGTTTCTTGATAGCTTCCCACATCTCCTTAGCATCAAGAATGCCATGAAACCTTTGTAGATGCTCCTTAGGAATAGCCATAAGAAGCAAGGTTCTGGCCTTCTTTTCCTTCTCCACAGCCCTAATCTCCTCAGCAGATACTGGTGGCATTATTCTGAGTTGCCCATCATTCCCTTGTGAAATTCTCTTCTTAGAATTTCCCTTTTGAATCACCTTCCATACATCACTATCAATGTATTCCAGATAATGTTCCATCTCCATGGCCCATATATCATACTTTTCTCTCTTCAATAGTGGAAGTTTTATGTTTGAGATTGTGGTTGTGGAAGGGATGGGTTGTTGTTGTGTTTGGGAGTTACTGGTTTCGGTTTTTCCTTCATCTTCATGGTTTGATTGCTCATCCTCACTGTTATGGATTGAGAAAGTTTCAGGCTTATCGAGTTCAGACATTGTGAAGGGTGATTTGAGTGAGAATTAGGTTTTAGGGATTTAGTGTTCTACGAATTCAGAGTCTCTCTCCTTGCTCTGATACCACTTGTTGGTCCACAAATTGTATATGGATCACTAAGTAGTTTTGAATACCTAGTAGATGGTTAGGATAAATCCGAACCAATCTAAGTGAGAAACCCTAAGTGATTGTTAATGTTAATGCGGAATCTTAACAAGAACAATTAAGAACACAAGCAGGGATATCACTAACTTTGTATATTGATATTCACTATTATCAATTCGTACACCTCACACACGCTTACTAACAAACTTTAGGGATCCTTTTATAACACAAGGAAACCCTAGATGACACAGAAGATATACACAAATCTTCTATAAAGATACATACACGCATTGTATCTTTTCCTAATATAACTCTAACAAACTTTCCTATCTTCATGACCAGACCAGACTTTATAAGTCAACCAGACTTAACATGTACTACCAGACTTATCTTTACATAACCAGACCTAAATCACAAACAGACTTAACTCAGTAAACGACCAGACCTAAGTAGTAAACTACCAGACCTAAGTAGTCTGTTCTTGATATGCATCATAATTCCCAACATTGAAAAAGTGATGGTCATTTCGTATTTACAACTTTGTATTTGTGTCATGTGTAATGTTTTAGAATAGGAAAAGGGCTCGTAGAGTTGGACTAATTTAAGTAACTAAGTGTCTAGTTATAATAGTCCATGTAATATTAGAATGCATAAGTCCAATCAACAAAGCCCAACCAAAGCCCATCATAAAGCCTTTTAGGGCGCCACATTTTCACTATATATACACACTCACCACCTCATATTCATGTGTGCATTAGAGGTGTAATAGGTGGGAGTGTGTGTGTTTTATGTTTTGTTCTTTCTCTTATTAATCTAATAGATATACGGTTCGTATATACATACATACTCTTCATCTATCTTGCTTTCTCTCTTGAGCACCATTCGTATAACATGTTTTGGTGTGATAGAAGATAGAGCTTGTGTTCTAACAATTTTCTAACAAATCTCAACAACCTCTCATCCATCATTTCCTCTATTCTTCTTCGTCTTCAACCACCGACCTTTGCCTACTCAACGCTAAATTAGTTACGTGTCCTTCGTTGTCACGTCACAAGGACCAGCACAACTTCATGATACCTTCTCCCAGTGAGCCTTTTAGTATACAGATAGGATAGACTTGCCTCGAGTCTATGCTTGTGCTGTTGGTGGTATGATCAGCTGTGGTCTTACTCACTTGGCTGCCACTCCTATTGATGTTGTTAGATATAAAATGCAGGTATATCTTTGTGTCATTTTACGCGTTTCTAGTAATATCTATGTTCTATGTTTGTACTTGGGATCACTACAACAAATATCATATTTGAAATATGTTATGCTTCCCCTTCATAAAACATATTTGAACTATTAGAACACTTTTAAAAATGTGTAAAAAATTGCCACTTTGTTGACACTTACATTTGTAGAGATCAATTTGTTACAATCAAGGGCTATGCACAAGTGAAGCGCGCAAAATTTGCTTTGACAAATTTCACGCTTCTACACGCTTATAAATTAGTAGTTTTGTTTGTCTATAATTACACGTATGAAAAGTGTTGTGTTTTCTTTTATATTTTTACACACTTATACAAGTAACCATCTTGTTAACTTTTTTAATTACGAACAACTTGACAAAATTTACGCAATCTACAAAAACATGTAATATTATGTGTACAAACGACATATTTGTTGTAGAATTGTAGTGGATTGTGAATGATTTGAAAAGTTATAGAACATAGATAGATATCGAATATTTTATTTGCATAGAATTAAAAGATCATTGTGATTAGTTTACATATCATAGTTACTTGTATCAAAATTTGGGGGCTGCATCATTGCGCCTCACAGATTGGAATACAAACTGTTTAGCATGACCAATTTATATTGCATAAATCAGTAAATTTATAAATTTGTGTAAGAGGTGGAAAAATGCAGGGGTTGGACGATATGTTTGACAGTTTGGGTCAAAATGTTAAACGTATATATTTTAAGCATGGGTCAAACCATGTCGACTAACTAAATTTTTGTATCCAATATAATATTTTCTTGAGCAGTTATTTTGTTGAATTTGAACGCAAAACTAGATTGTTATGAGAACAACCTAACATTTTTCTTGAAGTAAAATGATAATATTATTTGGGTTAATGGCATGTAATAGCAACATACTTTCTCATTTGTTCCATTATCAGATACAAACAAAAAAAAAATACCACAATACACATCCAACTTTCAAATTTTGTTTCATTATCATACGTTTTGTTTGCACCGTTAGTCCTTTTGACTAACGACCGTTTGTAATTAACTCAAAAATATATGTTTCTTACGTTTTCATATGTTTTCATACGTTTCTATCCATTTTTATACGTTTTCGCCCATTTTCTTTACGTTTTTGTTTGCATCGTTAGTCCCTTTGACTAACGACCATTTGTAATTAACTCAAAAATATGTTTAAAAATGAACAAAAACGCTTGAAAACATATAAAAATATATGAAAACGTAAGAAAAACATATTTTTGAGTTAATTACAAACGGTCATTAATCAAAATGACTAACGGTGCAAACGAACAACAATGTATAAAAACGTAAGAAAACGGGCGGAAACGTATAAAAACGTATGAAAACGCTTGAAAACATATAAAAACGTATGAAAACGCAAGAAAACATATTTTTTAGTTAATTACAAATGGTCGTTAGTCAAAACGTATGATAATGAAACAAATGGGAAAGAAAGTTGCTATTACATGCCAAAAGGACTAACGGAGTAAAGAGTTGGATGGTGATTATGGTAATTTGTTGGGTTCGTATCTGATAATGGAACAAATGGAAAAGTACGTTGCTATTACATGTCATTAACCCATATGATTTTTATGCCATCAAATATGCTTAAGATGGTTTTGACCCGTTAGACGACATAACCAAAAACAGCCTGAGATTCAAAATCGCTGGCAATGCAACTGGCATTGATTCGCCTTGTACTATTATTTGCTTATATTTTTGTTTCTGCAAATCATTATGCCTTATTCTATTCTTAGTAACTAAGTTAAGTCTTTGTTTAATTATCAGATGGACCCTATTCAGTACACGAGTGTCTTATCTGGTTTAAAGGTATTATTGAAGGAACAAGGTATGAGGGTTTTCTTCAAGGGATGGTCTCCTACTCTTGTTGGCTACGGTGCTCAGGGTGCCTGCAGGTTCGGGTTTAAGAAATATTACTTGGACATTGCTGGCCCAGACCCAGAATATTCAGGCTTGTTCATTCAGGCTGATCGTTCATGTCACACCCCCAAAATCGGGTCCTGCAGAGGTGATTGCCTGTACTGTTCTTTGTCCCATGGAGGCAGTTGATGGACTTCGAAAGTTTGTCATATCTGAAGGCGCACTTGGGTACAAATTTCTTTTCCCGAGTTGCATATGATTATATAACTGGTAGTGTGTTTGGTAATTTTATCATCGAGTTTTGGCACGTTTATGTAGGTTATACAAGGGGTTGGTGCCACTTTGGAGACGCCAGATACCGTGTGAGTTTACCTACATACTTTCTATTCAATTTATTGTTAAGTTTTGTGGACAAATATAAATGTGTGTGTGTCTAGAATCGAACTCGAGACCACGGGATTGCACACATTACGTATGAAGAATTAATGGATAATAATTAATATATAAACCGTTATGTATTTAATTATTAAAACACAAAATAACGACTAACGGACGTTAAGTAGTAAACGATAATTGACTAACGACCGTTAGGGAATAAGAGAAGGACTATAGATGAAATTAGAGGAACAAGAAGCTTCCGGAATCCCTAGGGATACTCTTGGCCGATCGATTATGGGCTTGGGAAACCCAATCCCATGCCAACTTGTTCTCCAATATTGTCATGCTATAAATACCAGACCTAGGGTTATTGATTCATTAACTCTTGTGCACTTGCTATAACCCTAAATCCTTTTCTTCTTCTTTCTTGCTCTTGGCTGATCGAACTAAACCCCATAGGGTCGATCGACTTTGATTTTTCCAAAACAAAATTGTTTGGTTTATTTTGTGTTTAATTACTAGCATAAACATTAATTCATTTATAGTACGTGTGTACAAGATCGTGGTATTAACTCATTATAGTTAATATCTTGGATTGTGTTACGAAACAGTAAGGGGTAACTCGTTAATCCATTCTTGATAATGATTGAAGAAGATTTGAAGTTTATTCTTGTTTTGCTAGAATCAAAAGGTACGTTCACTTTAATATTCGGTTAATTCTTATGTGTTAAAATAGATCATACGCTTCTGCATGTGTATGATGATTACTTGTTTAATATATGAACTTGTCATGATTATTAAATTCTAACAGTGGCATCATGAGCCGTTTTAACATGTAATAAATTGCCGAAACACATAAAAAACAAATCTTGGATTAGGTTTTGATGTTAATCTTTTTTTTAGGCTTTAAAAAATCGAAACCCTAATTTTTATGGGGGGGGGGGGGGGGGGGCGATGCCCTTATATATAAAAATTAGTTTTGTAGTTTTGAAACCCTAAAATTGTAACATGTTTATGTAGTTAAAGTTGCGTATCTTGTGACTTGCATTAATCCATGATGAAACATGCATGTTTGTCATGGATTATGTTTGATTAATTGTTAAGTTGATTTACACAGGTAATTATGATAGATCTAAAAATTGGGGAAGACCTCAATTAATTATACTAATGAATCTATTATGTGCAATTTGGTTTATGTTTGCTAAGACTAATGCAATCGATACGTCGATGCATGTGGTTCACTTACCATTGTAGGTGATAGTCTTAGTTAAATATATGCATAATTAACATAGAAAGATTATTAATAGGTTTTATCAAACAAGTTTGCATGTGGCTAATTGATACATAAATTAATTGTTAAGATTATGTGTGCTTATTTAGTTGTTTATTTTCATTAATTACTTGTTTTTTGTTTAAATTGTATGACACGTTGTAAGCAAAAAAGGGTAATTTTTGAATAGGAAATAAATTGACTAAATAACTATGAAACTTGATGTGATAAATTATGAATCTTGCAGAGTCTTATGTGCCGATAGTGGTTCGCTTCACACGGTAATTTGCTCCCAGGCGAGACTAGCAAGATTATAATTTATAACATGTTTTTAAGACTTAAAGTCATAAACTTTTAATTGAGTGATGAGTTTTGTACCTATAGTGTGAACGGCTCACCCAGTTTTGACAAATTGTAAGAGGCGTATAAGGAGGATTGACATTAAATTGTCAAACCGAAAAAGACGCGTTTTTAACTGGCACTTGTGCTGACGTTTGTCTCTCCGCTCCTTTATGTGTCAAATTGGAGCTACCAAGTACGACTATTTTTATGTACAAAATCATCTTAAGGGTGAATTGACCTCAATTCCATGTGCCACTTTGTGGTAATTATCCGAATAACTTGGGTCTTTTGACTCTTGCAGTAGTAGGATATAGTATGCGATAATTGTAGGTAATTCTTTGATTGGTGAACCCAATACCTCAATTAAAACTTTATTGATTTAAATATTAGCTTAAAATTGTTTAATAAAAGGTTTTGAAAACTTATGATACGAAGATGTATGCATGCTTCTTCATACATATTTTGGTTGAAACATCAAAATTAGTACCCTAAAATTTAAGTTTATGCCATCTAATTATAAGAAACACTTGAAGTTGTAATTTAGCTTAAGTGAGACCTTGACTAGGTTACAATGACAAGGTAAATTTCCGTTAATGCGTGAGACCATATATGGAGAATTTGTAGTTTCTAAATTAGACAACTTAATTAAGTTGTTAGTGAGACCTAGAAACTTAAGGCATGAGATGGGATGAAACATGCTTACTTTGCAAATTGAATTTGGCAAATGTAAATCCCATAATGATCTACGAATTGGAAATTGTTTACCAATTATTGTTCGATAGATTACCATATTTTATACTTTCATTACTAGCAGATCAACTGATGTAGTGAAATTATGAAAATTTGGATACTAGTTTTCTAGAAAATTCAATTGTTATATGAATATTTCCTTGGGTATTTTATGTTGCGTCCGTCAGTACCCAAGAGTCATTAAAATAGGATTTGGACACAAATTAACTAAGTGTTATTTAAACCAAGAACAATTCAAGTAACCGAGTGAACAGTCACTCAGTGAGTCATCTTCAGGATGCTTAAGGCGAATTCAAGAAGAAGGATTCACTCTCAGGAAGGCGGTACTTCCTGAGTAGGACTTAAGCCAAAGAAGAAGATGATGGTTCAGTGAGTGTTGGACAAGAACTCACTGAACCCCAGTCTTCTCAACGACGATTGTGATTAATAAATAAAGGTGTCTACTGAAGAACCTAAAGACTGAAAGAAAGGCGGGAAGATCTGGGAAGAGTTTAAGATAAGATCAAATCTTATCTTGTCAGGAAAAAACCTTCCCTAAGACGGCTAAAAGTCATGGAGTGTCAGACCAACCACTCCTAAAGACTTTTAGCCCATTCCTATTGGTTCTTGGAAATGACAATTACTGTTGTAATTGTCAGACACGCTTGCTTTAACAACTTGTATTATTTTAATCACTTTTACTCTTTATACTTGTGTATAAATAGGTTCAGATGGGAGAGAAGTTGTGTGTGTTTTGTACATTAAAAGCTTAGACTTTTACAAAGCAACTTCTCTCCTACAAAGAGTAACGTATCCCTGAGATAGCTCAGTGGGTCGAATTGTTACCACTCAAAGCAAAGCTTGAGTTTAGATAGGAGAAACCACCATACCTTGTCTGTTCAATCCCAAGTGTTTGTTCCGCAAAACACTTGGGTAATAGATTCTTTGATTCATTTCTAATAAGAATTTAAACATTGAAAAATACTTGTGTGTTTTTACTTTTATGTTTTCATTAATCTGTTAGAATTAATCATAACATTGTATTAGTCATAAACACGAATAGATTAACTTTCTAGTTAACTCTAAGTGTGTTAAGGGAACAACAAGTGGTATCAGAGCCTCTGGTTTATAAAATCTTTCAAAACTAACCAAGAGTGCTCAAGGTTTTTAAAACCAAGATCCTACTATGGCTGATATTAATGTACCCCAGCTGGTCGATAAAAAGGGTGGCAGCTATTCTGCTGTTGCACCCAGACTAGAAGCTGGAAAATTTAGCAAATGGAAAAAACGTATGATTTGCTATTTAACTGGTATGGAACCTTACTACATCACCTGTATCAGGGATGGCCCATTTGTCCCTAAGACTGCTGCAGGGCTAATCACATTCAGACCCTTGAGCTCCCTGAAATCTATGGGAAATTTGTCTATGAGGACAACTTGATCTCAAGGAGATATCCTGACTCAAAAGCTCTTGAGTCCAAAAAGGCCTTAACCTCCACACCCATATCAACTGCTTTTTATACTAATGGTGTTGTGCAGGACTTTCAAGAGGATTCTGAGGATGAAATTGATGAAAGGACTAGTGATGAGTACCTAAAAGATCTAAACTTGGAATTCCAAGAGAGGGCACTCCTTGCTAGTTCAAAACGTTTCATCAAAAGAAACCAGTCTAATTTTTCAAAAGGAAAAGCAAATGAAACCACTGAATGCTTTAATTGTGGTAAAAAGGGTCATTTTGCTAGGGACTGTTATTCTAAAACAACCTCAGAACCCTCTTACAAATTTTAAGGAAATTGTTCCTCAAGAACTAGCAAGTTTCAACCTAGAATGTTTCAGTCGACCCAACAATTTCAAAACAAGGGTCAAAAAGACTTTGAAGCAAAATATAGGAAAGCCAAGGCTAAACTTGCAATTCTTGAAACTAATCCCTCTATGTCTTAGGCTGCTCAAACACCCAAACCTGTTCAAGCAAAGAATAAGGTTTTAGTAGCTGAAGCTTATGACTGGGATGATGAAGAGGTCTCCTCAGATGAGGAAATTAGAGTGAGTGCACTGATGGCACTCTCTGAAGGTGATCAGGTGGCTGTTGGGAAAAGCCATGCAAGGAATGGAGAGTGGGTAAACATCACCATGAAGAAGGTAAACACTTTACTTTCTATGGATGATGATTCTGATTGGCAGTCTTACATGAATTATATTTGTGTAGATCTTAAATTCGTTGAGGAACAAAGGCTTAACATGTGTTTAAAATATAACAACAAGGTGTTAGAATTGAATAAATGTAGAGATGAATTGCTTGTACTAAAGCAAGCCAAATTAGAAACAATAACTCTACAAATTCAGAACACTGAAATTTTGAAACAAAACCAAGCCCTACAAACTGAACTTAACAAAAAAAAAGCTGTCATCCAAGGCTGGACCAAAAAGAACCCCAATGTCTTTGACACTGTGGGATTAAGCTCTCAGAAAACCATTGGAATTGACCCTCTTATGGTTGATCCCAATGTGAGTCAAAGTGAATTAACCTTTGTTCCAGCTGGCATATCTTTTGAGCAAGAAATGCTTCCCAAGTCTAATGACTAGATTGTCAAGGACAACCCAGTTAGTAAGTTACCAAACTTTGAGACTGGAAAGATCTTGCTTCCTGAAAGTCAGGCTTTGAAAAATATGCTTGGACTTACTGAACAACTCAGTAAGCTTGAACTCACTGAACAACTCAGTAATACTGAGTCTGTGAATGAGGCTGAATCAGAATCATACCCACCACTTCCTCCACTGAATACCCTTCAGGGTGCTGCACCAAACTTAGGCCTCCCACCGATGGTCTTCTCACCACACTCTCCAAAGGAGAAATCAGGAATGGGAACAACCATCCTGAAGAGACCAACCCTTGAAGTCTCAGTAAACACTGATGACTCATCAACTTCAGTCCCTTCTGAAGTAACTACTCAAAGCCCTGACTCAAAATTTGATCAGTTGGCTGAAATGGTCAGGAAGCTTGGTGAGAAGATTGCATCTTCAGAGAAATCTTCTCAATCCAAGAAGTAACAAAAACCAACTTCCTCAAAGACCAAACCCAAACCCTCAAAACCCCTTAAAAGATGTGAACTGTGTAACTATACCAATCATGTCACTGACGATTGCTATAGAATCCTTTATTGTATGGTTTGCAAAAAGGATGATCACAGGACCTTTGATCACAAAACACATTCAGTCACATCAAACATGGCAAGTCTTAAAGCTCAGTCTTTAAACTATCCTTCTAATTCTAAACAGAAACAGAAACAAAAGGCAAAGCCTTTTGCACCTTGCCCTTACTGTGGGTTCAATGACCACCATCCTAAGGATTGTCAAATTGACAATTGTTGTGAAAATAGTGGAAGTTCCACTCATAACACCTCAGGACGTGGTAAGGCCATTCAGGCCAATAGAGGTATGACAAAGTCAGCCTCTCAGTCCACTGAGTCCACATCAGCAATCAAATGCATAATACATGGTAGCTCAGTCCACTCCACCACTGACTATAAATCACTTGAAAATGTTAATAAGACCCTCAAAGCTAAGCCCTCCAAGAAGTGGAGTCCTAGAAAGAACTGACCCAGTTTACTATTTGTGCAGAAACATGCCAAGGATCCTGTTTGGCATCTTGATAGTGGATGTTCAAGAAGCATGACTGGTGTGAAGGAGTATCTGCACAAGTATGTGGATGAATCAGGACCCAAAGTGATATTTGCTGATAACTCATCATGTCTCACTGAAGGTTATGGTTCAGTAAACTGCAATGGTATAGTCTTTATTAGGATAGCTTATGTAAATGGTCTAAAATACAATTTGATAAGTGTCAGTCAACTATGTGATGCGAAATACATAGTTCAGTTTGATGATAAACAAGGAATCATCTTCGATGCTAATAAGGAAGTTGTCCTTATTGCACGAAGAAGACATGATGTTTATGTGTTAGACATGTCCAGTCTGACTCAGAATGGAACTTGTCTCTTTACCAAGGCCACTGATACTCTCAACTGGCTTTGGCATAAAAGACTCTCCCACCTGAACTTCAAAAGCATAAACAACCTTGTAAAACAAAACAAGGTCCTTGGCTTACCATCTCTTGTGTTTTCAAAGGACAAACCATGCTCAGCTTGTGAAAAAGGTAAACATAACAGAGCATCCTTTAAAACCAAAACCAACTTTTCCATCAGGAACTGCCTTCATCTTCTTCATATGGATCTATTTGGACCAATTAGTCCTAGATCCATTAACCATGAGAAGTATACTCTGTTCATTGTGGATGAATACTCAAGATACACTTGGGTATACTTCCTGATCAAAAAGAGTCAGGCAGCTGAAACAATTATGTCCTTTGTCAGGAACATTGAAAATCAGAATGACATCAAAGTCAAACAGATTAGGACTGACAATGGAACAGAGTTCAAAAATTATGAACTTGAATGTTTCTGTGATGAGAAAGGTATTTCACAAAAAATTTCCTCACCCTACACACCTGAACAAAATGGGGTGGCTGAAATGAAAAATAGAACACTCATTGAAGCAGCTAGGACAATGCTAAATGGATCAGTCCTTTCCAAACACTTTTGGACTGAAGCAGTAAAGATTGCCTGTTACACACAAAACAGATCCATCATTGTCAAGAGACATAGCAAAACTCCTTATGAGTTATTCAAGGGAAGAATACCTGACATCAGCTACTTTCATGTCTTTGGGTGTCCTGTGTTTATTCATAATAAGAAGGATCACTTAGGAAAATTTGATGCCAAAGCTGATGATGGATACTTCCTAGGATACTCCCTTGTCTCAAAGGCCTTCAAGGTGTTCAACACTAATAGACAGCATGCTGAGGAAACATTTCATGTTACCTTTGATGAAAGCACTGATGCAATCAGTGTCTCTAACAACTCAGTGGAAGAGATAGGTATTGATGACTCATCAAGATACCCTCCTGATGATCATCATCCTGAAAATGGTCCTTCCACTAAGTACCAAGCAAATGCTGACATCTCCTATTACATCATTCCCCACAACCTTCCTTACCTAACCATCACTGAGTTTGTTGAAGCACAAAGAAGTACTGGTGAAATCATTCAGTCAGTGCAAAGTGCTCAGGAACATAACAATCACAGTGATGAGTCAACTCACTCAGACACTCAAAATGTTGTAAATCATCATGTGTCTGATCCTGATCCTACTCATCAGGCATCTACAAGTTCTAATCAGTTTCCAAGACCTCAGGACAGTTGGACTAGGTCTCAGGATATAGAACTTGTCAATATTATTGGTGAGCCTACTAAAGGCATGCTCACAAGAAGCATGGCTGCTGAACTGAGAGCAGCCTCAGCCAATGAATGCCTATTTGTGGACTTCATTTCCACAATTGAACCCAAAAGTGTCAAGGAAGCACTTATTCACCCAAGTTGGGTTCAGGCCATGAATGATGAACTGGAACAATTTGACAGAAACAAGGTAATGACCTTGGTCAAGTGTCCTGAAGATGTTTTAGTCATTGGCATGAAATGGGTATTCAAAAACAAATCTGATGAAAATGGCATAGTCATTAAAAACAAAGCCAGACTTGTAGCCAAAGGCTATAATCAACAAGAAGGCATTGACTATGAAGAAACATTTACACGAGTAGCAAGGATAGAAGCCATCAGGATCTTCCTTGCTTTTGCTACATACATGAACTTCAAAGTGTACCAAATGGATGTTAAAAGTGCATTCTTAAATGGCTCACTGAAAGAAGAAGTTTATGTTCAGCAACCTCCTGGATTCGAAAGCCATGAGTATCCAGACCATGTCTGTAAGCTTAACAAAGCCCTCTATGGACTGAAGCAAGCTCCCAAGGCATGGTATAAAACTATTTCAGCCTTCCTGATCCAAAACAAATTTGTCAGAGGCAAGATAGACAATACATTGTTTATCTATAAGACAAATAATGATGTCATACTAGTACAAGTGTATGTTGATGACATCATCTTTGGCTCAACTAGTTACAAACTTTGCAAACAGTTTGAGAAACTGATGGCAAAGAAATTTGAAATGAGCATGATGGGAGAACTGACTTACTTCCTTAGGCTACAAATCAAGCAGACTGATAAAGGAACCTCTACCAGTCAAGAGAAGTATGTCAAAAGCCTACTGAAGAAGTATGAGCTCAGTGACTGTGCCTTTGTCAAGACTCCCATGGTACCCCCAAACAACCTTGGTCCTAATCTTACTGGTAAACCAGTAAATCAAACTCTATTTATAGGAATGATAGGATCACTGATGTATTTACTTGCATCAAGGCCTGATATCC
Organism: Artemisia tridentata subsp. tridentata; assembly: GCA_021014915.2. Lineage (NCBI taxonomy): Eukaryota > Viridiplantae > Streptophyta > Magnoliopsida > Asterales > Asteraceae > Artemisia > Artemisia tridentata. The sequence continues at coordinate 193,179,567 of CP139501.1, forward strand.
AATTCTCAGTCTGCTTGTGTGCCAGATATCAATCTAACCCAAGAGAATCTCATATCACTGCTGTGAAAAGGATATTCAGGTACCTGAAAGGTACACCAAGCCTTGGATTATATTATCCAAAATGTTTAGGCCTTGATCTTAAAGGATACTCAGACTCTGACTATGCTGGATGCAACATAGACAGAAAAAGCACCTCAGGCTCCTGCCAAATTCTTGGTGGAAAACTAGTCTGTTGGAGTGCTAAGAAGCAACAATCAGTTGCCATGTCCTCAGCTGAAGCTGAATATGTTGCAGCAGCAAGTTGTTGTGCAAATGTACTCTGGATGAAAAGTCAACTCAGTGACTATGGAATTCAGTACAAGATGGTACCCATATTTTGTGATAACACAAGTGCAATTGCCATCTCAAACAACCCTGTTCTTCATCAGAGAACAAAACACATTGATATTAGATATCATTTCATCAGGGACCATGTCATGAATGGTGACATAGAATTACACTTCATTCCTACTGAATATCAGCTAGCTGATATATTCACCAAGCCATTGGATGAACCAACTTTCACCAGACTGAAAGCTGAACTAGGAATGTTGGATATTGAGAATCAGTCCACTGATTGATTCCATCCAAAATATGTGTAAATTCTGATAACCCAAGTCCCTGACTCAATGTGTTCTTCAGTGAAAAAGATCACTGAACCTCAGGAACTCAACCTAAGTTCTTGAATTCTTGCTCCTCAGGAACTAAACCCAAGTTCTTGAACCTTTGAATCATCAGGAATAAACCCAATTCCTGAATAAACTGGTTCACTGAATGAAAAGTCATTCAGGGTCCTCAGATGACATTCAATGCTAACTTACATGCTCTAAGTATCTAGTTAGTAAATGTCCGAGGTTGTAACTGAATTCTTATTTAATAATAAGAATATTTGTTCATTTGCCTTTATGGCATACACCTCATGGGCCCCCACTTCCCAACTTGGCATTCAATGCCCTCTCTCTCACACAAAACACTGTGTGATGATGAAAACTCTGCAACTTCTCCTTTTGCAGAAACTGCTCAACTGTTCACCCTGACAGTTGCGAAAAAAGAGGAAAAGTGGAGTGGTGGCATTTAATGCGGATCCCAAACATTTTATTCAAAATAATTTCCAAAAAATTATATTTTGATTAAATAAAACCGCTCAAATGTCAAAAATACCCCCATCTCCACTACCCTATAAATACCCCAAACAAAATAAACACACACACGTTTTTTAGAATACTAAGCAAAACTCTGCCATTTTTAACTCTCAAAATTTTTTGTGTGTGTTCATAAGCTTTAGGAAACCAAAAACCGTATGTCAAACCCAGACTCACCTACACATATGGCTTCTTCCAAAGCTGTCATTTACGCCCCTAATGTGGAATTCATATGAGAAGGTGTAGACCTCACCAAGAACAATGTGGTGGGAAACTTTTCCTATCCACAAAAGTTCCCTGCCTACAAGAACGTTATGAAATATCTTCAAAACTGTTTTCTTGCAAAGGCATTTACCAAGACCCCCTCAGTCATCTACCATGACTACCTGAGGGAATTCGGGTGTACTGCTGTGGCTACTAGCCCAAAAGACACCAAAGAATCCATCATCACATTCACAGTGATGAATGGGAAAAGACCCCTTTCCCTGGATTACAACACCTTCATCAAGGCCACAGGTCTTGATTTTGCTGAGGCTTTTGAGCCCAACCCCAATGATCAAGAGATTAAGAATGAATTAATCTTTCTAGGACCTCATGACCTCAGACGTCCTGATTAGTCTGCTGAAGCCTTATTGGAGAAGGCTCCAATAGTCAAAACCTGGTTCCACCAGTCTGGAAGATCCTGATGACATTTGTCATTCAGGTCCTTGGGGGGAATAAATCCTCCACGGAGCAATTGAACTCATCACAACAATTGATGTTGTTCAGCCTCCTGGAGGGTAAAAAGATTGATATCGGAGGAATAATCTTCCGAGACCTCGTTACCAAGCTCTCAGGAAAATCTAGGCAAAAGAATTTTTCTTACCCTAGGTTTATTTCCTGTGTGCTTCAGGACATTCTTGGTTCTGACTATGATAGGTTTGACGTCGAAGGCACAAAGCCTGACGTCTTGCATAAGACCAATTTTTCTAGTGGCATCCCTGAGGTAACACCCATTGCCCTGACCACCTATATGATGGAGGTGATTCAGGGGGAGGACACTGTCTCACCAGTACCTTCACCAACCAAAAAGGTGAAGAACACAAAGAAGGGTCAGTCCAGTAAGGTGGTTAGACCCAAACCACTCACCACTGAGACTGATGCCTAGAACCAACTAAACCTTAAAAAGAGGTTGAATGTAGCCCAGACCTCTAAGACACCCTCTACAGACACCCCCTAACCACAATACAAAGGCCAACGGAGGGCACTGAGAAATCATCCTCAGTGTCCTCGGGCAAACCCTTTCCACATGTTCCCACTGACATACACAAGTCTGAGGGATCAGGAACATTCACCATTTCACATCCTCATGAAGGAACTGACAAATCACAATCAGTTCCTGAGGGAGAAAAGGGTTCTAAATCCTCGGTGGGGCAGTACTACTCCACTGAGAAGGGGACCCACACCCTCTCACATCCCGATGAAGGAACTGATAAATCACAATCAGAGCCTGAGGGAGAAAAGGGTCCTAAATCCTCAGTAGGACATCACTATCCTACTGGGAAGGGGACCCACCAACAATCACATCCTGCTAACGTTCCTGAGAAATCACACTCAGGATCTCAGGGAGTTCAGGACCCTAAATCCCCAAAAGGACAATACAATCCTGATGGGAAGGGGGTCCGTCAATCATCACAATCAGTGCCTAGTGATACTACTGGAAAACACCCATCAGTAGTTGAAGGCACTAAGGGGGACAAAGACTCAGAGGGAAAGAAACAACCCGCTGATATGGAACCCATCACCCCCTCAGGCGGATCCATTCACTCAGGAACTGCCCCCAAAAGCCAGGCTGCTATTACCCCAGTTATTATGGCTAGTCAGGCTGAGCAAACCCACTCAGTTATTTTGACAACGGGTCAGGACCTGGCCAAAACAAAGGCGAGTCTTCTTATGAAGAGGAGCCGGTTCAACTTTTGGGTATTGATTCCATGAGGGACATTCAGGCTCTTCTTGAGTCTGATGATGAGCTCAAGGAAGAGAGTGATGAGGAAATTTTTGAGGCAGGTGAGGATATGGAAACTGATGTACAATCTGAACAACCTGAACAATCACATCAGTCATCTCCACATCCAAGTGAAGAATCAGAATCTCAAGTTGCTGGTTCTTCGGATACTGACAACATCCTCATCAAGTATGACAACATTCTTCCTCTCACTGAGAGACAATTGGTCAAGTTCCTGCTAAAGACCAACAAGGCTCTCTTCCAAGGTCTGACTGAAGAAATGTTTGACCACCACACTGAAGCTGCTGTTCATTATGTCGATCTGAAGGAATCAGTGGAATCCTATCATGACGATGTTAATGAAAACATGTCAAACATCTCCTTCTCCCTGACAAATCTTGATTACAACTTCAAAATGTTCAACGAGTCTCTCACCAACTTACAACAGAGCGTTGACACTATTCAAGAGTCAGTGAAAGAAGACCCTGAGCTTAACAGGAAAATTCTTCAGGCCTCTGAGACATACCAGCAACAATCTACTCAGTTGGCTGAGCTGGTTAAAATACTGAGCTCCTCAAATCTTCAGGGACTCAATGCTTCAGTTGACTCCATCCGATCTTCCCTGGGTCTTATGGAGTCCCACATGGCATCTTTGGCATCTTCTTCTTCCTTGGCTTGGAATCTTGGGCCAAGGATGACCGCAATGGAGGCTTCTCAGGCTTCTCTTGAGGCTAAGGTCTCAACTCTTCAGGAGGACACCTCAGACATCAAGAGCATGATGACTGAGATTTATCAGGCCTTTAAAGGTCAGGCTCCCTCAACTTCAGTGAGCGCACCAACTCTTGCTCTCACTATGGGTCAAGCAACAGTTGAAGGGGAGAAAGTCACTGAAGACGAACCTCCACAACCTGAACAAGAACAACCTCCTTCTCACACTGAGGGGGAGAATCCTGAAGCCACCTCATCTTCATCCCACCAAGACAAAGGCAAGGGCATTCTCACAAGCATTGAGCCTGAGCCCACAATCTTGGTACCTGCCTCCAAGGAAAGAAGGCCAGACCCTGATGAACCAGTCAGGGTTCCTTATGAAATCAATGGGGTGATGGAACTTCTCACTCATGCTGAAATTCAAGCTCACATGGAGAAAGAGGATGCAGTAAAGAAAGCTGCTGAAGATGAAAGGCAGAACAAGCTTGCTCTCATTCAGGTTGCAGGAGAAGAGGCTGAGAAGATTGGGATTGAGGCAAAAGACCTTGCAAAAAGGGAAGGTGGCAAGAGCTTTGTGGAAGCTCAGAATGCTCAGTTGGCTGCTCTCAGGCAGAAAAGAGAAGAAAGGGTGAAAAGGGCTGAAGAAATTAGGTAGAACAGGATTGAGAGATATCAGTGGGTCATGACAAGCAGGTTGAAGCCTGAACCCATCCTTGATATCAAGATTCACCAAAACACCAAGCCTTCCATTGTTACTGTCTACAGGAGTACTGACAAAAGAATCCTTCAGGTTCATAGCCCCTTCAGATTCGCAGACTTCGGGATCACTGAGTTGGATGAATTGGGTTCAATATTAGCGAAAAAGTCTAATGTTGTGGTCCCTGGTCTGTTAAAATCCCTGAGCCTGAGGTATGAAAGATTGGCAGCAGCACCTCAGGAACTTGGTATTCCATCTCTTCTTCCTGCTTCAGCCGAACAGCCTGCCCCTTCTTAGTCTTCTTCAAGAAAGAGAAAGAAGATTGAAGCTGAGCCTGAGATCAAAGTTCCTGGTCTTGACTGTAATAGGGCTCTCCCTGAAGGTGTTCCATTCAGGAACAATGTGATCATTAAACAACCTAAAAGAGGTGTGTTCTTCATTGATGAGTTCGGTGACCAAGCCTTTCAGAGGTGGAGTGATATTGATCTATCAGGGATCAAAGCCATGCTTGGCTTTCTAATGATGGCCTCCCCACTCAAAACTCCTGAAAATGTGAGGTTTTGTCAAGATCTGAAAAGGAAAATCCGAGAGCACCCTGACCAACAAGAACTGCAGTCAAAGAAGCCCAAGCTTGAAGCCCTTGGTATTAAGTTGAACTGATGAATCTGCCTGAATACTACCAACACTACCCTTTTGTACTTAGTTAGTTAGGACTTGTAATGATATTAATAAGATGATGTTTTTATTATTTCAGTGTCCTTATTTACTTTCTAGTACATTCAGTATGAGAAGAAGTCATTAGCTCACTCATAACTGATCAAAAACACTTAGGCATAATTTATATCCAAATAGGGGGAGATTGTTGGGTCCGTCAGTACCCAAGAGTCATTAAAACAGGATTTGGACACAAATTAACTAAGTGTTATTTAAACCGAGAACAATTCAAGTCACTGAGTGAACAGTCACTCAGTGAGTCATCTTCAGGATGCTTAAGGCGAATTCAAGAAGAAGGATTCACTCTCAGGAAGGCGGTACTTCCTGAGTAGGACTTAAGCCAAAGAAGAAGATGATAGTTCAGTGAGTATTGGACAAGAACTCACTGAACCCCAGTCTCCTCAACGACAATTGTGATTAATAAATAAAGGCGTGTACTGAAGAACCTAAAGCCTGAAAGAAAGGCGGGAAGATCTGGGAAGAGTTTAAGATAAGATCGAATCTTATCTTGTCAGGAAGAAACCTTTCCTAAGATGGTAAAAGTCATGGAGTGTCAGACCAACCACTCCTAAAGACTTTTAGCCCATTCCTATTGGTTCTTAGAAATGACAATTACTGTTGTAATTGTCAGACACGGTTGCTTTGACAACTTGTATTATTTTAATCACTTTTACTCTTTATACTTGTGTATAAATAGGTTCAGATGGGAGAGAATTTGTGTGTGTTTTGTACATTGAAAGCTTAGACTTTTACAAAGCAACTTCTCTCCTACAAAGAGTAACGTATCCCTGAGATAGCTCAGTGGGTCGAATTGTTACCACTCAAAGCAAAGCTTGAGTTTAGATAGAAGACACCACCATACCTTGTATGTTCAATCCCAAGTGTTTGTTCCGCAAAACACTTGGGTAATAGATTCTTTGATTCATTTCTAATAAGAATTTAAACGTTGAAAAATACTTGTGTGTTTTTACTTTTACGTTTTCATTAATCTGTTAGAATTAATCATAACATTGTATTAGTCATAAACACGAATAAATTAACTTTCTAGTTAACTCTAAGTGTGTTAAGGGAACAACATTTTATTTTCTTGAAATGATTGTATTATCGAAAATACTAAAATTGAGTTTTGTAAATTCTTTTAAAGGTATTAATGAAACATTAAACTGTAAACATGGGACATTCTTTTATTGGTAAATTGATCTACACCCGTAGGGGTTTTTTACTAGAGTCAACTTTACAAAAAGAATAAACCTAGGGGTTTTTATGAGAAAAAAGTGATACTTAATCCTGTTATTTTTCATGCATGATAAAGGTATGATAGGAAAATTAGAATTGTCTAAATTCTAAGAAATAACTCATAGCAAACTTTAATAGTTAAGAAAATTGCACGTTTTCTGAGTTATTAAATTAGAAGCTTAGACTAATTACCGCAAAATTGGTACAAGGCAAACTAGCATAATTTATCTAGTTATTGTGCTTTGACCATTTAAAGATGCTACATACCATTGTGGGGATGCTAGACATATTAAGGAAAAATTGCATGCCCAATTTTCAAGTTAATTGCATTGATGGATAGTCCATCATCTACATAGTAGAATACACTCTTTTTAATACCTAAGTAATTGTTATGAATGGGTCTTCTCAAAGGTGTAGGAAAGTTAATAGCACACTATTTGATTTTACTGGTTATGAAATAATTACAATGTTGTCAAATCCAGTGGGAGCATTGTGTGGAAATTACTGAATAATGAATTATTGTAATGATATGTAATTCAGTGGGAGCTACAAGTTTTGTTATCTTGGTAGTAACCCAAATTATCCCTAGAATGTCTTGAGATAATTACTTTCCAATTATAGACATTTGTGTTTTTAAGGATAGTCATGTACGTTTCCTTACTAGATAATGTGGTTCTATATCTACTATTTATGCCAATATCTATGACACAATCATATTAATCACATAAACAAATGAGTAACGTGTTGTTTATCTCATGCATGATGTTGTTCCATGCACAAGTGGGAGAAATCTTTATTCTGTGCAGGGTACAACATATAGGAATATGATTTAAAGGATTCTCTTGACTACAAGGTAAAAGACTAAACATTCTAATAAAACTTATACACATCTAATCCAAGAAACACTTGGTGTTGCAGTTTAGCTTAAGTGAGACCTTGACTAGATTACAACAACAAGGTGAAATTCCATGATTATGTGAGACCGTAAATGGATAATTACTATTTCTAAATTAGATACCTATTAGAACAAGTGTCAATATGATAATGAGACTACTTCAAACTAAATATTTATGTATTATAGAAATGACATAAATAAATGAAGTAATCTAATACTACTTCAAACTAGAATATTAATGTATTCTTGGAATGTCATAAATAAATGAAGTAATGAATTAAATTGAAATTACTATTGAAATCAAATTGTGGTGTTCATGATTACTTTATTTATACATGTTTATACTTTATTGTAAAGCTATAAATATGAAGTCTTTTAATTGTTACAAGACTTATTATAATATAAAGTAAGACGTTAACTTGTTCTTTATTAAGACATATACAAGAAGTCATTGAGTTGATCAATGATTTATAACGTATAGTGCGATTATAACAGTTCATCTCTTCTTGTTGAGAAATGGACATGAAGTGACTTAATTAAAAAGTACTTGTGTTAAGCATGCAATTGGCTTGAAAAATCTATTTCATCATTAAGTTGACTTAGTTGGTAAATAGGTAAGCCAGAAGGAGTATGAGTCTATCTTACATATTGTTAGATTGTCTCACAATATTAGTTCTAATGAAATACCTCAAGTTTGTGGTGTGTTCAGTTAGGAGAATCAAACTCTATTGGTATTGTTTGATTAAAGATAACTATAACTTCCTTTCTTCCAAAAGTTATCAAGGTTAGAAAATTGAGTATGGGTTGTATATACTCAATAAGACTGCAACCTAGAAGATTAATAAGACACCATTTATTATGGAATGTGATGAATCACATTAAGTTTTAAAATTGAAGTTCTTAATTTGTTAAACAACTTATGAATTAGGATATTAACAAACTAATGTAAGGAACTGTCAATATGTATTTGTAATGTCCCAAAAAAGAATAATTTAGTGTTGCTCTACTTGCTAAGTATTTATAGATAGTCTATAAATTGCAAAAGGCAAGTGGGAGTTTTTATATTGAAAAGATAAAATTACAAGATACATAATCTTCTAAAACTACACTAGTAAATGTCATGATGAGGATTAAACATGTTAATGTTAAATCTCAAGATGATTGAATTCTCATTCATAGATCCGCAAGCATATCTCAAATATTTGAATAATATGTTGAGGATTATAAGTTACAGGATTATAGTAAATCTGTTGGTCATTAAGATGAATTGCAAATATTAAATTTGGCAAATTACTCATACTATGAATGTTAAGATGCAGTCCATAAAGATAATTAGTTTTTTGGAAATTTAGTTTATCTTGAACTCTATAGTTAGACTATAGAATGAAGATGAGTTTCTTTAAAGGGAATGAAAATCCTAGTGGTTTAAATCTTTGTGTAGAAATCATATGGACAATTTTGTAAATATATTTAATGTATGTATTATGACAAGATTATCAATCACACTTAAGCAATTAACTGTGATGGAATATTCTTTCTAGGCGCATTAAATGTATAAATATTATGATTGTCATTCTTAGTTTCATTAATATGAAATTTACAATGGAAAATCAAAACTCTTTCTTGAGTAATTACTTGTGAGAGGAAGATAAGTAATCAAAAGGAGTATTTGAATTCAAATAATCTTTGAAAGTATATAAAGTGCAATAATTCATGAATGGATTAATGCATGCATCTAAGAGACATACTTATGTTTAATTATTAAATCCAAATTTTGATTTATAATTAAAATAAGATAATTTCTTAGTATTCCTGAAAGCTAGTGAGAGTGTTATATTTATTTTCTTATTTCATATATGTTGTATAACATATAGGAATTAACATTCCATATACGTTAAATGTTAAGTCTTAGTTTGGAATGAAACTTCACTTGAAGATTTAGAAAATAAACATACAACCTTGGAGTATATGTTTATTGTTATAAACATAAGCGGTAAAATAATTGATTCTAATAGAACATGATATACTATTAGAAAGTCTAAATGGAAACATATCTTTGAAAATATATAACATGAATGAAATCTAAGTTTGACACATGGATTTTTCATGAACATCATGTTGTTTGTTGTATCATGTTTGGATGAAAGATGATTTAACAACATTAATATCTAATTGAAAGTTATTAGATAACTAAGTGTAATGAATATGGTTGGATATAGAATTACATCCTCAGCCTCGAATTGCTCCTAAATTCTAAGTATGAACCATATGGAAAATTGTTGCGTAATTGTTATAGCCGACAAATCTTGAAAGATTGGAAGGCATCAAACATTACACAATGGATATTAAAGTTTACGGAATTTTAAAGAGCATATTGTTGTTTGCATACAATGATGCTAATGAAATTGAGATGAGACTCTATACTAGTCATGGTAGGATTTCATCCTTGTTAATGGCCATGTGTACTAGTTATGCTTAACTAAGAGAATAGTTGCATTATACATTAAAGAATTAGAATAGTTTAAACTATAAAAGGTTTGATAGTTTAATTGTCATAAATTAGTGGTTGAGGATGTCACGCATTTTATGAAATATTATGTGGCAATATCAAGATAGTTGAATGCACACATACAAGAACTTCACTAATTGAATTCTTGAAATAAGTATTCTCAAAATTCCGATAGATCAAAATTAGTTGATTTATATCTTGTCAACAAGTATGATTGACATGACTTGAGGCATAATTCATTAACTAGAATTATCATGCATTGATCTATTTAATATTTGGATAAGGGATGTTAAGCAATTATTATTTACAATGAATTAAAGTACTTGGTACGTTTGTTTTCATTAATAATAGATTGTATCCTATATTTGCATGTTTAAATCCGTGAATAACTTATTTTATTCTAAATTGTCCGTTGTCAATTAATGATATGGGAATATCATTGAATTAAGACAAATCCGAGTTTTGGTAGAATATACTTAAAAGTATATTGATGCGTTGACATGCCAATTTCACATGATATTCAATATATTGAATATAGGAATTATCCCAACTACATGATTTTACTTTATAGATCTTGTCATCAAGTAAATTATGAATATAGTTATCCTCAAACTTGAGATACCAGATAACCGTCATGGATGTTGTGCATTTCTGTAAAGCAATTTACCTCTATACGTTACTGGTAGCTATAAGGATTGTTTTCTGAAGTGTTGCAAAGTTCATGCGTTTTGCTTGTAGTCAAGAAAGAATTTGTTCCTTCAAAATTGTTTTGAAGTTTAATACTGTTGGGGCCCTCGTAGGGTTGACAAGATGTTTGCGTGGCCATGCCCAAAATCTATGTGAAATACGTTCAGATGATTTGGTAATCTTGCTCAATCAGAAACAACGAGAAACAGAATGGTTAATTAAAGAATGACTAAGATCCATATCTTTATTAATGTAGTATTAGTAACAAAAGGAAAAGTGTGATGATGAATCATCGAATGGTTTTTCCAGGAGACCACACCCTCGAGTTGTACTAGGGGCATTGGCGTGTTGCTAGACGCTAACCAATGTCATTACACTATTAATAGATGTCCAAGTGGGAGTTGTTAAGTTTTGTGGACAAATATTAATGTGTGTATGTCTAGAATCGAACTTGAGACAATGGGATTGCACACATTACGTATGAAGAATTAATGGATAATAATTAATATATAAATCGATATGTATTTAATTATTAAAACACAAAATAACGACTAACGGACGTTAAGTAGTTAACGGGAATTGACTAACGACCGTTAATGAATAAGAGAAGGACTATAGATGAAATTAGAGGAACAAGAAGCTTCCGGATTCCCTAGGGATACCCTTAGCCGATCGGTTATGGGCTTGGGAAACCCAATCCCATGCCAACTTGTTCTCCAATATTGTCATGCAATAAATACAAGACCTAGGGTTATTGATTCATTAACTCTTGTGCACTTGCTATAACCCTAAATCATTTTCTTCTTCTTTCTTGCTCTTGGCCGATCGAACTAAACCCAATAGGGTCGATCGACTTTGATTTTTCCAAAACAAAATTGTTTGGTTTATTTTGTGTTTAATTACTAGCATAAACATTAATTCATTTATAGTACGTGTGTACAAGATCGTGGTATTAACTTATTATAGTTAATATCTTGGATTGTGTTACAAAACAGTAAGGGGTAACTCGTTAATCCATTCTTGATAATGATTGAAGAAGATTTGAAGTTTGATTCTTATTTTGCTAGAATCAAAAGGTACATTCACTTTAATATTCGCTTAATTCTTATGTGTTAAAATAGATCCTACGCTTCCGCATGTGTATGATGATTACTTGTTTAATATATGAACTTGTCATGATTATTAAATTCTAACATTTATTTTGTGTAGGAACATTTTGTTTGCATTTGGTTGGATGTTTGCAGATGAATTCATGTGTGTTACTTTCTCTGTATCATTTTTGAGTTTTAAAAAATATCAGCGTACTTTTTTTATTTGTCTTGTTGGAGTAGATGTATTATTTTCTAAACTTAGGTCATCATAAGATGGTTTTGTATGTCATGTTTGGCTCATATTGTAACCCGCAATATTTACATTTTTATATAAATTGTACCATCATATATACTTTAATGACTTGGAAGTGCAAAAAGAAGTAAAATGACTAAAACGGGACAAATGAAGTAATGAACAAATAATTTTGTAGAGTATTATAAGCAAACACCCCTTCTTTTATGTTGGTCCTGTAAATACCTATTACTCTAAAAGGTTGATTATTTGCAGATACAATGATAAATTTCCCGTCTTATGAGATTTATATGTTTGGGTTTTTCAAGGACATCATTCGTAAACCCAAAAATGAATGCAGCATACCTCTTCAAATCTATGGTAGTTTTTTTAGTGGATTTGGAGCTGGTATTTTATCTGTATTCATATTGAATGCTCGTGCTCTTCTTTCACCCTTCTCTGAGACCTGGAAAACTGCAAATGTGAGTGCTTCTGTTTGAACATTGTTAGATGCAAATGCCTTATTTATGTTAAGACTGTCTATATCGTGTTTATATTTATTCAGGGCCTGATGAAGTATGGATATTGGGACATCCAAAAGCTAAGGTTTTGGCCACTGCATCAACGAATTTTCATGAGTGGGATTCTAGGTGGAATTCAATGGGGAATTTACGATTCTTTCAAAATGTTTTTGGGGCTGTAAGTTTTCACATATGTTAGTGCTGCTTATTTGAGATTCTTTTAGTTGCACATTAATTTTTAACCGATTACATGTAAATTACAGGTAGGCCTCAAGTGGTGGACAAAGTAGATATCGTTAAGATATCTGGATTAAAAAAATGGTAGAGGTGGTATTGCAATTACCGAGTTAAGTAGCTGGTCTGTATTAGGCTAACAATTAACCCGTTTAATAAAGCATTTGTATTCTTAGGAACTAATGTGGTGGTGACTTTAGTGAATTTAAAGTTTTTTTCTTATCATCTTCTGTTATATCATTGTTGAATGATATATGATTGTTAGCTTAGTGTTTGAGGTAAAAACTTTTGACCAAGTTCATATTCAATCTTTACATAGCACGTATATATCATTCACGACCAATAAAAAATAATTTTTATTTTAGACACTCTCACTAAAACTCAAACAGCTGTGGGACACATAATAGTAATCTTTCGTATAAAGTTATAAACTAATCATTAACAAAAAATGAGGAGCAACTATCTTATAATCAGATCTAGTTTTGAGAAATTTTCTTTAAACGAAAGCTTGCTATTGATTAACTGATCTTCAATTAACAAATATGACACAAATTTTTTTCTTTAGTGTAGATAGAAAATAAATTCATTTGGGTTAGGACTTGGGGCAGAGGGAGGGTACAAAGTACTTAACAAAGAAAAGTAGTAATAAAAAAACAATCCTTTTGTAAACAAGATAGAAAATAATTCCCTTTATAGCAAAGTTTTTGAATTAAAGTTACTGTATACTTCACACATTATATGTGCAGGTTTTCCATATACATAAACATGTTGCAGTTGACACACTATTCTGTAACATAACATAATCATGGCCTTTTCTAACAGCTCTAAACAAAAACCTATCATGATCCCTCATTTCCTTTATTCTTCACATTCGCCCAACACTCCAGCAGTGACCAGCACAACTTCAAGATACCTGCTCCCGATGAGCCTCTCGTAAGATTAAGATGTATTCGCCTTGATTCTATGCTACTTGTGCTGTTGGTGGTATGCTCAGTTGTGGTCTTACTCACTTGGCATACACTCTTCATCTTGTGAAATCTAAAATGCTCGTAAGTTTTTTAATATCATGTTAGGCGTTAATTTTTATCAAGGATCTACAAATATTTTATGACTACTGTTTTTGTTGAGGTCCTATGGATCTTGGATCAATCATGGTGAACAACATATCGATAGGAGTATGCACAACATGTGTACAGTGACTCGATTAACAACAGAGGGTGGGTTTGTTTATTATAAACACACTGATAATTTATTAATTCCACACACTAAAATTCTGTACATATGATACCTATTTATAAGTTTCTAAATGGTTCCATTGAACCATCTTGTCGCTTCATGAAAAGGCATAACCGAAATATAACTACCATAACTAATAACTACTAACTGCTTCTAACCGCTTTTAACTAACAAACGGTTACAAACTTTCTAACTAACATCTTTAGCCCTTTGACTTTCGATCCATATAATTTCTTGAGTCATAATTTCCAACATTCACTCCCCTAATCAAGAAATCATACTCTTCACCCTGTTCTTGTTTATCCTAATTGCAGTCTCGCTCCTTCTTTTATCATTATCTTGATCGCCTTGAAACTTGTCCGGTCTAATCATGTTCAGTTGCCTTTTTCGTTCCATGGATGATCTTTTGATCATCGTCCAGTCTAACACCAAACTTGTTCATTCCTTCCTCATGTGCTCCATCTTTCTCTGCATTTTCCTTTTGGCCTTGGGGGTCTTTTTCTTTTGCAATTTTGCTGCATTCTCCCACTTCTTCTGGCTTTTCACCCCAAGGGACTCTTGCAGTCTCATGGTGCACTACTATTAAATCAATGAACCTTTTGAAACAGTCTTTCACTGCCTCTCCATCTTTCTGTTCTGGTTTCTGTTGGACTTTCTGGACTTCATTCTTCTTGTGTTTCTGCCCGAAAATGGGTCGTTTCCATGATCCTTCTTCATGCTTTGTTTTTTGGGTTTTCCTTGTTCTTCATAGGCGATCACTTCCTGGACTGCAATGATCGATCCACGTTAACCATCATTCTATGATACCATGTTGAGGCCCTACGGATCTTGGATCAATCATGGTGAACAACATATCGATAGGAGTATGCACAACATGTGTACAGTGACTCGATTAACAACAGAGGGTGGGTTTGTTTATCATAAACACACTAATATTTTATTAATTCCACACACTAAAATTCTATACATATGATACCTATTTATAAGTTTCTAAATGGTTCCATTGAACCATCATGTCGCTTCATGAAAAGGCATAACCGAAATATAACTACCATAACTAATAACTACTAACTGCTTCTAACCGCTTTTAACTAACAAACGGTTACAAACTTTCTAACTAACATCTTCAGCCCTTTGGCTTTCGATACATATAATTTCTTGATTAATACTTTCCAACAGTTTTTAGATTTGTGAAACATTTTGTCAGTTTGTCGCTTTAAAAAAGCGTAATGATCAGTTAATTTTTACGGGCAAGTGAAGCACTTAGAAATTGATTGTGAAAAATTGATCAATATACTTGAAAGATTAGATAGCTTGATTATAAATGCGTAAATTTTTTCTACAATTATATTATACATATGAAAATTTTGGTTATGTTTTTCTTTTTATAATTTTAAGTGCATATACATGTAATCATTGTGGTACACATTTTTAACTGGGCATTTCTTAACAAATATTTACGCATCTTAGAAAGAGTGTATAAAAGTGAACAAACGACACCAAAGGGCCTTTAGCCTAGTGGGTATGCGAGTGATCCAGCCCATAGATTGTGGGTTCAAGTCTCATTTAACAGTATTCCATAGAACAAAAAGATCATTATACTAGTAATTAGTTTACATATCATAGTTACTTGTATCAAAATTGCCTTATCTAGTTGTAGCAATGCAAATGGCGCTAGTTCGGCGCCTTGAACTATTTTTAGCTTGTGTTTGTCTCTGTAGACAAGTACAACTTATTCTGTTCACAGTATTTAAGTTAAATCTTTGTGTGCTTTTTTTTTTTTTTTTTTTTTTATCAGACGGACCCCCTTAAGTACACGAGTATCTCATCTGGTTTTAGGGTATTACTTAAGGGGCAAGGTGTGAGAGGCTTCTTCAAGGGATGATCTCCTACCCTTGTTGGCTACGGTGCTCAGGGTACCTGCAGGTTCGGGTTCTACAAGTTCTTCAAGAAACATTACTCTGACATTGCTGGCCCAGAGTATGCTAGCAAGTACTAAGGTTTAATATACATGGCGGCTACCTCATCTGCAGAGGTGATTGCTACTACCGCTCTTTATCCCATGAAAGAAGTGAAAGTTTGTGTCCAAACGCAACCCGGTTTTGCTAGGGGTCTTGTTAATGGATTTCTGAAGGCGCACTTGGGTGCACATGATTATTTATTTCATTTCAAGTTGCATATAACTGTATGACTAGTGTGTTTTATAGTTTTCTCATCTAGTCTTGCCACGTTAATGTAGTTTATACAAGGGACTGGTGCCACTTTGGAGACGCCAAATACCGTGTGAGTTTATGTAGAATATAAAGTATCAACTTCAGCAAACTACAAGGACTAGTTATGTAAATAGTTTAAAATTAGTTAGCTCCTTCCTTCCCTGTATATAACCCAATGTATCTCATTTCACTTTCATAACTTTGTATTCATTTTTTCTCATTAATAAAAGATTTCAATTTGCTTCCGCTTCTAAATTTGATATGGTATCAGAGCAAACGGCCTGATCCAGTCACCTAACCACCATAACTACCATAATAACCACCATAACCACTTCTCAACAAACTTTTCCGGCGTTGACCATCATAATTCCACCGTTGACCATCATAATTTCACCTGATCTTGTGCAAATCGTTTGATTGTGAGTTTCTACAGTCAATTGCGATCTTGATTCACAAATCTTAGGTCTGAAACAATGTCAACATCAACTGTTCATGATAACACCAATAACACCAATCAAGAACCAAATATGGTGAATGATCCACTACACCTTGCTAGTTCTGATCATCCAGGAATGAATCTCACAAACACGTTGTTCAATGGAGCTAATTTTCTTGGTTGGAACAGAACAATCAAAATGGCATTGGGTGCAAAACTCAAATTGGGGTTCATTGATGGTACTTTACCAAAACCTGCTTTAACAGATCCCACTCATCAGAGTTGGATTCGTTGTGATTACATGGTGACATGCTGGATCTTGAATTCCATGGTTGCTGAGTTATCTGAATCTTTCTTGTATGCACAATCTGCAAGAGATTTGTGGAAAGAATTAGAAGAAAGATATGGTCAAAGCAATGGTCCACTCATTTATCATGTTGAAAGGGAATTAAGCAAGGTTTCACAAGGAAATTCTACTGTTGCTGCTTATTTCAACAAGCTTAAGAGATTTTGGGATGAATTGCACAGTTTGAATGGTGTTCCTGTATGCAGTTGTGGTAGAATGAGAGAATGTACTTGTGGTGTGACAGAAAAGTTCTTGGAGATTGATAGCAGGTCTAAGTTGATGCAGTTCTTGATGAGATTGAATGATGATTTTGAGTCTGTTAGGAATCAAATCTTGTCTATGGATCCATTACCTAATCTCAACAAGGCTTACTATATTGTTCAACAAGTGGAAAAACAGAAACAAGTTACTCATCAAGTTAGTGATCCTATTGCTTTCTTTGCCAATAACAATGGTAGGGGCAATCAGAATGTTAGAAGGGATACCAGAAATGATGGAAAGAATCAAGCTAATGACAAGAAGAGTTGTACTTTTTGTAATCAGGAAGGTCATGTGTATGAGCAATGCTTTGAGAAATGGGGATATCCTGATTGGTATAAAGGGAAAAAGAACAAAAGAGGAGGCAAAATGGCTGCTCAAGTTGCTTCTGATTTCAATTCCTACATGGCCAAGGATACTCCATTTGATCTTGAATTTGAGAATGAAGTGCAGAATGGCAAAGCAGATTTTGATCAAAGAATGGTTGCTGCTGTTTGTCAAGAAGTGATGAAGATGTTCAAAGGAAAAGGTGTTGATCAGTCCAATATTGCTAGTACATCAAAGCCACATGCAGGTACTTTCTTTTATGGCTGCAAACCTTATAGAGTATATTCTTTTCATGTGTCTCTGAATATACTGTCTAAGCACTTGAAATTGGACATAAGGATTGATTGGATTGTGGATACCGGGGCTTCAGATCATATGTCACCTCATCTTCATTTATTTTAGTCAATAAGGATTCTTAAGAAACCAATTAAGATAAGATTGCCTGATGGAACCAGTAAATGGGTAGAAAAGGTTGGTGATATTCAAATAAATGAGGCTTTGACTTTGCACAATGTGTTCTATGTTCCAGACTTTCAAGTCAACCTTCTATCAGTAGGAAAATTGCTTAAGACACAATGTCTTATAGCTGCTTTCTTTCCTACCATGTTTGTTTTTCAGGACCCTTCAACTAAGAAAGTGCTTGCAGTTGGAGAAGGGTATAACAATCTATACATCTGCAAACCATCCTCTACTCCACCTGTTTTACCTCCTACTTTTGAGTTTCCTGTTTTTTCATCATTTGTCAATAAAGATGTAGCACAAACTATTGCATTAGATCTCTTTCATGCTAGGCTTGGGCATACTTCCATGTCTAAGCTAGTCCATGTAGACAGTTGTAAACATCACAATGCTACTCAATTTTCATGTGAAACTTGTTTGTTAGCTAAACAGTCAAGGTTATCTTTTCCTATTAGTCATACTAAGTCTTCTATTGCTTTTGAGCTAATACATGTTGACTTATGGGGGCCATACAAATCACCTGCTTTGAATGGAGCACACTATTTTTTCACCATAGTAGATGATTTTTC
Source organism: Artemisia tridentata subsp. tridentata (assembly GCA_021014915.2). Lineage (NCBI taxonomy): Eukaryota > Viridiplantae > Streptophyta > Magnoliopsida > Asterales > Asteraceae > Artemisia > Artemisia tridentata. Next base: position 193,198,100 of record CP139501.1, read on the forward strand.
TAGATGTACTTGGACCTACTTACTGCATACAAAGGATCAAGTTCTATCTATTCTATCTGATTTCATGGCCTACATTGCTAATCACTTCAATGCCAAACCAAAGTTTTTAAGGTCTGATAATGGCACTGAGATAGTGAATAAGGACTGTTTGGCATACTTGAGAAGACATGGAATAGTTCATCAAAAGTCTATGGTTTATACACCATAGCAAAATGCTGTTGTAGAAAGAAAACACAGTCATTTACTTGACACTGCAAGGGCCCTAAAGTTTCATTCTGGTTTGCCTGACAAATTCTGGGGTGATTGTGTTCTCACAGCTACTTATTTGATTAACAAAATGCCTATGAAGATATTGAATTGGAAAACTCCTTTTGAGACCTTACATGGAGTTTCTCCCAGTTATGATAATTTGAGAGTTATAGGTTGTCAGTGTTTTGCAACTATAACTAAACCTCACAAGGACAAGTTTGGGCCAAGAAGTATTAAGTGAGTGTTGATTGGGTATCCATCTGGTCAAAAGGGGTACAAGTTGTATAGCCTGGAGACCCATGAGGTGTTTTGTAGTAGGGATGTGATTTTTCAAGAGAATGTGTTTCCATTTAAAAAGAATGTTTCAGCTCCTGAGTCCACTCCAATTATTCAACATTGGCCTTCTGAAAAGATTGTGGAAGAAGACACTATTCCTTGTTCTGTTCCTGCTAATAATTCTGCTGTACCAAATACCCATGAAGATGTTTCAATGGATAGTCCTGCTCCTTGTGCTCCAACAACTAGTTCTGTTCCTGTTAGAAAGTCTTCTAGAACAGTTACACAACCAGCTTGGCTCAAAGATTTTGTTACTACTAAACACAGAGTTGGTCTTGCTACTACTACTTCATCCAAAAAGACTCCTTATCCATTGTTTCATCAAGCAGATTTCAAAGATTATCCTGATGAATATGTGGCATCTTTAGCTCATGTTTTGGCATCCCATGAACCTGTTTCTTATACTCAAGCTGCTTCTCAGCCTATGTGGAAAGAAGCCATGAATAAAGAGTTGCATGCTCTTGAAATTAATGATACTTGGGAAGTAACTGAACTACCAAGTGGTCATAAAGCCATTTCTTCCAAATGGGTATTCAAAATCAAATACCTTCCAGATGGAACAGTGGACAAATATAAAGCCAGACTGGTAATTAGAGGTTTTGACCAGAAGGAAGGGGTGGATTATAAGCATACTTTTTCACCAGTTGCAAAGGCTGCAACTGTGAGAGTATTAATTGCTATTGCTACAGCAAAGGGGTGGCCACTACATCAGTTGGACATAAATAATGCTTTTCTTCATGGTTTTGTGGATGAAGAAATCTATATGAAGCCTCCTGAAGGATACACTAAAGCTGCACCAGGACAAGTTTGTAAGCTCAAAAGGTCTCTTTATGGTCTCAAACAAGCTTCAAGGCAGTGGAACCAAGAGCTTTCTAAGTTTCTGATCTCTTTGGGTTTCTCACAATCAAAACATGATTATTCCTTATTTGTTAAAGAGAAAGGTGGGTCATTTACAGTGGCCTTGGTTTATGTAGATGACATTTTGATCACTGGCAATTCTGCACAAGACATTGAAGACACTAAAAAGGCTTTGGATCAAAAGTTTACTATAAAGGACTTGGGTCTAGCCAGGTACTTTTTGGGTATTGAATTATGTAGCACAGAACATGGTACTTATCTTCATCAAAGGAAGTATGTTTTGGATTTACTCAAGGATGCTGGATTGACAGCTGCAAAACCTACTTCTTTCCCTTTACCACAGAATTTAAAGTTGTCACTGGATAAAGGTAATTTGATAAGTGATCCTGAGTCATACAGAAGATTGGTTGGAAGGCTTTTGTATTTGTCAATGACAAGGCCTGACATCTCATATGCTGTTCAACATCTAAGTCAGTTTGTTTCTGCACCAAAAGAGCCTCATTTACAAGCTGCTATGCATCTATTAAGATACTTGAAAGGTTCCATTAATAAAGGCTTGTTTTATCCCGTTCAAGGCAATTTGAAAGTAGCTGGATTTTCTGATGCTGACTGGGCATCGTGTTTGATGACAAGAAAGTCACTTACAGGGTATTGCATCTTTTTGGGTCATTCATTGGTGTCTTGGAAGACCAAGAAGCAAGCCACAGTCTCAAGATCATCCACAGAGGCAGAGTATAGAAGTATGGCTGCAACCACATGTGAATTGGTATGGCTAACCTACTTATTGAAGGATCTACATATTCCAGTTCAAGTTCCAATTACTTTGTTTTGTGATAACAAGGCTGCACAGCAAATAGCAGCAAATCCATGTTACCATGAGAGAACTAAGCACTTGGACATAGACTGCCATTTTACGAGAGACAAAGTGCAAGATGGTTTCCTACAAACTGCCTACATACCAACTCATTTGCAGTTAGCTGATATCATGACCAAGGCTTTGGGAGGTTATCAACATTCGTTTTTAGCTGACAAGTTGGGCTTTCAAGAAGTTCCAACTTGAGGAGAGGCTGTAGAATATAAAGTATCAACTTCAGCAAACTACAAGGACTAGTTAGGTAAATAGTTTAAAATTAGTTAGCTCCTTCCTTCCCTGTATATAACCCAATGTATCTCATTTTACTTTCATAACTTTGTAATCATTTTTCTCATTAATAAAAGATTACAATTTGCTTCCGCTTCTAAATTTGATAGTTTACAAGAAATTGTTATTAGTATTAAAATAAAAAGTAGCAAAGCCCTTTAGCGTAATTTATTGTTTGAACAATGTCATTTCTCGAGCAGTCTTCTAAGCATAATTATATTGTTGATGAACACTTGATCATTCTATCAATGCCAATCCATTAAAAATAAAGCACAACAACAAAAACAAAAGTTGAAATTTTAGGTATAAAACTATATATATTTAGCACAGTCTATTTTGTTTGATTGTATGATCGTGCTACATTAAATCAGTCAACCAATAAGGCCGAATTAAATTATATAAGGCAACTGCCTTATTGGGTTTGCAATAAGGCCCTCAGCTATCATTCATGAAAGCAAATTTTTAAAGCTTATATTTTTGTCACCTTTAAAACACTAGATCAATACTTTATCACACCTTAACTATGCTATACGAATGGTACTCAAGACAATATATGGATCGTATATGTTTATGTATAACCGAATGATATTAGGTTAAAGATGAAGAAGAACAATACAATAAACATACACACACTCTCCTACCTTTACACCTCTTGAAGCACACAAACTAATGAGGTAAGAGTGGGTATTTATAGGAAATGAGTGATGCCCTAAAGGCTTTCTATGGGCTTTGGTTGGGCTTTACATGAATTGGACTACTTTAAACAATACATAAACTTAACTACTTAGTCCAACCATAAGCCCTATATATCACTATTCTCTTACATAAAATCAATACACTACAAAGTTGTTAAAACGTAAATGACCATCACTTTATAAATGTTAACAATCTCCCCCTAAGGGATGGTCATTCAAATGATGCTCCCAGTGATTAGGTATTTTGTCTTCGTTGTCTTGAACTTTGTGTGTCGATATAGAATAGTCTTGGTTCTTCGTTCCTTCATGCTATGTGATCTTCAAAGTATCATCTTTTGTTTGTTCTTGCCATGATCAACATCTTCATGTGTTTACAGCGTTGTTTCCTCCAACATACTCATACCCTTTAAAACTTCATACTTATATCTTCCTCATTTTGATACATGAACTTGTTCTTGACGTCTTGATTAGCTTCTTGAATTTGTCGTAACAAATTGTCTTTGACTTGATCCTTTTGTCTTGAACTTTGTCACTTGACCTTGTTCAGGATGATCTTTATAAGTATGAGTATGTGGACGTGAAGATGTTTGATATATCAAATGATGATGTACGGTCATTCTCCAAGAGGACTTTCATCTGTAGCTGCATAAGATTTTGTTAGATAAAATCACCAATCGATCACGGTGGACTTTTCTTAGAGAATTGACCACTACGATTGTTTTATGATGAATGTCTTGATTTCATTCACCTTGGTCGGGCACATCAGCCGTCCTAATCCCGTTAGGGACAGTTATCACTACATTGGATAAATCCAAGTAGAGACCCACGTCATAAGGACTCAATTTGTGAAAGGAATCTCCTTTGCGGGATTTCCAGCACTTACAGGCTCAGACTTCGAGAGAATCAACAGCATATTGTGAAAACCCTCTCTAATCCTTACAAAGGCTGTTCCTGAATTGGATACCCTCAAGAAGGCTTACAACAGATAAACCGAAGTATACCCACAATCCAGGTGAGCCGCTGAAGTATACCTGAGTATCACTTCACGACTGTAGACCGTTTTGAAACAAATAACCATCATGATATAAAAATGGCAAGATCCTTAGATCTCATTAAGACTCTTACAACTTGTGTCTTTTTTGGCAAACACAAGTGTATTATATTGGAAGTGTATCCTAAGAGATCTTTGATGAATCTCATGGCTCTAGACTCGATTGTGCGTTTTGGTTTTGGTAGTCAGAGGCATGAAGCAGAGTGCCACCTTTTCAATATCAACACATCTCGGAGTGGAAGGCCGATAGATTATGCAGTGTTCTCTGTGAGAAATAAAAAAAATATCTTTTAAGAGATATCTGAGTGGCTAGGAGGGGTGGTGCAACGCGTCACTGGGTTCATGATGTCTTGTCTTCAGTATTAGTATCAACTTTGTGATTACCGATAGCAGATGTATTGACCCGGTTTCTGCCCTAAGTTTTCATGGAGGGCTATTTCTTTTCACCTTTTCATTAAACTTTACTTTTTAATTCTTCGACCCCTTCTTTCCCTTTCTCATTTACTCCTTTTTTTCAATCTTTCCTAAGGACTTCTAATTCTAATCTATTGGAATTGTCCTTGGGTAGATCCCTCTGGCTCTGGCGGATCATAGGACATTACCTAATCATAATCACCCTATTACTCCATGATTATCCAAGATTTTTTGATCACTTGCCATAAACCTTTTTATGAAAATCTCTCAAAGTGTTTATGAATAAACACATTTTAGTTAACACTTTTAGAGTTTTTGCATTTTCTAAAATACTCCCCCTACACATGTGCTTATGCAATTTTTAGGATGAGTATTGTAAAACTACAAATCAACCTTTATCACACTACTTTTACTACTATACGAATGGTAACTCAAGACAATATAAGAAATATAGATGAGAAGAGTGATGTGGATCGTATGAGATAATATTAGCCGAATGTTATTAAACTTGGAAAGAGAGATAACAATACAAACTTAGAGACTACACACACACACTCACCAATACTCTACTTTGAGGCACACATGAAATGGTGGTGAGAGTGTGTTATTTATAGCAATAGGGTGACGCCCTAAATGCTCTTGATGGGCTTTTGGTGGGGTTGGACCTTTACATATACATTTCTATCATATTACAATAACAAAAGCCCACACTATCCTAGACTTAGTTAAACACATGACACACAAGTCTTAATATTACAAATGACAACAATCTCCCCCAAAGGGATGGTCATTTCAATGATGCTCCTGGTGATAGGTCTTTTGTCTTTAATTTCATGAACTTTGTGTGTCGATGTAGAATAATCTAGATTCATTGTTCCTTCATGCTATGTGATCTTCAAAGTATCGTCATTTGGTTGTTCTTGCCTTGATCAACATCTTCATGTGCATTTGCGTCGTATCCTCCAACATACTCATACATCTTGAACTTCATACTTATGTCTTACTCATTTGATACATGAACTTGTTCTTGATATCTTGATTAGCTTCTTATCAATGTTGTAACACTTTGTCTTTCACTTGATCTTTTGGTCTTGAACTTTTTCCCTTCGAGCTTCGTTGAGGATGATCTTCATAAGTATGAGTATGCGGAGGTGAAGATGTTATATATATCTGATTATGGTAAAAGGACTTTCGTCAGTACCTGCATAAAATAGTTAGCAATAAATCATCCAGCGCTTACAGGTTTAGATTTCGAGATCGTTTACAGCATAGTGTGAAAACTTTCCCTAATCTTAACCAAGGCCGTTCTGAATCAGATACCCCCGAAAGGGATTACAGAGACACACCGAAATGCACCAACGATTCAGTGAGTCGCTGGAGATCACCCCACGACTGTAGACCGTTTGAAGCACGTAACCATCATGATATAAGTGGCAAGATCCTTGGATCTCATTAATACTCTTACAACTTGTGTCCTTTTTGGCGAACACAAATGTATTACATTGGAAGTGTTCCTAAGACATTTTTTATGTATCTCATGGCTCTAGACTCGATAATGTGCGTTTTGGTTTTAGTATTCAGAGGCATGAAGCAGAGTGCCACCTTTTCAATATCAACACATTTCAGAATGAGAGGCCGATAGATTATGCAGTGTTCTCCGTAAGAAATGAAACAAATATCTTTTGTGGTGCGGCGCGTCACTGGGTCCATGACGTCTTGTCTTCAATGTCAGTATCAACTTTATGAATACCGATAGCAGATGTATTGACCCGGTTTCTGCCCTAAGTTTTAGTGGAGGGCTATGTCTTTTCACCCTTTCATTCAACTTTTCTTTTTAATTCTTCAAACCCACTCTTTCCCTTTCTCATTTACTCCTTTTTTTCAATCTTTCCTGAGGACTTCTAATTCTAATCTATTGGAATTGTCCTTGGGTAGATCCCTCCAGCTCTGGCGGATCATAGGACATAAACCTAACCATAATCACCTTATTACTCCATGATTATCCTAGATTTGTTGATCACTTGCCATAAAACCTTTTTTTTGAAAATCTATCAAAGTGCTTATGAATAAAACACATTTTGGATAACACTTCGAGAGTTTTGCATTTTCTGAAATACTCCCCCTTCACATGTGCTCTTGCATTTTTTAAGATAAATTTGCACATGTTGGGTAAAGTTAGCACATTTTTGAATTGTTAGACTAGCTTGAAATTATTACCTGTCCCGGTCATATCAAAAGTGAATCTCTCGAATTCGTACATTCTACTCAGACAAGTCCTTTGCGAGATATGTTTACATCACTGGATAACCAGCTTGAAATTATTACCCGTCCTTGACAAGTCTTTTCGATTACGGACATTTAATTTTCATCAATTCGAGGGTTCATACTGAGTCGAGCTCTTATTGAGATTCAATCCACGATCTTTAAACATTTTGATCACATTTTAATCACGTCTTCTCCCCCTCAAAAATAGCATGTAGTGATATTTTTTATATCACCTGATTTAAAAGAAAGCTTTTTGGAGAGATAGACGGATTTTAGCATGAAATTGGAACAATACTCCCCCTTAAATAAAGCATATTGTGAAACATTTGAGTATAAGAGGGAGTTTTCTTGTGCACACAGTTTTGAGAAAGATTTTTTGAAAAATCTTTTTGAGAAATCTTGATCATATGCTCAAGGGTTTTTGATTTTGCCATTAACATTACGAGTCCTGATCTGAAATAAACAAAAGTCATTAATGTAGCTCGGGTTTCGTACTAAAATATACGAAAGCCGTTATTTAAGAAATTTTTGAGAAAAGACATGTTTTAGAAAAGTTTAAATGAACTCTCGCTCAAGCATCTGTACATGTCCGTATCATTGTTGAATGACATTTCTAGATACGTACAGAATATCAATTATAGGAGAGACATGTCGTGAGAAGAATATTTTTGGATTTTTTGATTTTATATTGTTTTTGTATTTTTGAAAATTTTCTATTTTTATATTTTTTTTTTGTTGGTTTTTCAAATTTTGTATTTTGCATTTTTCAAAAATATTTACAGCGAAGCTTTTTGAGATAAAATTCAAGAAGTTTCGAGAAGACTTTCTAACTCTTCGGGAGTTAGGCTTCGCATGCCAATTCGTCGAACTAAGTTATCAAACCTCTCTTTTGGAAGGGCTTTAGTAAATAGATCGGCGAGTTGATATTCAGTCTTCACGAAAAATAATTCAACGGTACCATTTTCGACGTATTCCTTTATGAAGTGATAGCGGACTCTAATATGCTTGGTCTTCGAGTGTTGCACGGGATTGCACGAGATGGCTATGGCACTTTTCGAGTCATAATACATAGGTATGCGGTCGAAAGAGAAGCCATAATCTGTGAGTTGTGTCCTCATCAAAAGAACTTGGGCACAACACGTAGATAGAGACACATACTCGGCTTCTGCGGTTGAAAGCGCCGTACAATCTTGTTTCCTTGATGACCAGCCTACTAGCTTTTCTCCCAAAAATTGTGCTCCACCGGATGTACTTTTTGATGTTTCTTGGCAACCAGCATGGTCCGCATCTGAAAAGGCTGTTAGTTTAAACTCCGAATCCTTCGGATACCAAACTCCCATGTTAATGGTTCTTCGTAGGTACCGAAAGATCTGTTTAACCTCTTGGAGGTGCAGTTCGGTAGGCCTTGCCTGAAACCCTGCTAATAAATAGACAGCAAAATGAATATCGGGCCGACTAGCTGTTAGATACATGAGAGAACCAATCATGCTCTATTATAGTCGATAATCACTCTTTATCACACTTATATGGGGCGTTTAACACAAGAGATGAGATGGGACAATGGTGTATATGGATCGAATGTATTTAGGAAGATAGAGAGATGTTTAAGCTTTTCTTATTATTGCACATATAACACACAGTTGAACCACTTCCTTAAATGAGGAATTTGTGCTTTAAATACTACAAGGGATTATACCCTAGTGGGCTTTTGTGTGATCTCTTGGGCTTGAGTCCATTGGATTGGACTTTTACAAATATTACTAAATCTAACATAAGCCCATGATACAAAGTTCTAATATCTTTGAATGATCATCACTTTTACACTAATAAAATTAAAGCTAAACAATCTCCCCCGACTAAGGGATGGTCATTCAAAAGATGCACTACGTGATTAGATCTTTATACTTTTGGGTCTTGAACTTTGTGTTTCTTTGTTCCTTCATGCATTGTGATCTTCATCGTATCGTCTTTTGGATTGTTCTTTGCCTTGATCAACATCTTCATGTATTCACAGCGTCTTTTCTTTCAATGTAGATGTTGAGACATACGATGATCTATGGGCTTTCTTCAGTACCTGCATAAAACAGTTAGCAATAAATCATCCAGCTCTTCCAGGTTCAGATCTCATTATGACTCATACGACTTGTATCCTTTTTGATGAACACAAGTGTATTGCATTGAAAGTGTTCCTCAGAGATCTTTAGATGAATCTCATGGCTCTAGACTCAATTATGTGCGTTTTGGTTTTAGTCATCGGAGGCATGGAGCCGAGTGCCACCTTTTCAATATCAACACATCTCGAAGTGAGAGGCCGATAGATTACGCAGTGTTCTCCGTGAGAAATGAAACAAATATCTTTTGAGAGATATCTGAGTGGATAGGAGGGGTTTGTGCACCGCGTCACTGGGTCCATGACGTCTTGTCTTCAATATCAGTATCACCTTAGTGAGTACCGATAGCATGTGTATTGACCCGGTTTCTTTCCTAAGTTTTCATGGAGGGCTATTTCTTTTCACCCTTTCATTAAACTTTTCTTTTTAATTCTTCAACCCCTTCTTTCTCCTTTCTCATTTTGCTCCTTTTTTCAATCTTACCTAAGGACTTCTAATTCTAATCTATTAGAATTGTCCTTGGGTAGATCCCTCCGGTTCTGGCGGATCATTAGACATTACCAAACCATAATCACCTTATTACTCCATGATTATCCTAGATTTGTTGATCACTTGCCAGAAAGCCTTTTGAAAATCTCTCAAAGCGTTTATGTATAAAACACATTTTGGTTAACACTTCAAGAGTTTTGCATTTTCTGAAATACTCCCCCTTCACATGTGCTCATGCATTTTTGAAATAAATTGCACATGTTGGGTAGAGTTCGCACATTTGAAATGATCGACTTTCAATGAACACGACCTTCGTGAGACACGCTTACATCACTAGTTAGACTAGTTTGAAATTATTACCCGTCCCGGTCATATTCAATGATCATCTCTCGAATTGGTACATTCTACTCAGACAAGTCCTTTGCGAGACACGTTTACATCAATGGGTAACCATCTTGAAATTATTACCCGTCCTGGACTAGTCTTTTCGATTACTGACATTTAAGCTTCGTCAATTCGATGGTATTTTCTGAGTCTTTTTGGAGAGCTCATTTTGAGATTTGCTTTTGATCACATTTTAATCACATTTCTCCCCCTCAAAAATAGCATTTCAATGGTATTTTTGATACCGTTTAATTAAAATCATTGTTTTTGGAAAGCTATTAGGGAGAAACGGTTTTGCATGAACTTTTTGGAACAAAATTTTTTTCTGAAATACTCCCCCTCAAAACTTGCATTGGTTGTGACATTTTGGAAAACTTTGGAGCAAGTGGGGAGTAACGATTTGAAAATCTTAAGCAAAATTTTTGAAAAGTTTTGAAAAACTTTTTGAGAAATTTTGAAAAAAAATTTTGCTTAAGGTTAAGAAGTTTGAATAATCATTTCATGAAAACTTCTTTTCTTTGTAGGATTGTTGCCATAAAGTGTACAACAGAGTCCTTTCTTTGAAAAACGGGTTATGCACTGTTATGTGTACATAAGCCAAAACGTTGAAGTCCGGGTTGTAAGCTGAAATACTTACAAGCCATTTAGATTTTTAGGATAAGCGCTCGAAATTTTTTGATGAAGCACTTTCCTTTCTTTGAAGATCGGGTCCTGAACTGATGTGTTCAGAAGCCATTAAGTTAAGCGCGGGTTTCGTACTGAAGTATACGAAAGCCATTTAGACTAGATTAGACAACAACTTTTGGAACCCATTTGAGCACTGCACCAACGGGTTTAGCATGTTTTGCAATCCATTTGTAAGTTGTGTCAATCTGATTCAAAGAAGTTGAATTCCAACGAGGACTGAGAACAGGTGTTTCATTTGGAAATAACACTCGCGGAATCAACGGAGATTTAAAATCCTTTTTCAAAACAGAGTCCTTGTGTTGCAGCGGAAGTTTTTCAGAGTTTGAAGGACTTTGCTTTGGTCTCCACACTTGCCTTACCCGTGTAAAGCTAGATTGTGGAGTTTGAAATCTTGAAGTCTCTTCATGAGACATGTTTGACCTTGAAAGCTTTGGAGGAGTGAGCGTTTCATAAAAACTTGCTTTCTTTGAAAATTTCCTTCCTTTTTGCAAAGAATAGGTTGTAAACTGGGAAACCTTTTTCGAAAATGGTTTTGAAGATTCACCCATGTAAACCTTCTTTGGAACACTCACTCTTGGTGTTGAAAGATTTGAAACAGGAGATTTGCCTTTTGATCGATTGAGAGCGTCAAACTTTGCTTTTAAGGCATTGTATGACATTCACAAATCATTGTATTCTTTTTGAAAAAGATCTTGGGATGCTAATTTAGATTCCAAAGAAGCAATTTGTTTCAAAAAATGATCTTTTTCGGCTTTTGAATCATCCTTTTTACGAGCCAATTTCTGTTCGAAAACAATATTTTCTTTCCAAGTCTTTCAAAATATGTTTCGAATTTGTTCGTTTTGTTGAAAAGATCAGTTTTTGTATCCTCAAGATCGTTTGTTCGTTGAGCTAAAAGTGTTTCAAGCTCAAGCACTTTTGTTTGAAGCACATGATTTGCATTTTCTGTTTCAAAATCTGAAGAATTAGAATCAAACAGAGGGTTTGGATAGGAAACTTTTGTAACTTGAGGCTTCAATACTTCAGACTCCTTTTGTTTCGTGTTTGATTTTTGATTCAGAACACATGAACGTTTGATTGAATCAAACAGGTTTTTGTAAGTCTGTTTCAAATGCTCATTTTCTTTTTGTAATGATGCCACAGCATGTTCCAATTCAATACTTTTTGTATCAATTTCATCCAAATCAAACTTGATATTGGCATCATCACAATTTTCTTCAAAAATCTTTTCCTTTTCAGAAGAAGCAATTCTTTTTGACAATTCTTCTTTGACTTCAGCTACTTCATTTGAAAGTTCAGTGATTTTCCTTTTGAGACAAAGATTTTCAGATTTCAAAGAAGAATTTTGTTCAAAATCCACATTCTCATACTCAAGGCTGACAGACACCGATTTGAATGACTCAATTTGATTTGTGAAAAATTCTTTTTGAATATCAAGTTTTAAGCATTTTTCATCAAATTCATCTTCAAGAGAATGAACGTACTTTAAATCTTCTCTCATTTCAGTGACAAGAAATTTTTCAAAGTGTTCAAAACTGAAGTTGATATTTTTCACAAGAGGTTCAATCTCATCTTTTAAAAGCTTACAGACTTCCCATTTGAGCCAAGAGTCTGATAACATGAGACGAGTGTAGTCACTCTCGGTGTATTGTTGTTTCGACCAAATGACCTTTAACGTGTACTCAATGTGATTTTTAAGATTACAAAATTGTTTCCTTGCTTTATTTTGCCATAAATTTGCATCATAAGTAGCAAGTTGAGCTTCTTTGAAAAATCTTTTCACATTTGTTTCTTTTCTTTTTAAAGGTGGTTTTGGTATTTCTGACAATTGTATACAACCATACACAAAGCCTTGGTACGAGAGTGGGCTTTTTGTTTGTTTGACTTTTAAGCGTTTTTCCTCTGCCAAATTTTTCATCTTCTTCTGACATGAACAGAGCATCAGTCGGCAAAAATTTATGTTCAACCTGATCTGTATTTTCAAAACCAATTCCTGATTTTCCCTTATGGACTTTCTCAGCTTTTGGAATCATCATTTGAAGAGTTTGAGCACTTTGGTCTGTTTTTCGAAGTTTTTCTTCAAGATTGTTTGCACGTTTTAAAACCTCTTTCTTTTCATTTTCAAGTTTAGTATTAACAATCTTAAAGTTTGAAGTGCTTTCCTGAAGCATTGAATATCTCATTTTTAATTCAACGTTCTCTTTTAAAAGCTCTTGGACCTTTCTGTTGGCGGGGCCCAAATTTTCATCCAGTTGTTGAATGGAACGTTTTTCACGTGAAAGAGCTTTGCTTAACTCAACTTCAAGTTCTTTGTTTCGTTTTAAAATTGGCGTGAGAACATCTTCGTTTATTTCAAATTTCTGAGCTTGGGATTTAAGGTTTGAGATTTTAATGTCTTTGCTTTGTTTTAATTTTTCAAAATTTTTTTCCATTTCTTTAAACCCCGTAAGCTCTTTGGACAAGAAGACATTCGCTTGCTTAGCTTTGCGATTGTCCTCTTTGCACTTTTCAAGTTCATGTTTGAAATTAGCGATTAAAGAAGCAAATATGGCATGATCTTGATCGTGAGAAGATCCATCCTGGGCAGGCTCACCTCCATTAGGATCCATATCTGGGGTTGTGGGAGTGATATTACTATCAAACCTTTGCTCCACATATGTGTCACTGATGGACTCAGGATGCGCAGGATGTGTCTTGTCATGAACAAACATATTCTCGAACAAATCAACATTAGCATGATTGTGTGAATGTTGTACCGTTGCCAAGATTGCTATGTCAGATGAAGGTCTGATATGATCAGCTTCAGTATCCCAAACAGCTTCATTTCTGTGTGTACTATCAGCTTCCGAATCGTACCTTGGTATACTGCTTTCAACCTGCTGTTCTGATGATGTGTCACTTCCCATTAACACCGAGCTATCATCAGATGTTGTACCCTCATCGACCTTTTCTTCATCCTTGTTTGTCTCTTTCTCATTCACCACTGATTCCTTTAGAAGCCGTTCTCTTTCAAGTTGCTCCCTTTCCCGTTTCTGCTTTTCAATCTCACTCTGCTCAACTTCTTCTTCAGCAAGTGATTTTTCGAGTTCACTCATGTAATCGATGCATTGAGTTTGGAAGTCTTTGAAGTCTAGCCGATATTTTTGGGAAAATGCATTGAGAAACCCTGATAGACTTAATATCCCAGGTTGCAGGATAATCTGAAGTTGAGATTTGATCACTTCAAGAGCATCCTTGCAGTTGTGCATATACCGTTCTTCTTCATTCAGTATCTTCTCATATTGATTCAGGCTTTGTTGAAGTAGAGGGGTGAAATAATGAAATTGGCATCTTATGTAGTATTCAAATGCCTGATCGAAACTTGAGTCATATCCTGAAGAAATGATGACATTCTCAATATGAGTCTTGAACACAGTAAACGCTTTCCTTGATTTTCTCTCTTTCATTTTCATTTCTTTTTCCATATAGCTCCAATGTGTGATAAAGTTGATTCAGGATCTTTGCAACGAAATAGGAGATGTTGTTGTTGACGGTTTGAACTTGGTTGTTGATGTGAGGTTTTGGTTTGTTGATGATGATCGTTGATGTTGTAACAAATTAAATAATGTTACGAAACTTGATTCAAGTATAATTAAGACAAATTCAAAAGTTTACAGTTTCGACAAAAGGATATGTAAATTACAATTTAGATAAACACGACACTTTCTATAGAAATTTCAATTTGACCAAAATTTATACAAATTATGGCAAAATATCGATTTACATAGAAATATATCTTATTTATATAAATTCGCAATTTATATAAAATCTAACAATCTTATACAAGAAAGTAGATAACCGTTTGTCGAAGTATTTTACACACTTATACAAGTGATAAAATACCGAGTTCACTTTCGAGTTGACGAAATTACGTTTGAATCAAATCCTTAAAAGTTATTTAACTTTAAAGTCGATTAATCACAATTGCGAGGGGCCAAAAGTGTCAAATCCGAAAGTTCCTTAAGGCAGCTGAAAGTACAAGGACTGAAGTTGCCAATTCAGAAAACTGCTTCAATTGCGAGACTAAATATGAATTGCGAGATCAATTACGACAAAACACTTGAATTGCGAAGAACTGCTGCAATTGCGAAAGAACTTGAATTGCGAGACAAGCTGCATTTGCGATACCAATTGCGAGACCAATTGCGATACGCAGCACTAATTGTGACAGAAGCAATTGCGAGAGAACAGCAGTAAATGCGAGAGAGTAGCAATTCCGATAGCAGCAGTAATTGCGAAGAATGTGGCAATTGCGAGACACTTGTGTAATTCCGAAACTTTTCAGCTTTTTACCCACTTTTTGACTTTAGTGAACCTTGCCCACGTTATACCTTACAACTTTTCAACAACTTGCAAGTATTCCTGACCACTTTTACCCCTTGGACCAATATTATATCAAATATATTCCACAGACACAATCTTATCCAAGATTTTTGATTATATTCGATCTAGGAAACTAAGAACCAACCAAAATTTATATTTCCAAAGCACTTGATAAACTAACAAACCTTCATAACTAAGTCGATCTAACAGCAACAAAATCGACTTTTTTTCTTGTTCTTGCGTATGAATCGAAGCTAAAAACACAAAATGTGACTTTTCTACTTAAAGAAAAATTACAGTGGGTGTTTTAGGCTTGATGATCAAACACAAAATACTACCTTTTCTCTTTGATGTTGCGTACAGTAGCCACCAAGAACACAAAGTGTCATGTTTTCCAGAAAATCAAACGCAATACACAAGTATTTTTCAACAAGAATCGAACATAAAACTCCTACCTCGAAGCTAGGCTGTTGATACCACTTGTTGTAGTCGATAATCACTCTTTATCACACTTTATGGGGCGTTAATGCACAAGAGAGAATGATGGGACAATGGTGTATATGGATCGAATGTATTTAGGAAGATAGAGAGATGTTTAAGCTTTTCTTATATTTCACATATAACACACAGTGAACCACTTCCTCAAATGAGGAATTTGTGCTTTAAATACTACAAGGGATTATACCCTAGTGGGCTTTTGTGTGATCTCTCGGGCTTGAGTTCATTGGATTGGACTTTTACAAATATTACTAAATCTAACATAAGCCCATGATACAAAGTTCTAATATCTTTGAATGATCATCACTTTTACACTAAAATTAAAGCTAACATGCTTCGATATTTCTTCGAATCCAGGGGTTTCCCATATAAATCAGCTCCTATTTTGGGTGAAGTGACCATTGGAGTACCAACAGAGTCACAATTTTCCATTCCATGTTTTTTCAAAATCTCAATAGTATATTTAGCTTGATTTATAAAAATACCACGTGGGGATTGATGAATTTGTAAACCAAGAAAGAATTTTAGTTCCCCCATCATGGACATATCAAATTTGCTTTTCATGAGATTTTCAAAATGTTTTGAATGTTTCGGATTAGTGGACCCAAAGATTATGTTGTCTACGTAATTCTGAACAATTAAAATGTCATCTTTGAATTTTCTTGTAAACAAGGTCGGGTCTATTGTTCCTTCGGTGAAATTATTATGAAGTAGGAAAGAGGATAATTCGTCATACCACGTCCTTGGGGCTTGTTTCAAACCATAGATAGCTTTCTTTAGCTTGTAGACGTAGTCGGGATGATCTTTGTCAACGAATCCGTCTGGCAGACTCACATACACTTCTTATTTCAGAGTTCCATTCAAGAATGTTGTCTTGATATCCATCTGATAGACCGTGATGTTTTTGTAAGCTGCATATACTAATAAAATCCTGACTGCCTCAAGTCTTGCTACTGGCGCGAATGACTCTTCAAAATCTATCCCCTCTTCCTGTCTGAATCCCTTGGCCACGAGACGAGCTTTGTTGCGAATTACAGTCATCTCTTCATCCTTTTTGTTCTTCCATAACCACTTAAGATCAATGACAAGTTTTTCAATTGGTCTTGGAACTGTGGAAAACTAGAAAGGGGGGTTGAATAGTTTTACGTCTTTTTAAATTTTATTGCGAAAACTTTTGTTTACTTTTAAAGCTTCAATTCTGTCTTATGTGAATTCAACTCTTGATCAATATGAACAAATATAAACAAATATAGATAAGCAATGCAAGTAAAGTAAATATAATGAAATGAAAGATAGAGATGGAAAGATCAAACCACAACACGGAGATTTATAGTGGTTCGGCTACAAGGACACCTTCCTTGCCCTACTCCACTCCTCGAGTCACCTACTCGAGAGTTTTCTTCACTATGTCAACAAACTCCCTTATGGCGGAGAAACCTTACACAACTTTAGCTTACACCGGTTTAACGACACAAAGCTAGATGTCGAGTTCTAATCGTAGCTAGAACCAATCTCACAACTTATACACAACTTCTACACAACTAGTTCACACCTTCTTCACGACGGCTTCACGACTTCTTTTCACGACTACTTCACGACTTCTTCTTCACGACTACTTCACGACTTCTACACTACTTCTTTACAAGCACAACTACTTACTTACACTTAGATCTACTTATCACAACTATACAACACTTTACACAGCTACAAGAATGATATGAGTTAAGCTACAATACTTCTTCTCTAGTTGAAGGAGTATTCTTCTTTTGCACTTTGATGGTGGAAGCTTGGATCACTTGGAAACCAATTCTTAAGAGAATATGATCAAAGGATTTAAAGGATTAGTAGAAGATTTAGAACAGAAGTTTGGGGTGCAAAAGGTGAGGCAAATGTCCAGAGATAAACCAGTATTTATAGGCAAAAACTGGGAAGCTACTGGAGCGGGGCGGTCCCCTTAAATAGGGGGTCGGTCCCCTTAATTTTAAGGGGGCCGCCTTTATGAATTAAGGGGGCCGCCCCTGCTGAACGTTGCCCAGTTTTGTCCTTTTGTGGGGAAGGTTTTTCTGGGACATTTTTGGTTGAAAATTTGAATTCATATATTTATAATAGATTAAACATATTTATTTAATACCAAAAATATTTTCCAAAAATATATAAAATGTTTTTGACATTTTATAAAAAGTTTAGAGATTAAGAAAAAGTTCCTTTGATTATATAATGCATTAAGCATTTGTTTATCCATTCCTTAAGTGATTGAGTTGTTAAAATAGATATTTACAACTAAATACTTGTTTACGTCATGATCTTTCGTTTAATGATTTTACATTTTGTGATTATCAAAACATAGAGATATCGAAAGAATATTAATAACGTGTTTAGGCATTATTTATATCAACAGGAACTAAATCCCATGTGTCATGTAATTGATATTGGAGAAGTTCTTCCTGCATCGCTTCAATCCAAGTATTATCTGCCATTGCTTCCCAAATGTTCTTTGGCTCTTTTAGACTGACTGAGCAGACGTAGATGCACATGTCAGAATCGGTGGCTAGTTGTTTCCTCGTCTGAACTGGCCGTGAAGGTTCACCAATTACTTTTTCTATTGGATGGTCTTTAGTCCACTGTAACGTAGAAGGGTACCTTGGGTTTGACGAATGCGTGTTAGCTGGTTCTTGTAACCTAGAAGATGATTCAGCAGAATCCGTTGCAAAAGGGTTTTCGAATGGTTCTTCTTCTAACACAGCATCGTTCTGTTGTTCTTCTTCTTAAATTGGAGTATTGTGGTTTTGCTCATCAACTCTTGGTAGAACAATCTCAATTACTAGAGTTGCGGGAGTAGATGTTGATGACATAGAGGGAGTTGGTGTGTCAGCTTTGATTATTGTTGATGCATCTTGTGGTGGTGGTGGTGGTTGATGATTTTGAGCGGGTGTAGCAGAACGTTGTTGTGATGCATTTGTCGAAGTTCCACCATAGAATTCATCATACATATACTCGAAGAAATTTTCCAGTTCTTGATTTGTCGGTTTTTCAGTGGTAGTTGACTGAGCTCCTTAGGGTACAAGTCCTGAACTGATATGTCCAGAAGTCTGACCGTTTGGGGCGGGTCCTAATCTGGTATGATTAAAAGCCATCGGGTTAAGAGCGAGTTCTAGAGCGAATCTCTTAGAAGCCATCGGTGAAATCTCATCAAACTTCACATTCATCGTCTCCATTATCCCTTTAGTTCTTCTATTATATACCCTGAATGCCCTCGAGTTTTTGGAATAACCAATGAAGATTCCAATATCACCCTTAGCTTTCAGCTTCCCCAGATCTTCTCTGTCATTAGTTGGATAGAATAAAGCGCAAAATACATGAAGGTAAGAGATGTCGGGTTTTCTATTGTTTACTAGCTCATATGGGGTTTTATTGAATCTTGGATGGATAAGGGATCGGTTCTGAGTGAAACAAGCAGTGGCAACAGCATTAGCCCATAAGAATAATGGTGCACTAGAATAAATTAGCATTGTACGAGCAGCTTCGACAAGAGTTTTGTTTCTTCTTTCAACTACCCCGTTCTGCTGTGGAGTTCTAACAACTGATGTCTGGTGAGTTATTCCAGTATCTTCAAAATATTTTCTTAACTCCTGATTTGTGAATTTTGTGCCATTGTCAGTTCTTACAATCCTTACTGGAGCTTGAAGTAGGACTTGAATTCGCTTCAGAAAGGTGATGATGATGCCTGGTGCTTCGTATTTTGACCTCAGAAACTTTACCCATGTATATCTTGAATAGTCATCGACGATAAAAAGAATATACTTCTTCCCATTGATACTTTCAACTCTCATTGGGCCACATAAGTCCATATGCAACAAATGTAACTTATCGACCAAACTGGGTACGGTTTTGGGTTTATAAGTTGCCCGTTTGCTTTTTCCTTGCTCACAGGATGGACATAAGTGATCTTTGGTGTGTTTGAACTTCGGGAGACCGTTGACGATGTTGTCTTTGGCAAGCTTGGTTAAGGTGTCGAAGTTGAGATGGGATAATCGTCTGTGCCACACCCAGGACTTTGTTTCGCATGCTCTTGTCATGAGACAAATTGGTGATGAACAGGCCATTTGGTTTATGTCAATAGCATAGAGATTGGTGCCACGATTTCCGGTTAAGAGATCATCTCCAATCAAATTCCTGACGAAGCAAGTATTTCTCCTAAATGCAACCTCTAAATCTGCATCGCAAAACTGTCCGACTGAAAATAGATTGTGTCCCAACCCTTCAACATAGTAAACTCGAGTGATTAAGAAGTTCCCAAACTAAAGATCTTCATAACCCAGAATAGCTGCTACATGATCATTTCCAAAGCGAACAGTTCCCATGAACTTCCATACAAAGTTGATCAGCAGCTTCAGATTTCCGGTCATGTGCTTGGAGCAACCCGAGTTGACGATCCAAAGACATATTTCGATAACCTGCCAATCACAGAAGATTGTGCATTTGGAAACCGTTTATCATTTGGTTCCATGGGGTTAGGGGTAATAGACGAATCACATTCATAGAAGGTTTTTACTGGTTCTTTTGGAGCCTTTAATTTACCATTTACTAGAGTGAATTCTCTACCCGTTGGAATCCATACGCACAACTTAAGATAGTTCCTAGGCAATATTCTACTAGTGGTTGTCCTAGATTTTGCAATAAGTCTTTGAATATATCTAGTCTTAGCACTAGTTCATGGATGAACATCTTTCTATTCAGGTATTGCATTCACATTCACATTATTAGAAACAATATCATCACAAGCATTTTCAGATAACGATTTCTTGCACATTAAACAAACAGAGTCATTACATGCACTCGAAACAGTACTCTTAACATTACATCCAGATGACATATGTTTCTTATTCGAAAGCGATAAATTCCTAGGGTGTTCTTTTACTTCTTCCGGTTTATTCTTGCTGTCACTCTTAGAGGCAGGCGAGACTCTATTGTTCCTTTTATTGCTCGTAAACTGTAGTCTGCTGCTCCTAGAGGTACTTTCTACTCTTGTAGAAGGTAAGGCACACACATTAGGATTTATCTTGTTGTCTTTTGAATTTGTGTTAGCATTCCTAGTCTCTTTTGGATTATCTTTCACACTTTTTTCTATCGCCCTATATGTTTGAGATGTAGAGGTAGACGCATTAGTGGTACTAATCCTATAAAGTCCAGGTGCTATCACATTCGGTGTTTTGACAACTGCTTTCCCTTTATCAGCATGTTTTGCTTTTTCATTTTCTTTTGGCAAGGGTGTTGGAGTGACTGGTTTTGTCAAATCAATTGTTACATCAACTTTTGGAATACTTTGAGAAATTGACATTTTTGGTTTTACAACCGGTTTGTCCGAAGTTGATGGTTTTGCAAACTTAGTTTCCTTACCCTTCCCTTTTTGACTTTCAAGCTGAGACTTCAAAAGACCATTTTGTTCTTTCATGTTCTAGTAAGCACGCTCATACGACAATTTATCATACTTGCATTCTTCCTTTTTCCGATCAAGTTGTCTAAAATATGTTACATTTTCCTTTTCAAGCTTAGCAAGCGCATTTTCATATTTTAACACAATTTGAGAAGTCTCAGCTCGAAGTCTTTCATCGTCTTCCACAGAATATGTTTGGTAAATAATGGACATAATTTCGGTCGATAGAACTGCCTCGAAGAGAGTATCATTGTTGGTTTCCAAAATTTTGATGCATTCAGTGTTTTCATTTGCTTCTTTACTAGGGATTTGTGGTCCTTGATAAAGTCGGCTGTTTCTTTTAAAATTGCATTTTCAACATGAATTACTCTCGCACTAATGTTATAGAGTGGAGTAGTAATTTCTGTTTGAAACACCTTTTTCAATTCATTATGAAAACTTGAATGCCAGTTGCTGATGCTAAGATTTGTTTTTGAGTCAACAATACTTTGAAGTGTTTTTACTTTGTCTTTCAGATCATCCAAATATCGTCTAGCTTCACTAGTGTTAAAAGGGTTGCTAGAGGACATTTGTACCAGATTTGAAAGATTTTTGGAAACAACTTTTGGTTTTGTTGGAACAACTGATCTTTTGAAAACCTATGTAGGTTGTTGTTGTTTAACAAAATTTACTCCAAAAATTATGTTAAGCTTGTTGTAATCAATTGGTTTGATTTCTGGGTTCATTTGTCTCATTTTGATTCTACTCTCCTCGGCAAGCTCAATCATTTCATCAGAATCCCGAACTTCAGGAGGATCATGTTTAGCATAAATCAAATTACCATTATACAACACATACTGTTCCTTTTGAGCTTTCTTGAGTGTATAAGGGTTTTCACAACCGATAGCCATTTTCTTCATAGTGTGCAAAAGCGGGATTGGATCTTTGATTAACATATGAATTGTTTGAGCAGAGTGACCCATTTTTACAAGCAAATCATCCAACTTCTTAATTGTTTCTTGTTTCTCAAGAAGCTCATTTTCCCGTTTTGAAAATCTGCTTTCAACTGTTTCTTTTCTTTTTCAAGATCAGAACATGTTGATTTTTGTTTAGAAAGTTGGTTTTGTAAATCAGAAACTTCCGTGTTTAAGGATCTTATTTTCTTGTTTAAGTAAACATTGTTGATATAAATAATGCCTAAAAACATTATTCATACTTATTCATATCTCTATGTTTTGATAATCACAAAATGTAAACTCATTTAACATAAACTTATCAAATAAACAAGTATTTAGTTGTAAATATTCATTTCTACAACTCAATCACTTAAGGTATGAATAAACAAATGCTCAATGCATTATATGATCAAAGGAACATTTTCTTAATCACTAGATTTTTTATAAAATGACCAAAACATTTTATATCTTTTAGAACATCATTTTTGGTATTAAATAAAAATGTTTAATCCTTTATAAATTTATGAATTCAAATTTTCAACCAAAAATGGTAAAAATGTTCCAGAAAAACCTTCCCCACAAAAAGACAAATCTGAGCAACGTTCCAGTTGGGCGGCCCCCTTAATTTTACTAGGGGCCCCCTTAATTTTACTAGGCGGCCCCCTTAATTTTAAGGGGACCGCCTCGCTCCTCTAGCCCCTCAGATTTTCCTATAAATACTGGTTCATCTCTGGACTTTTTCCTCACCTTTTGCACCCCAAACCTTCTGTTCTAAATCTCTCCTTATCTTTCTAAATCCTTTCTAAAACCTTTGATCATATAATTCTTAAGCATTGGTTTCTAAGTGATCCAAGCTTCTACCATCCAAGTGCAAAAGAAGAATACTTCTATCTATCAAGACTAGAAGTATTACAACTTAGTATCATCTTGTTACTTAAGTTGTTAGTTTAGTAAACTTTGTAAATCATTCATTCATTTGTGTACAAGGTGTGTATAGTAGGTGTGAACATAAGTGATTAGATTAGTGTAGTGCGTAAATAGTGAAGAAGGTGTATAGGTAGTTGTAGTGTAAAGAAGTAGTGTAGAAATATTGTAAAGTGGTGAAGTAGTTGCGGTGTGAAGAAGTGGTGAAGCCGTTATAAAGAAGTCGTGAGACATTGAAGAAGTAGAAGTCACCAAAGAGTGAAGAAATACTAGGTGTGTAAGAAGTATAGCAAAGGTGTGAAGAAGTAGAGAAGTGAAGAAGTAGTGTATCGTTGTGAACTAGATTGTAGTAGTAGTAGTGTTGTGAAGAAGGAATAGTTAAGAGGTTGTGAAGTAGTTGTGGTGTGTAGTAGTCGTGAGTGGTTGTGAAGAAGTTGTGAAGCCCTAGTGAAGAAGTTGTGAAGCCCTAGTGAAGAAGTTGTGAAGCCATCGTGAAGAAGTCGTGAAGTAGTTGTGAATAAGTTGTGATTAAAGTTGTTAGATTGGTTCTAGCTACTATTAGAACTCAACATTTAGCTTTGTGTCGTTAAACTGGTGTAAGTCAAAGTTGTGTAAGGTTTTCTCCGCCATAAGGGAGCTTGTTGAAGTAGTGAAGAAAACTCTCGAGTAGGTGACTCGGGGAGTAGAGTAGGGCAAGGAAGGTGTCCTTGTAGCCGAACCACTATAAATCCTTCGTGTCTCGGTTTGATCTTTCCATCTCTTTCTTGCTTCTTTATTTATATCGTTGATTGCGTGGTTTTGTAACCTTACAACAGGTTTTACCTCTCGAGGGATCTCAAGAGGCTTACAACCCCACCAGGCAGTGTACCTGACCGATGTAGTATAGTGTAGTGGTAAGTACGGGGGATTGATCGTTCTCCACAGGGAATAGTGTTCGTTAGGTGTGAAAGGCTACTCTAATTAGGTCTAAGGGTTGAGGAAGATTCTTTTTATGTTTTTATAATTTTATGAAAGCAAGTAAAATCTCGGTTTTGAAGGAGTGGGCGGAATTAGTTGCTAGTCAACTAACCCAAAATTTACTACGAATGCAAATAAAATAAAATAACAAAAATGAAATGTGGTGAGAAACTTATGTGTAGAGAAATGTGTTTACTTAGATTTCCTTACTCCCTAACTATCTTTTACCGGTTAATTAGTGTGTATTAGTCGCGTGGATGACGGGTGTATTCCTTAATACCATTCGTGGGGTGGCGTACTTACTTCCCCAACTCTACAAGCTCCTACTTCACTCCTATGTCGAGCCGGCTAGGAAGCTCCTAACATGGGATCACTAGAATTCGCTTGTGCATTAAATACAACCATAAAAACCTTTAGTACGCGTTTGGTTCATGTTTCTTAAGACGTTCAAGCAAGTTACCGAATAGGAAGTTAGCCAGTTTTCTTAAGCCTAACATAGATAAACAATCATCCAATACAACTAACAACACACTAACAACCAATAATCAATAGCTAGGTTTCATTAGATCTAAGCAAACACAAGATAAAATTAGCCTAACATGTTAAACAAAAGACAAGCATAAGATAGAATCAAACAACACATAGACATATTGAATGATTAATTGATAACTTATCTTTCAATGAAACATGGAAGATCTCAAGGCAAAAAGCCCTGAAAAAGTAGCTAAAATCGTCTTAGGGTTTTATCCCAAAATTCCACACACTAAGCTCTCCCTAATGACAAAAGATTAGAAAACTATATATATATTTTTGGATCTGACGGCGTCACCTTATGCATTGTGACGCCGTCACCTCGCCGCTTTTAGGGTTCCCGGGTGACCTTCTTGACGCCGTCCCTCTTTAGCTCTTCAAAAATCCATTCTGGCCTATCAAGGCTTGACGCCGTCGGATCATGAACGTGACGCCGTCCCCTTATGATTTAAGCCGTGACGCCCTTGATTTAGTTAAAGCGTGACGCCGTCAGAATTCTCATGCTAACTCACTGGCCCGTCATGAGTAAATTTCACATCCAACTTTTCTTGCCAAGGCATGACGCCGTCCAGAGTAAAGTCTGACGCCGTCAAGAGTAACTTTCAGCCGATTCTTGAGACTTTGCCGTTTTCTTCACTTTAATGCTCCAAAAACGTCCAAAATGCCTCCTTTTCCAGATTTCTCCTCAAAAGTACCTAAAATGACAAAAGGAACGATTTAGGGCAATATTTGATCAAATAAATACGATTTCGGGCTTAAATGACCCCTTAAAAGCGGTACACTTTTCGCCTCATCAAATACCCTTACACTTGAGATTTGCTTGTCCTCAAGCAAATGCGCTTTTATTCTAATCAAAATACAAGTTAGGGGTCATTTAATGCAAACATAAAAGTAATTACAACAAATAATCGTTCCACTTCAATCATAATAAGCACGGAGATTACATACTAGCACCTCACAAGTAGTGTTTAGATACTCACATCTCTCAAGTGTCATCAAAATAAATCTCATAAATGAAAACGGAAAATATCTCTCACTACCTGTCATAGCAAATAGATTACCATAGGCTTGGGAAAGGATCGAAAACCTCCTCCACTAGGCGTAAGCACCTAAGATAAACTATCAAAGAGGGCTTTTAAATGGGTTATAACGTTAGGTGTAGGGAAAAGGAAAACACGGTTTTGTTGGATACGGGATATTTTACTGGTGGCGAGTTAAAGATCTTGATCAATTACATGTACTATACAATGTTGCTAAGCCAAGACTAGACTCGATCTTAAGCTAGAAACAAAATAACAAAATAAAAAAAACATAAAGATAAACATAAAATGAAACGGGATGGTAGTCCGTATGTTTTTTCTATTTTTCATTTTCTCATTTTTTTGTGTTTTTCTTGATTTTTTTTTTTTTTTTTTTTTTTTTTTTTTTTTTTTTGCATACACTCTTGCCCTACCATCCAAAATAATACATCATAGGGGCATTGCATTCCCCTTACACTTGAATTTTTACATAACTTTACAAATACTAATCTAATGACTCGAATTAAGATAATTGAAACACTTGGAGTACTTTTAAAATATTTAGCACATATGGGGGTAATAAATGATGTTCTTCCCCATTACTCCATTATACTAGTACTTTACCCATGAGTCCCAATCGTCCCAAAACAATATGTACAAGGATATGACTCGACTTAGCAACCATGTAATCAACTAGATCATTAACTTGGGTTTAAACAAATGTTGTCACAATAATGCACTAAAAATGAGTGCATACAAGGTAGGCTAAGGCGATTTGGGTGTACATTTAAGTGGGGTGTAACAAATTCTTCCTTTAAGTAAAATGCTTAAAGGTCGAAACGAAAAGATAGGCTCTGAGGGGTGTACTAGGGGTATCGTGTACTAAAAATGAGTACAACGCAAAGGGTGTGGGGGAATTACTTGACCAATGTAGCCAACGTAATTATAACAAAAACACAGGTGTAAAACAATGGTTAATCCTAATGCCTCTTATCATGTAGTAAATCTAACTACACGAATGTAGTCTCACTTGTGGCCTCGGAATGGTCCTAACGCAAGTTCTAGAATCTAAGTGCTACCGGTACACACATCATAGCATAAATGCTTTTCCTACCAATTCTAGGGGCGAACCTCACATATTTGGGGTGGAAATTTTTTTAGTGGTACGGTTTTTGTGCTAGTCATATAACTCCTATCCGTGAGACGCTCATTAGAACTAAAGTTTCACTCCTATGTGTTGTAAAAAATTTTAAATTTGGCACTAAAATTACCCTAATCAAGTATTTCTCTCAGTTTTATTACACATCTATTATTAAACAAACAAAAATCAAGCGTAATTGTATTCTCTAAAATCATACTTTTACCCCCCCTTACACTTAAGATGAACATTGTCCCCAATGTTCAAATAACAAGATGTAAAAGAAAAAAAGTAAAAGAATGAAATCAAATACTCCCCTGATTCGCTCGTTGGATAATGAAATTACACGGTTAAATCTTCTTCCAAGGAGAATGTTGAAGCTCCATGACTAATGCATCGCCATAAGCTTGATTCCATAAACATTTCCTTGTCCAAAATAACCTGTTAACCTGAGAAAACAAACACGAAAACCTGCATAACATCGGCGGGATAAAATCTATATATAAGGATATAATGCTTGTGGAATGATAATTTTGCAGATTCCTGGAGATTATAAGTTGGAGATTTAATAAAAACTTTTTATGAAAACAAAACTTTCAAAAATTTCTGGAAATTAAATCTGACGCCGTCAGGTTATAACCCCTGACGCCATCAGAAATGACCTGACAAAAATTTTCATTTTAAGTTTCCGGAAAATTTCTGGAAAAACCTTTACCTTACTTCCTGGAAATCCTGCAAAACATCATTATGACTCGATACAAGCATTTGACTCAAACAATTACGAATATGTATTCTAATTTATTATTATTACGATTCATGTTCATATGTGTTCTAATAAACCGATTTAGATTTCCCTTACACTTATCTTTTGCAAAATACCTTTATATGTAGTTAAGACGAAGTTAAAAACAACATAAAGCATTTTCACAATTTAGTTTTGAACATGAATCAATAGTAATAAAAATTAAACACACATACGGAAACAAATAAAATCAAACAAACAAATAAATAAACACACAAAGCAAATAAAGCATGGGCTGCCTCCCAAGAGCGCTTGTTTTTGTTCGAGTCACGAGCCTGACTCTACCCTTATTTAACGGAAATAGGGGAGGTTTTCCCTACACTTAGGATTAAGTGTGGGTGAAAGTAGCGATACACACCCTTAGGGTGGAAATATACCACGTGAGGAAAGAGTGACGGGTGAATTATATGCTCAAAGGTGCGGGATCCTATCATCATAACCTTACCTAATTCAATTGGGTTAGTGGGCGGATAAAGATTTTCTCCTAGAAAGGGATCATCTTCTATCAACTTCGAGAGACTCCAAGTTAAGAATCCACTTTGACCTAATAAACCCGGTTTAAACCCATAATGTTTCTTGTGATCAATCATGAATGGGTGATGTAGGTATGTAAGGTCATGGTTCACTCCTATATTAGCTTCCACTCCACATGGCTTAGAGTCTACTACCTTCAACATAAAACTACCCGGACTATATGGTTTGATGGGTGGGTCGGGACCTAATTCAATTCCTAAGTTCACATCTAAAGATGGAAGATTAGGTAACGGTTTTGGTTGAGGCTCCGGTTCATCAAAAATAGGAAATCCCCTAGAACTAAGAGTAAGGTTGTGATCACTATAAGCATTCAAACCTATATCCTCTAGTTGTGTTTGGTTCAAAGGTTCTACCTCCATCGGGATTCCTAAAGTCTCTTCTACTTCTTCCGGGTAAGTCACGGGTGGTGTGGGTGCCTCAAATGATGGTGGGTTTTGTGGGGTACTTGGTGGGCTTATGTTACTTACCTCATCATTCCTTATGTCAAGATCACCTATATCCTCATCATGTGTTTTAGTAGGATCTAACCCTAACATTTTACCAAGTATCTCAAGTGCTTCTCTAGGCATCTCAACTTCTATATCCGAATCATAAGGATCATCCTCAATATTCTGACTGCTATATTCAAATTGCCCAAAAGATTCATCATGTGTTTCTTGAGATTCATCGTCATCGATCATAAAACCTAGGTCTTTTTGATCAATGTGATCATGCTCGGCTAGATCCTCCATCACATCAAGATAACCTATGTGTTTGTTTTGTACTATGGCATTACATGACAACCACTTAGGTATCTCAACACTAATGTATTCATCCCCAAACAAACTTGTTTCATGATCCAGGAAATTTATATTCAATTGACTTGTACTAACGTTTGTTTGGTTGTCTACCCTATAATAATATTGGGCACAATCTTCAATGACATCCCATGCTTCTTCAGCACTTAATTCCCTAAAGTCCCCATTGGCAAAATCCTCAATGCGCATTTGGTCATATTGGCCAACACGATAGTAAAAGGTTCGGGTTAGGGATGCTAAAGCGAAACTATGATGAGGGAATTTTCGGAGTAAATTTCTAAAACGAGTCCATGCATCATATATGGGTTCATCTCGATATTGTTTGAAATTCGAGATGTCAATAGGGTAGAATGGCCTTTGTGGTTGGTGGTATGGTGGATTCGCGTACTCCATAATGGTGAACGGAAGAGTCAATGGAAATTACGAACAAACACACAAAGAAAAAGATAGACTAAAGAAAACCTAGAAAAATAAAATAAAAATCTCACTAGAAAGGAATCTAGTGAGTAGACCTAATAGAAATAAAAATTCAACCTAAACAATAACTATTCCCCGGCAGCGGCGCCAAAAACTTGATTGCGTGGTTTTGTAACCTTACAACAGGTTTTACCTCTCGAGGGATCTCAAGAGGCTTACAACCCCACCAGGCAGTGTACCTGACCGATGTAGTATAGTGTAGTGGTAAGTACGGGGGATTGATCGTTCTCCACAGGGAATAGTGTTCGTTAGGTGTGAAAGGCTACTCTAATTAGGTCTAAGGGTTGAGGAAGATTCTTTTTATGTTTTTATAATTTTATGAAAGCAAGTAAAATCTCGGTTTTGAAGGAGTGGGCGGAATTAGTTGCTAGTCAACTAACCCAAAATTTACTACGAATGCAAATAAAATAAAATAACAAAAATGAAATGTGGTGAGAAACTTATGTGTAGAGAAATGTGTTTACTTAGATTTCCTTACTCCCTAACTATCTTTTACCGGTTAATTAGTGTGTATTAGTCGCGTGGATGACGGGTGTATTCCTTAATACCATTCGTGGGGTGGCGTACTTACTTCCCCAACTCTACAAGCTCCTACTTCACTCCTATGTCGAGCCGGCTAGGAAGCTCCTAACATGGGATCACTAGAATTCGCTTGTGCATTAAATACAACCATAAAAACCTTTAGTACGCGTTTGGTTCATGTTTCTTAAGACGTTCAAGCAAGTTACCGAATAGGAAGTTAGCCAGTTTTCTTAAGCCTAACATAGATAAACAATCATCCAATACAACTAACAACACACTAACAACCAATAATCAATAGCTAGGTTTCATTAGATCTAAGCAAACACAAGATAAAATTAGCCTAACATGTTAAACAAAAGACAAGCATAAGATAGAATCAAACAACACATAGACATATTGAATGATTAATTGATAACTTATCTTTCAATGAAACATGGAAGATCTCAAGGCAAAAAGCCCTGAAAAAGTAGCTAAAATCGTCTTAGGGTTTTATCCCAAAATTCCACACACTAAGCTCTCCCTAATGACAAAAGATTAGAAAACTATATATAGATTTTTGGATCTGACGGCGTCACCTTATGCATTGTGACGTCGTCACCTCGCCGCTTTTAGGGTTCCCGGGTGACCTTCTTGACGCCGTCCCTCTTTAGCTCTTCAAAAATCCATTCTGGCCTATCAAGGCTTGACGCCGTCGGATCATGAACGTGACGCCGTCCCCTTATGATTTAAGCCGTGACGCCCTTGATTTAGTTAAAGCGTGACGCCGTCAGAATTCTCATGCTAACTCACTGGCCCGTCATGAGTAAATTTCACATCCAACTTTTCTTGCCAAGGCATGACGCCGTCCAGAGTAAAGTCTGACGCCGTCAAGAGTAACTTTCAGCCGATTCTTGAGACTTTGCCGTTTTCTTCACTTTAATGCTCCAAAAACGTCCAAAATGCCTCCTTTTCCAGATTTCTCCTCAAAAGTACCTAAAATGACAAAAGGAACGATTTAGGGCAATATTTGATCAAATAAATACGATTTCGGGCTTAAATGACCCCTTAAAAGTGGTACACTTTTCGCCTCATCATTTATATCGTCATTACTTTCATACATATAGGCATATATATTTGTTAGTATTATTTAGGAGTTAGTTTCACATAAAGATCAAATTGAAACTCCATTCATAAAAACAAAACTTTTATAACAAATCTAGAAGGATACACATATAATTAATAACTTTGTTTAAGTATCACTTTTCACATAAACTTGAATTTAAGTTTTAAAAGGAAACAAAGTTTTCAAAAATAAAATAAAAGACGTAAAACTATTCAACCCCCCCTTCTAGTTTTCCACAATTGGTATCAAAAGCCACGTCAAACAAGATTTTTAAAATATACTGTATTTTAAAACTTGAATCGATCTATGGAATTCGAAAAATATTTAGAAAGGGAATTTATGCAAAAACCACCGCTATTTGAAAACTATACTTTTCTTGAATGGAAAAATAAATTTGAAATTTATGTGAAATCAATTTATCTAGATCTTTGGCATGTCATTTCGATTGGTGATTTTCAACCAACAAAAACGAATTTTGAAAATCAAAATAATTATTTCAAAACAAAGAATGACATAAATAATAAAGCTAAAATAATTATTTATAAAACCTTGCCGAAAGTTGAATATGAAAGAATATCCTTTTGTCAAACGGCAAATGATATTTGGAAAAATCTCTTAAACTTTCATCAAGAAAAATGTCAAGCCAAAGATGAGGAATTTGATATTGTACATGAATTAGTTATCTTAGAAAATTTAATAGATAAACATTTAGATAAAATAGATACATGTGCTACTAGTTCAAACGTTGTTAATGAAGGTATTAATGACGAAGACTACATGAATCAACTCCAAAGTGAACTCAATCAAAAATCATGGAGTGACACAGACGAAGAAGAAGATCACCATCCGGTATGTGAAGAATGCAAATTAGATAAAACTCCAAATAAGGTGACGTAACGCACAAAGGAAAGGAACCCAATCTCACGTTAACCTATTCACATTCGAAACGTGCGCGTGAAGACAAATGAATTATCTAATTTTAAATCACACTCAATATCTTACATGATAATCCATCTCAAGAAGTAGCTAGTGACGTAGTGGAATACTTATGGATTCTCTCGCCATCTCATCTAAGTATGACCAATGTCATCATGGAGTCAAAATCAAAAAGAACCTTGCTGAAAAGACATGGTGTGGTCGTAATGAAGTAGTGGAAGCCTCTACATAAGATGTTTTATGCATCAAGGCTGAGATATCAAATGAGTCTAGTACAAGACATGTTTAGGTCAAACCGATTCAGTTTTATAAGACATTAGAAGCATGCTATGATATACTTTCACACCTTGGTTATCTTGAAGAATCACCCATGATTCACACTTCGTTCATTATCTGAGATTTTACAAAGAAAAGCTAGGACGTCAGGTACGTTCTCTTTTTAAATTTCATGAGTAATTACTTCTTGCATATAGTCTTGTTAATCAGTGCCTTAGGATATGCTTAGTTTGATAGGTTTCACTGCCTTTACACTTTATGTTATATCCGTCTTGTAATTCAATAAACTAGAAACCCTTTAGGTAGCCCCCTAAGTACTAAATGAAGTATTCACTGTCGAACTCGTTTAGACTTTGCAAATTGAACATGGAAACCTTCCATAACCACTAGTAGAAAACTCATGTAGATAAAGCAAGTAAAGTAGAATTAATTGTCAACATAGGAATAGAATTAGACATATCACAACATAACCCATAGATGAAGCAAACTCGTATAGACTATGATAGGGAATGTGCATAATCAAAAGAAACATATTAATATATATCCCATTCTCGCGTGAAACACATAGAATTTAGTCATCACATTCCTATGATCACTAGATATGTAGAAAGAGATAGCATGTGACAATAGTCTTAACCAATTCCTTTGAGCATGAGATCCTTTACAACCATCCTTTTTGGCATATGTTATTAATTGCAAATAAAACTCCATATTTTAAGAAAAATATTTTTTCAAAAGAATATGCCACCTTTCCATTTAACATATTTTACCATTCCATCTTTCTTCCCAATCTTTGTCCATAATTATGTTTTTATCAAAACCAAAGATTGGAAAATTTTGTTTTCTTTCCTCAATAAAACATTTTGAAATAAAACCAAATCTATTTCTTTAAAAATAAACTTTCACATCCACATAAAAATCTACTCTCAAGCATTGTTGAATAATGCTAAAAACACCTATTTAAATCATGCATGGTGATCTCATATATGTCATCTATATTTGTGTATATGACATTTATAAGTGAACTAAATCAAAAATGAAAAATCATGGTTTACTCATTAAGCTCTCACTTGGTACAAGTCCAGAAGTCCATGCTATCACAACTCCCCATTCCTTTGCACATAGACATTTATTAGGATTAATTAACTAGCGTATTAATCTTCCTAAAAATGATAATGTGAATTACTTGATATTATATATAGCTTCTGTCCGTAATTAAATTATATATAGTATAAATATAATGTACTGTTAATGATAGATTGCAGCTAGATAAATGCTTAATTAATATGCTTAGCATACATGAGTTATTAAATCCTAAATTGCCTCAAAAGAAGTTGGACTTGCTTGAAACTAAACCCCAAAACACAACCTTTTCTACAAATTTCTGCCAAAAACCCATTTCTAGTAATCTGGGAATCAGCAGATGGGCAGCCCCCTTAAATCCTCAGGCGGCCCCCTTAAAATCAAGGGGACCGGCCATCTGAAGGGACGGATTATTGTTTTCTTTTTCAATTTCCAACCCATTTTATCCTATACTTCCCAAAATTCACCAACACATTTTGTCCTAAACCACTCACCAAAATTTATCTTCCTCAATCACATCATCCTTACACTATAAATACCCTTTTCATCATAAATGCTCATCCATATCATCCATCCAAACATGTCATCCTCTAACAACCCAAGATCCAAGCCTTCAAGAGTTGCTAAAATCTCTGTAAGGCCCATTTGGAGAAGAAAGCTTGACACTTGTCATAATTTCAACTCAACAAATGATGTTGTTCAAAGTCAACCAACACCTAAGCCTCATGCTCATCCTAATGAACCCTTTCACAAACATAACCAACCATCCATACTTACTCACAAAGTCACACCTTCATCTCCCAATGATCAATCCCAAAACAACAATCCTAATCTCATTCACACTCAACCTACCAATGCACCATTCAAAACACTCACCACTCTTGGAACATCCACTTCATCCATATCTCCACCCTCATCCACTCATGATTACCCAAGCTCACAAATGTCTCCACCACCAAGAGTGTCACCACCACCTCCTACCAACTCACATGTTACTCCTATGTTGCATGTGCAAACATCCATCCCACATAACAACAACACTCTACCATCATCACCTTCATCCGAACACTTGAAGTTCATTGAAGAACTCAAGGAAGCCCATGAGCTTAGTGCTCTTCTTGCCTTACACCTTGCTCAAAGAAACCTAGATCAACCTTCATCTAGCTCTCCTTCATCACCCCACAACATAAACCAAGTTGAGAAACATGTCAACAATTGTCCTTGTTGCATCTTTCTTCAACAACAAACCATTGCCTTGAATGAGCACTTCACTTGGATTGAGTATCTTTTCACTAGATCTAATCCAACATCCCCACTTGAACAACATCAAAACCCTCATCCAACATGGTCCGCTCCAAACTCTCCACCTCCAATTTCTCCACCACCACTCTCTCCAACCTCCATGTACCCAATAATACACCTCCATTAATCCAACATCCTCACCCTCTCACTCACCTCCATTTCAAACACTCCACCATCATCCATCCAAGATAATTCAAGTCTTTATGTTGCAAGCAAGTCAAATGGATCTCTTAGGCAATTTAGAATTTTCTACTTATTGTATGCTCTAAGCATAATAAATGTTGTATCAATGATTATGTTTTTCACATAATCAATTTGAATTAATGAATGTTTTGTTTCATGTTCTTAATATGTGATTGTTATGCTTGTTGCTCTTATATGTGATATTATGATATATACGCTTGTGCTTCTAATATTTTTCTTGCTAGTATTCCATATTTCGATTCCTTGATGCCCTCAAACGAAGGGGAGTACACATCAAGGTGGAGTTCTAGTTCCGACAAATTTTATTTCTAAAAAAAAAAATTGTCGGCATAACCTTTTTGATTCTACAAAGAGAGGGAGAAGTGAATATAAACTTACTAAATACTTGTCTAAAAATAAATTTTTGGATTTAATGAGTTTAAGTTTTGTAATCATCAAAAAGGGGGAGATTGTTGATATAGATAATGCCTAAAAATATTATTAATACTATTCATATCTCTATGTTTTGATAATCACAAAATGTAAACTCATTTAACATAAACTTATCAAATAAACAAGTTTTTAGTTGTAAATATTCATTTCTACAACTCAATCACTTAAGGTATGAATAAACAAATGCTTAATGCATTATATGATCAAATGAACATTTTCTTAATCACTAGATTTTTTATAAAATGACCAAAACATTTTATATCTTTTAGAAAATCATTTTTGGTATTAAATAAAAATGTTTAATCCTTTATAAATTTATGAATTCAAATTTTCAAACAAAAATGGTAAAAATGTTCCAGAAAAACCTTCCCCACAAAAAGACAAATCTGAGCAACGTTCCAGTTGGGCGGCCCCCTTAATTTTACTAGGCGGCCCCCTTAATTTTAAGGGGACCACCCCCCTATTTAAGGGGACCGCCTCGCTCCTCTAGACCCTCAGATTTTCCTATAAATACTGGTTCATCTCTGGACTTTTTCCTCACCTTTTGCACCCCAAACCTTCTGTTCTAAATCTCTCCTTATCTTTCTAAATCCTTTCTAAAACCTTTGATCATATAATTCTTAAGCATTGGTTTCTAAGTGATCCAAGCTTCTACCATCCAAGTGCAAAAGAAGAATACTTCTATCTATCAAGACTAGAAGTATTACAACTTAGTATCATCTTGTTACTTAAGTTGTTAGTTTAGTAAACTTTGTAAATCATTCATTCATTTGTGTACAAGGTGTGTATAGTAGGTGTGAACATAAGTGATTAGATTAGTGTAGTGTGTAAATAGTGAAGAAGGTGTATAGGTAGTTGTAGTGTAAAGAAGTAGTGTAGAAATATTGTAAAGTGGTGAAGTAGTTGCGATGTGAAGAAGTGGTGAAGCCGTTATAAAGAAGTCGTGAGACATTGAAGAAGTAGAAGTCACCAAAGAGGGAAGAAATACTAGGTGTGTAAGAAGTATAGCAAAGGTGTGAAGAAGTAGAGAAGTGAAGAAGTAGTGTATCGTTGTGAACTAGCTTGTAGTAGTAGTAGTGTTGTGAAGAAGGAGTAGTTAAGAGGTTGTGAAGTAGTTGTGGTGTGTAGTAGTCGTGAGTGGTCGAGAAGAAGATGTGAAGCCCTAGTGAAGAAGTTGTGAAGCCTTAGTGAAGAAGTTGTGAAGCCATCGTGAAGAAGTCGTGAAGACATCGTGAAGTAGTTGTGAATAAGTTGTGAAGAAGTTGTGATTAAAGTTGTGAGATTGGTTCTAGCTACTATTAGAACTCGACATTTAGCTTTGTGTCGTTAAACCGGTGTAAGCCAAAGTTGTGTAAGGTTTTCTCCGCCATAAGGGAGCTTGTTGAAGTAGTGAAGAAAACTCTCGAGTAGGTGACTCGGGGAGTGGAGTAGGGCAAGGAAGGTGTCCTTGTAGCCGAACCACTATAAATCCTTCGTGTCTCGGTTTGATCTTTTCATCTCTTACTTACTTCTTTATTTATATCGTCATTACTTTCATACATATGGGCATGTATATTTGTTAGTATTATTTATGATTTAGTTTCACATAAAGATCAAATTGAAACTCTATTCGTAAAAACAAAACTTTTATAACAAATCTAAAAGGATACGCATATAATTAATAATTTTGTTTAAGTATCACTTTTCACATAAACTTGAATCTAAGTTTTAAAAGGAAACAAAGTTTTCAAAAATAAAATAAAAGACGTAAAACTATTCAACCCCCCCACCTTCTAGTTTTCCACAAACATCAAGGGTGTCTTACTTAATTTGCAATTGTTTTTCTCTTGAAACGAAGTTTTTTAACCATCTTCTAATTTTGATTGTCGGGTTTTATTAATTTCAAAAACTTTTTCATTCACCTTATATCTCTCAAGCTCAGCGGTCAATTTTTCATTCGCGACCTTAACATCGTGATTGACCTTTTTGACTTTTTCAATTTCAACACTACAATTATACAATAATGATTCAAATAACGCACGTGTTTCCTCATCCTTCTCAACATGCTGTGATTCAAAGCCTCCATTAGGATCCATATCTGAAGTTGCCAAATTAATATTGCTACAACTTGGTGCGTCCATATATGTATCATAAGTGGGTGCTGGAGTAGCAGGATGCTGTTCCTCATAAGGTGACATATCAAATATTTCATTATTTTGACATGTAGCAAATAGTGGTACCTCAGAGACTGCATTGACATCATAAGCAGGAGGTGCTTCAGAATCTGTGTCATATTTAGCCTCCTGAAAATTGGCCATGAAAATGCAGTTGGCATCGATGTCCTCAAGGTCTTCCATATCATCCATAAGAGCCATAAAGTCATGTTCTTCTACATTCAACTGTAACCCTGCCTTTTCCTTTTGATCCAAAAGCACTGCTTTCTGTAGATACTCAAGATCTTTCTTTTTCGGCTTGGTAGGACAGGTCCTTGACATGCGACCAATTCCTTGACAGTTGAAACACTTTAGCAAATTCCCCTAATTCACATTTCCAATATTCCCAGCAACTGGAGCAGCAACATTCCCAAACTGATTCCCAACATTCTGACCACTCTGATTTTCAACAACTTGACCCATCTGATTCCCTTTGTTAGTGGGTGTGAAGTAGCGTCCTTGGAATACCTTTGTTAGAAGAGTAAATTCTTGGGACAAAGCAGCACTATCATCATTGTCAGTGAAATCTGGCTCTTGGTATTGTGGGTATTGTTGTGGTGGAATAACTTGTTGTTGTGGGTAGAATGGTTGTTGTTGTGGTATAACAGCAGTTGGTAGAACGTATTGTTGTTGCATGTAGTTCTAAGTGGAAGATGATGGATGTGTATTCACTGTTACAGGTGTTGGTGTCTGAGCAATCAATGCAAGAGGATCATGTTGCTTAGCTAACTTCTCTTTCCTGACTTCATTCGCCTTTGCCTGGTTTTGCTTCAGAAAGTCATAGAGCTAATCATAGCTCACCTCGTGAAGGTTCTTTTTTTGGTTAACAATCGTGACAAATCATCCACATTCTTCTGGTAGATTGTTGATGAACTTGATGTTTTGGACAATTTGTTTTGGGGACAACTTGTTTCTGATTAGCTCGTTCATTAGAGTGCAAAACCTGGAGTAATAAGATTCAATAGGCTCCGCTGGAGTGGATGTGAACTTTTCCCATTCAGTTAGCATCTTGTTTTCAACATTTTGTTGTCCGATTTATGTGCCATGACAAAGCCTTCTAACTCGTTCCCACATATCGTAAGCAGTTTCACAACTGTCAACAGCAGCAAAGATCTCATGTGGTAAACCAAGTTGAATTAAGTGCATTGCCAAGTCATCAGCTGCAATTTGTTTCCAATCCTCTGCCGTGTAATCATCTTCTCTTTGTAAACGAAGGAATGGTAGAGTAGGAGGTGTGTCATTTGGATTTCCAGGGTCTTGAATCTGACGAGGCTTGAATTGTCCATTCTGGATGGAATTGAGCAGGAGTTTACCTTGTCCTTCAGGTTTGGTTTTGATATATCGAAGCATACGGCTCGTCCATTGAAGATAACCACCTTTTTCAAGCATAGGAGGATGGTTTTCAGCACCGGCTGCATGAATGTCTTATTGATTAGTCATTGTTGATGTTTTGTATGATAAAGTTTATGCGGGATCGTTGCAACGAAATTGGAGTTGTGGTTGATGAAGGTTAAACTTAGTTGTTGTTGTGAAGTCTTGATCCTTTGCAGAAGATCGTTTGAGGTTACTTGCAATTTAGATAAGCTATGACAATTTAGATAAACGTAGCAATTTAGATAAAGTTACTAAATTTGACAAGACTATAATTTAGACAAGATCAAAAGTTCACAAATTCGACAAAGTTATGTAAATTACAATTTAGATAAAACCACAATTTCTATAGAAATCTTAATTTAGACAAAATTTATGCAAATTTTGGCAAAATTTCAATTTATATAGAAATATGCAATTTATATAAAAATCTATCTAATTTATACAAATTAGAATATATAACCCTTGTCGAAGTATTCGTCACACTTATACAAGCGAGAGAATACCGAGTTCACGTTTGATGTTGTGGAAATTAAATGCAAATCGAATTTAGAAAAGTTATGTAAGTTGCGACAAATTTCCACAATTGCGATAGAGTACTAAATGAAAAATTACGATAGAATGCCAAAGTGAGAATTGCGATAAGCGTCCTTGTGCACAATTGCGATAGCCTCTTGAAACCAGAATTGCGATAGAGTTGACTGAAGAATTGCAATAGGGTTGACTAGGACAATTGCGATAGAAGCTCAAGTAGAATTGCGATAGATTGCTATTTCCAGAATTTCGATAGATTTCTATTTCTAGAATTTCGATAGATTGCTATTTCCAGAATTTTGATTGATTGCTATTTCCAGAATTTTGATTGAAATTACAGAATTTCTATAGAATTTCACAATTTCTATAAACCCACTTCTATAGAAATTCTTATACCAGAATTCCTATAAAC
This sequence comes from Artemisia tridentata subsp. tridentata, assembly GCA_021014915.2. Taxonomy (NCBI): domain Eukaryota; kingdom Viridiplantae; phylum Streptophyta; class Magnoliopsida; order Asterales; family Asteraceae; genus Artemisia; species Artemisia tridentata. The sequence goes on from CP139501.1 coordinate 193,237,554, forward strand.
CCTTTTCTATCTAAATTCTTATACAAGAAAGTAGATATTTTGCAAGTCAATGAAGCTCCAAACGCAAGTCACAAGTAATCTTTAACGCCTTTTTGCACACTCAAATCACTTCAAAAACTCGTAAAACTAGCAAAGCTCAAACCTTATATCGCCAATACACTAGATACACTATTTTTCGATACAAATATTGAAGCTTTTTGATGCATGACAATTTTTGGAGCGAGAATGCAAATGTAAAGCAACTTTAAAACACTAAATACCACGTAAACCTTTAAAAGCCACAACCTTTTAACCCCAAAACTTGCAAACTTCACTTAAGAACTAAAAAAGCTATAACCTTTAACCTTAAAACTCGAATAAACCTCAAAGTTAACCCAAAAAGTACACGTTTATTGATAAAAAAACGCAACCTTTATGCTTACTTTTGATCACAACGAGACTACTAGACTCCTAAAATGTTGTTTGATGTGATGATACTACTTGTAAAACTACAAATCAACCTTTATCACACTAATTTTACTACTATACAAATGGTAACTCAAGACAATATAAGAAATAGAGATGAGAAGAGTGATGTGGATCGTATGAGATAATATTAGCCGAATGTTATTAAACTTGGAAAGAGAGATAACAATACAAACTTAGAGACTACACACACACTCTCACCTATACTCTACTTTGAGGCACACATGAAACGGTGGTGAGAGTGTGTTATTTATAGCAATAGGGTGATGCCCTAAATGCTCTTGATGGGCTTTGTGTGGGCTTTTGGTGGGTTGGACCTTTACATACACATTTCTATCATATTACAATAACAAAATCCCACACTATCCTTGACTTAGTTAAACACACGACACACAAGTCTTAACATTACAAATGACCATCACTTCACTTAATAATTTAAACGCTAACAAGTATGCACATGGTGGGTAGAGTTTGCACATTTGAAATGATCGATTTTCAGTTAATATGACCATCACGAGACACATTTACATCACTAGTTAGACTAGCTTAAAATTATTACCCGTCCCGGTCATATCAATGAAGATCTCTTGAATTGGTACATTCTACTCAGACAAGTCCTTTGCGAGACACCTTTACAGCACTGGATGAACCAGCTTGAAATTATTACCCGTCCCGGACAAGTCTTTTCGATTACTGACTTTTGATTTTCGTCAATTCGAGGGTTTAGATCTGAGTCTTTTTTGGAGAGCTCTTTTTGAGATTCAATCCACGATATTTAAATCTTTTTTATCACATTTTAATTACGCCTTCTCCCCCTCAAAAATAGCCTTTCGTGATATTTTTGATATCAACGGATTAAAATAAAGTTTTTTTGAGAGATAGACGGATTTGCATGAATTTGGAACATTTTGTTTTTAATTTTTATACTCCCCGTTAAACAAAGCATATTTTTAAACTTTTGAGTTTAAATTAATTTTAAGGGTATGGAGGGAGTTATCTTGAGCATAGAATTTTGAGAAAGATTTTGAAAAATCTTTTTGAAAAATCTTGATCATGTGCTCAAGGATTCTTTATTTTGCCATTAACATTATGAGTCCTGATCTGAAATAATCAGAAGTCATCAATGTAGCTTAGGTTTCGTACTGAAGTATACGAAAGCAGTCGTGAAGAAATTTTGAGAAATGACATGTTTTAGAAAACATTTAAATGAACTCTCGCTCAAGCATCTGTACATGTCCGTATCATTGTTGAATGACATTTCTAGATACGTATAGAATATCGATTATATGAGAGACATGTCGTGAGAAGAATATTTTTTGTTTTTATGATTTTATATTGTTTTTGTATTTTTGAAAATTTTCTATTTTTATATTTTGTTTTTGTGGGTTTTTCAAATTTTGTATTTTCTTTTTGTTGGTTTTTCAAATTTTGTATTTTGCTTTTTTTCAAAAATGTTAACATTTAAATTATTAGTCAAGTGATGGTCATTTGTAATATCAAAGAATTGTGTGTCGTGTAACTAAGTCTAGGAGAGTGGGCTTTTGTTTAGCTAAAATGTTAGAAATATCCATGTAATAGTCCAAACTCCAAAAGCCCACTCAAGCCCAACTGAAAGCCTTTAGGCAACAAGGGCGTCCCATCTCACTCTATATATAACACACTCTCACCACAAAAATAGTGTGCCTCTTAGAAGTGTAAAGGTGAGAGTGTGTGTAGTCTTTTAGTATATGTTTGTTTTCTTTCATGTGAAGCTAATAAACATTGGGTTCTAATTCATCTCATATGATCCACCACTTCTCATCTTTATATTTCTTATCTTTGAGTGTCACGTATTAATAGTATTAGTTGTGTGATAAAGTAGGATTTCTAGTCATAACAAGTGGTATCAATACGCCAAACATCGAAATAGGTCAAGTGTGTTCGTTTTTCTTGTTAAAATCTATAAAAGTTGCGTCTTTTGTTCTTAAAACGTGTACTGTTGTGTTTTATATTGTGGTTTAAGTGAGTTTTAAGGAAAAAGTTAGTAGCTTTTTAGTTTTTACGTTCGTGTTTTGATTAAAGGTTATAGCTTTTCTAGATTTTACGTGGTTAAAGTGAGTTTTGGTGTTAAAAGCTTCAAGATTTGTGTCGAAAAAGTGAGTTTACAACGAATTGGCATCAAAAAAGACTTAAGCTTTATCAGATTTACATCGTGTTTGAAGTTTTGATCAAAAAAAAGGAGGCCATAAAAAGTTGCGACTTGAATCTTCATTGTGTTACGATTTTTATCCGTTTCTTGAATAAGAAGTGTGATAAAAAGGGAGCTTCATCGACTAGAAAAATCTATTTTCTTGTATAAGAATTTAGATAAAAGAGGGTTTATAGGAATTGTGAATCTTATACAAATTGTAAATTTCTATAGGAATTGTTATTCCTATCGCAAAGCAGACCTTGGCTTTTATCGCAAACCTGAAAAAGTGATTTTATCACAAACCTCCAAAGCAAGGTTATCGCAAACGTATTGATGAGTGTGTGAATACTCATCATTTTATGCCCAATTTAGACCATAAAAATACTGAAAACGGCCAAATACACCAAATATTACTACATATATCCTTGGTTTTTGTTTTTATGTGTTTCAGGTACAAATGATTGAAAACAGGGCAAAAACGAGCAAAACCGAGCACGAGATTGGAATATCATCAAAAGCCGATGCCGGGAAAGGAATTTATGAGTTTGGACCGGGAAATTGCTCAAATTATCAAAGTCAACTTCCAAGAATTCTGAAATATCACAAATAGCCCTTGGAGATGATTTTCAAAAATTACAAGATTGGTCCCTGGATTTTTAGCTTTGGCAACTTTGGTCCTCAAAGTTTAAATACATTCCATCCTTAACCCTTAACCCTTAAAACCCAAAATAAATAAAAACCAACCCAAAACACATAAACCCGGCCCAACTCACCCACAAGCCCAACCATCCCTTAACTAAAACACAAAATTTTGACCTTCGGTCAATATCTTCTACCCCGCCAAAACCAAAAACCAGAAACCACCCTCTTACCCACCATTTTCTTCTAACAAACCACCCCTCCCCCTCACCCTGCAACCATCCACCACACCTACCCTGTCCAAGCATTTAATGCTTCTTCTACCTCACAAGCAACCAGGTACCAAGTGGATTGTTCGCTAATATATTTTTTGGCGCCAAAAACTGAAGTGATGGCTCAGATGAATTCTCCCCAATCCAACGGCTCAAGTTTACTCAGAAGAAGTCAAAAAGGCAATCCCACTTTAGTTTTACTATAAATAAGCATGTTTGTAGCCTCAAAAGGCAAGTAGTTTTTTAGTTTAGTCATATTTTTATTCAAGTTCTTATTTAGTAGTAATTTAAGTTTTCAATAGTCAATTTAAGTTTGTTTAAGGTCTTTTGTTATTAATCTATCAGAATTGTACTCATTTTCCAAATTAATGAAATTCCAAGTTTCTTGTTAATCCTGAGTTCAAACAATTTGTTAGTTAGAAAAGCTTATTTCTGTTTGAATAAGCTTATATAAGTTTATAATAGAATTTGCAAGCTTATAATTAATTTAAACCAGTTAAAGTCCAATAAACCCCAAAAAGTCAATGAAAGTCAACCTTTGCATAGACCATGGAAAGCTTATTGGAAGTGGCCTGCAATGGATGGGGCCAGATGGACTTTACTAGCTTGTTGTAAAACAAGCTAGAGCTTGTAGCTGCCATTAATTTGGAGCCTTTGTTAAGCTAAGGCCCCAAGTGAGTAAATCTTTGTTTTCTTTAATTTTACTGTACATTAGCTTATTGTGTGCTTATTGATCTTTTCTGTCCTTATTTGTTTTATTTAATGTTAATTGATGCCTATTTGTTAGTTGTAGTTTGTTTAGCTCAAATTTGTTCCTTAAAAGCTTAAAAGTCAAAAACAGTCAAATAAGCACTCAACTTATTTGAGTGCTTAATATCAGTAGAAAGTTGTTCATTAGGTCTAACTAAGTTATCAAATCAGTTTTTATCCAGAAACCTAGCTTAATTTGGCTGTTGCATTTGAAAACTCAAAACAGACTCTACATAAGGAGTGTTTGGTTCAAAGTCAAACTGGGTCATATTGGTTAAATACTGTTCATTTGCATGTTTCTCAGCTTTGATCTTGATTAAAGTGAGTCATTCAAGCTTTTGTAAAGATCTTTTGGTCTGTTTTTCTGAAAATTACAACTTTTGAGCTTCTGTGTCACTTTGAGGGTCTGAGCTTATCTCAATAAGCTTTTATTGAGAAAAGCTGTGTTGGCACTTATTTCTTGGCATTTTCTAGCTCAGTTGAGTCCACTTAGGTGTAATTTAGAAGCTTGGCCATAACCATTTTGGTTTATGCCAATTTGGCTTTGTCTGCACAAACCCCATATGTGCAGACTGCATCAGTTTTTCTTGGCACTTTAAGTCCTTATTGATTTCATAATTGCTTATTTTCTTTGGATATAGATAGTTTGCTATTGGAAGTTTGCTTATTTCCAACACCAGCCCCTAGCACAGCTTGTTTAAGCTTTAAATTAAGCTCAAAAGTGCCTTATCCATACAAGCATACACTGAGAATTCAGTGCATGCTTGTCTAGAATAGCCATTTGTTCAGCTTATTTTTAAGCATTGAATTAGCTTTTCTTGGTCTGATTTTTGGTACACAAGAAGCTCATAGTATAAGCTTGATCTGTTTCCAGCTTTTGAGGCATTTAGAGCTTATTCAGTGCTTATTTTTGAGCCCAAAACTTGCCTCAGTGGACAATTTATACCCTGCACCATCAGCAGACTTTATGTTGTTTTAGCTTATTTTGTGCTTATTCTGTGCTTATCTTTGCCTAAGATTGCTTTTTCTGAGTTCACCTTTAAACAATAGTTGGTTTGTAGCTTATTTTAGGATTCCTAGCTTAGTGAAATGGCTTTTTAGCTTTTTAGCTTGTTTCCTTTTCTTTAAAACTGATAAGAAAATCAGAGCTTCTTTTGAGCTTATTTGTGAGATATAAAAAATCCTCCTTCACAAAAGTTGCTTAAATTGAGCTTATTTACAACTTTGTTTTAGAAAGTTTTCAAAAAAAATAAAAACTAAAAAGGAAATTCGGGGAAGTCCAAGGTGAATGGGGACTCGAACCCTGGATCTCAACCCAAAGTCACCTTTACACCACACACAAGCACCAACTGCCCTAGGGACTTTCTCTGGTAAACCTTTGCACAATTTTTCATTTAACATTGTTTTTCTATTGTAAGCTTATCACACAGTTTGCTTAATAACTGCTTATCCCAATAAGCAGTTAACTCACTTTTATTTTTCATAGATTCTGATTATAATTAAGTGGTTTTCTGGAATTTTTCATAATTTTCCATTTTCATTTACTAATTTTAATCTATTTTTCTTTTAAATTATATTTTTAATTCATAATAAAAAATAAAAAAGTCAAAAAAATATAATTCTTTTTTCTAAAATTTTCATTTATCATTTAGGATTTAGGAAAAATAAATTTGCACTTGTATGATTAATTTTTAATAGATTCTAATTTTAGGCTCGTGTTTATAATTCCCGACTCGCGTTTTTAATTTAATTAAGTTGTGTTTCATTTTTCTTTGTAATTTTGTTTGCCATATTTTTAGTAGATATTAAAAACACAAAAAATCCAAAATCCAATCATCAAGCATTTTAATTCCTAACCGATAACAAAATCCTCGATTCACACCTCGCTGGGACACGACCCGGGTAATCACTTATCCGGTATCTCACACCGTATTCACGGGTTTTGCACTTTGACCTTTTTCCTAAGAGTTTGACTAGTTGATTCCCAAGTATCACGGGGATCCGATACTATATTTATATATATACTCACACACGGATCAAATTTTGGCGCCGCTGCCGAGGAGGTTGTGTTGCGACAATATTGTTAAAGGTTTTAACGATTAGTGACTTGAGATCCTTCCTTGTGAAGTTCCCGTTTTCCATAAACCCCATAAAAAACAAAAATATTTTTCTTTTCTTTTGTATATATATTATCATATAAAAATAAAAAACCAAAAACATTCGTCGTTTTATTGTGTTAAAATAAAAGATAAAAGCAATCTCAATATAATATTCCTCAACTTGGAGTATTATCATATTAAGTTCCCAAACAAAAGATATAAAACTTGCCTTTGTGTCGCTTGCGAATTCGGCTCACCTTTGATTGATTAACAAACTCTAACGGAGGTTTCAGGAGGTTTGTCATTAAATTGACAAACCGAAAGGAGCGGGTTTTTAAGGAGCATTTATTGCCCACCTTTGCTCCTCCGCCACCCTGTGCGTTTTTCTTTCAAAGAGCTACCGTACGCTTGTTTGATTTAAGGTTTAAGTTCACTTGTGTTTTGCCTCGGTCTTGTTTTAATTGAATTATTTTTAGTGCATGCGCACTCGTTCTTCTCCGTCAACAAGTCCTTTACGTGAACTCGTGCATACCTCGAGAAGACGTAATCGAAGGCGTTCCGCCTCAATAGACGAACCCGAAGTTCATGCTATTCCTAACCCCGTTCCTCCCATTGGCACAATGGCGGAGGAACGTACCATGTGTGAGCTTCTCCAAGCACCCACCGAGGGTTACGGAGATGCTATTGTTGTTCCGGCAATCGTTGCCGATAGCTTTGAGCTTAAGACCGGGTTGCTATCCTTAGTAACCGCGAGTCAATATTTCGGATTTGAGAGGGACGATCCTCATTCCCACATTCGATGGTTTAACAAGATCACCTCTACCATCAAATACCGAAATGTTCCTCAAGAGGCAATCAAATTGCTTCTTTTTCCTTTTTCTCTCGAGGGGGCAGCCCGGATTTGGCTCGAAAAACAACCCCCTCGTTCTATTGAAACATGGGAAGATTTAGTGTCGAAATTTGTGAATGAATTCTTTCCTCCGTCTAAAACCACAAGCCTTAAAAATGAAATCACCAAATTCACTCAAAAATTTGATGAATCCTTTAGTGAAGCGTGTGATCGTTTCAAAGAATTACTTCGCAAATGTCCTCACCATGGTTTCTCCGAGTTACATCAACTCGACACCTTCTATAATGGTTTGAACCACTCCGATCAAGACTCTCTAAATGCCGCCGCCGGTGGCAATCTCTTGAATCGGACTACAAAGGACGCTTTAGCCATCATTGAGAATAAGTCCAAGGTCCGCACTACACGAAGCAAGCCGGTTGTTTCCCAAGTTAGTGCCTCCACTTCTTCTTCATCTCACGTGAGTTCTTCTAGCACCGATGCTAAGATTGACAAACTCACGGAGGCTATTCAAGCTTTGGTTCTTTCCAAGCAAAAGAAACAATCTTCCCCACAAACTTCTTCACCCACTCAAGTCAAAGCAGTGGAAGAAACTTGTGTCACTTGTGGTGGTCCTCATGCATACTACAATTGTACTGCCACCGATGGTAGTCGTTGTGACGTTAATGCAGTAGCCGGGTCTTACAACCAAGGAGGTAACCAATACCGTCCTCAAGTTGACCCAAACTATCGTGCTAGCAATCAAAATGGACCACCCGGATTTTCTCAACCCAACAATCCAAATAGATTCAACCAAAACCAACCAAGAGGGCAAAATGTTCAAAATCAATTTCAAGCCCCGATCAATCAATACCCAAATCAAGGTGGTAATTTCAATCAAGGCTTTCAAGCTTCAAATTACCAAGCCCCAATTGCTCCCTCAAACGAACTTGCTAATTACATCAAGTCAAATGAAGCAAATATGAGGTCAATGCAAAATCAAATCACCACCTTGAAAAATGATTTTCAAACTTCAATTTCGAAGCAAGGTCATGAACTTAAGAATACAAATCAAAAGATTGATCAATCTCAAAATAAAATTGAGAACATGTTTGCTAGTCTCATGTGCCAATTGAATCAACCTTCAACTTCGGGAACCCTCCCGGGAAACACCATTCCAAACCGGAAGGGTGAATTGAAAGCTATTACCACTCGTAGTGGTAAGAGAATTGATGGACCCTCGACTCCTATGCCCCCTCCACCGGGGGAAGTAAATCGAGAGACCGAGGTGACAAAGGACAAAGTGCAAATTACTAGCCCACAAAGTACCACAAACGTCCAACCTTCGGTCGTCCAAACTCCAATTCCGGAACCCGATGTTCCGAAGACAAATTCTAAGCCCTCGATTCCTTATCCTTCGAGGCTTAATGATCAGAAGCTCCGTGACAAAACTAATAGTCAAATGATGAAGTTTCTTGAAATCTTTCAAAAGATAAACTTCGATATTAGTTTTGCGGATGCTCTTCTCTACATGCCAAAGTTTGCTTCAACATTCAAGAGTCTCCTTAGCAATAAGGAAAAATTGTTGGAATTGGCAAAGACTCAATTGAATGAGAATTGTTCGGCGGTGATTCTTAAGAAGTTACCCGAAAAACTAGGAGACCCCGGCAAATTTCTCATTCCTTGTGACTTCCAAAAGCTTGATGAATGCTTAGCCTTGGCCGATCTTGGCGCAAGCATCAATCTAATGCCTCTTTCAGTTTGGGAAAATCTTTCTCTTCCGGAGCTTACTTCTACACGAATGACTCTCGAGCTTGCAAACCGATCGGTTACTGTTCCGAAAGGTATTGCCGAAGATGTCTTCGTGAAGGTTGGCAAGTTCCATTTTCCTGCTGACTTCGTAGTAGTCGATTTTGATGCCGATCCTCGTGTCCCCCTTATTTTGGGAAGACCATTCTTGAAAACGGCTCGTGCATTAATTGATGTCTACGAAGGTGAGATGACTCTTAGGGTCGGAGATGAAAAACTGGTCATTAATATTGAAAGCACTTCAAAAGATCTTCTCAAGCATAAAAGCGAGTCAATTAACCAAATTGATATCCTTGATTCTACATGCGAGGAATACTTTCAAGAAGTGCTAAGTGGCAATCCCATTTCATCTGATCCTACCAATGCCCTCTCTTCCCCCTCTCTCACTCCGTTTGAGGGAGGTGACTTCATCTTAGAAGAGATTGAAGCTTGGTTGTCTTGCGATTCAACTCCATTTGATGATGGTGTATTTGACATGGAGGGAGACATTCTTCTAATTGAGAAGTAACTTAATGAAGATCCATCATCCCTCCCTCCGATAGAACTTCATAATGAGGAAATCAAATCTGTTGAAAATTCTGATGATCCTCCGGAGGTCGAACTTAAGGACTTACCACCTCATCTTGAATATGCATTTTTGGAGGGTACCGATAAATTACCCGTCATAATTGCTAAAGATTTAAATGATGAGGAGAAAACCGCTCTCATAAAGGTTTTAAAGTCACACAAGCGAGCCATCGCTTGGAAACTTTCCGACATTAAGGGTGTTAACCCGGAATTTTGTACACACAAGATTTTAATGGAAGATGACTTTAAGCCGGCGGTTCAACATCAAAGAAGGGTTAATCCAAAAATTCACGAGGTTATCAAAAAGGAAGTTCTTAAACTCCTTGATGCCGGCTTGATTTACCCTATCTCGGATAGTCCTTGGGTGAGCCCCGTTCATTGCGTGCCTAAAAAAGGTGGTATTACCGTTGTTACAAATGATGAGAACGAGTTGATTCCTACTCGATTGGTGACGGGATGGCGTGTATGCATTGATTACCGAAAGTTAAATGACGCCACCCGTAAAGACCAGTTCCCTCTTCCATTCATGGACCAAATGCTCGAAAGACTAGCGGGAAACGAGTACTATTGTTTCCTCGACGGTTTCTCGGGTTACTTCCAAATTCCCATTGACCCGCAAGATCAAGAAAAGACCACTTTCACGTGCCTTATGGAACGTTTGCCTACCGACGCATGCCTTTTGGCTTATGTAATGCTCCGAGCACGTTCCAAAGGTGTATGTTGGCCATTTTTCACGACATGATCGAGAAAACTATGGAAGTCTTTATGGATGATTTCTCGGTCTTTGAGGATTCTTTCACCACATGTCTCTCCGATTTGGACAAAATGCTTCAACGTTGTGAAGACACTAATCTTTGTCTAAATTGGGAGAAAAGTCATTTCATGGTCAAAGAGGGCATTGTCCTCGGCCATAAGATTTCTAAGAGTGGGATTGAGGTCGATAAATCTAAAGTTGATGTTATCGCTAAACTACCTCATCCCACTACCGTCAAGGGTATTCGGAGTTTCCTTGGTCACGCCGGTTTCTATCGTAGATTCATTCAAGATTTCTCCAAAATCGCCCGGCCGATGACTCATCTCCTTGAAAAGGAAACTCTGTTCATTTTCTCACAAGAATGCATTGAAGCTTTTCAAACTCTAAAGAAAAAGCTTATTGAAGCACCGATCTTGGTTGCCCCAGATTGGGACCTACCTTTTGAACTTATGTGTGATGCAAGTGATTTTGCCATAGGTGCGGTCTTGGGGCAACGAAAAGCAAAACATTTTCAGCCTATACACTATGCTAGCAAAACTATGACCGAAGCTCAAGCACATTACACCACGACGGAAAAAGAATTATTAGCCGTGGTGTATGCTTTCGAAAAGTTTCGGCCATACTTAATCTTGTCTAAAAGCATAGTGTATACGGATCACTCGGCTCTCAAATATCTCTTTGCAAAACAAGATGCAAAGCCGAGATTGCTCCGTTGGGTTCTCCTCCTACAAGAATTTGATATCACCATCCGTGATAAAAAAGGAGCCGAGAACCTTGCTGCTGATCATTTGTCCCGATTAGAGAATCCTCACCAAAGTGTGCTCGAGAAAAAGGAAATAAATGAAACATTTCCTCTCGAGACACTTAACGTGGTATCTTTTCGTGGTGATTCTAGTACCCCATGGTTTGCCGATTTTGCAAATTACCATGCGGGTAACTTTGTTGTAAAGGGATTTCGTCCCAACAAAAGAACAAATTCTTCAAAGATGTGAAGCATTACTTTTGGGACGACCCCTACTTGTTTAAAGTGTGTGCGGATCAAGTCATCCAGCGGTGTGTTCACGGCCAAGAAGCCGTTGAAATTCTTAAGGCTTGCCACAATGGACCCACGGGGGGACATCATGGTGCCAACTACACCGCCAAAAAGGTGTTTGATTCCGGTTTCTATTGGCCCACAATCTACCGTGATGCCCATGATTTAGTCAAATCTTGTGACTCTTGTCAACGTCACGGGAAGATCTCTCAAAAAGATGAAATGCCACAAAATGTCGTTCAAGTTTGTGAAATCTTCGACGTTTGGGGCATTGACTTTATGGGGCCGTTCCTGTCTTCACGAGGGAACAAGTACATACTCGTGGCTGTCGATTACTTGTCTAAATGGGTCGAAGCGAAAGCACTCCCCACCAACGACGCCCGAGTAGTGTGTAAATTTTTGAAATCACTCTTTTCTCGGTTTGGAACTCCCCGTGCTATCATTAGTGATCGCGGTACGCACTTTTGCAATGACCAATTTGCAAAAGTCATGCTTAAGTACGGTATTACTCACCGTCTTTCTACCGCATATCACCCACAAACAAGTGGACAAGTGGAAGTTTCAAACCGTGGTCTAAAAAGAATTTTGGAAAGGACCGTAGGTGAAAACCATGCATCTTGGTCGGATAAATTAGATGATGCACTTTGGGCCTTCCGTACAGCTTATAAAACACCCATCGGGTGTACTCCTTACAAGCTTGTGTACGGAAAGGCGTGCCATCTACCGATCGAGCTCGAGCACAAAGCTTATTAGGCCTTGAAGCATGCAAACTTCGACCTAAAGTCCGCGGGTGATCACCGCAAAGTTCAACTCAATGAATTAAATGAACTTCGTGATCAAGCCTACGAGAACTCTTTGATCTACAAAGAAAAGACAAAGAAGATCCATGACTCCAAAATCAAGAACCGCTTTTTTAACGTTGGTGATCGAGTCCTTCTTTTTAACTCTAGATTAAAGATATTCTCGGGTAAGCTTAAAACCCGTTGGACTGGACCATTCACTGTTGCCAAAGTTTTTCCTTATGGTACCATCGAGTTATCTCAAAACGACGGACCAAACTTCAAGGTGAACGGTCATAGGTTGAAGCATTACTTTGGAGGGGACATACCATCCATGGTTGTCCCGGATCTCCAAACTTTCCCCATGGACCAATGAATTCGGGGTCGAGTCAAGCTAGTGACTCGGTTAACAAAAACATTAGCATTTCATGGGTGACAACCCATGTTTCTGACTTCTTTCTATTTTCTGACACTAAGTGTGGGGGGAGTTCCTCTACTGTGCTTTGTTTGTGTGTTGTTTGCCCTTGTTTGCAGGTTTCCCTTGGATTGTGATGATTGACGCGCCTGTTTTCAATCCAGCCGCCCAATATCCTATCTTGTTGCTAATGTTTATTTAGGGATATCTTATTAATCCTGTTTGTGAAAATAGAGAATTCTTTCACACACTTGGCTATTAGTATTACCTTTTTACATTCTAAGTGTCGGCATAATAGCCGGTACTTTGAATATTGAGGGCAATATTCAATTCTAAGTGTGGGGGGGGGGGGGGGGGAATTCTCTCGAATTTTGTCACATTTGTACCATCTAGTGCCCTAGTACCCCCGTTTTGGCCAAAAGATTTTAAATTTTTTGTCGTTTTTAGATAAGAAATTGCAATAAAAGTAGTGTTTAGTCTTGATTAGGTTAGAACAAGGGGAATCCCGACTCTGCTAGAGTGTTGATCTAGCTGCTTCCTTAACGTTTAGACTAAGGTTTTACGATTTGTGCAAATGAAAATGCTAAGCGTAGAGTAGTTGGTTCTCTTTAGAGCTTATACAAGTAATCTATGGCTTTTCATCCCAGAAGATAACTAATCTGACTTAATAAGTGCTTATTTTCAAACGTTTGAACATACAAAATCATTTTTTCATACGATTTTGAAAAATACTAGTTCAAGGCTTTATTTAAACTTCAGAACAAGCATATGTCAGAATAATGCAAAATGAAAGTGAGACGTTGCTTGAAAATTGCAAAAAGTTAAGTAATAAATAAATGTGATAAAAAGCTAAGGTTCAAGATCGGCCCTTGGATCCTTATTTCTGGAAGGCGTTTAGGTCTTGGCTACCCTCTTACACCGGCCCTTGGACCCTTAATTCTGAAAGGCGTTAAGGTCTTGGAACTCTCCGTTGTAACGGCCCTTGGATCCTTTATTCCAGGAAGGTTTAAGGTCTTGGTTCCTGTGAAACTCCGTTAGTTTATATTGCACAAACTTAAGTAATATATATATATATATATATATGAATGAAAAAATAAAATGAAAAAATAAAAAGAAAATAAAATGGAATGATATTGCAAAATGCAATTAATTTTGAAGCTTGCTTGTTGTGAATTTTAAATCTATCTTTCAGCTAGTATTAGTCAAAGTTTTATAAAAACGTCGATTTTTGTGATCAAAATTTTGAAAATCAAGCACATTCACCTAACTTAAATAAATATGGGAGTGAAAAGTTAAGTCTCGACTTACATAGATTATTAGTATAAGTAGCGTTGGCATTTTACAAAAACGTTTGCACAATGAGTTTAAGCTTAGTTGGGAGTATTAAAAAGAGGATGACGATATCAATTCCCTGGAGACACCCAGTTTGTGTTAATCCCATTCCATGATACCATTTTTGAAAATCAAGCATGTTATCTATTTTGTTCTAGTTTAAATTTCTCGCATTGAATAAAAAGTCGAAACGGGGAATACTTGGTTCCTTTCATTACTTCATATGATCGGATTGCTAGCGACTAGCAATAGTTTAGTGTGGGGGATTGATGAGTGTGTGAATACTCATCATTTTATGCCCATTTTAGACCATAAAAATACTGAAAACGGCCAAATACACCAAATATTACTGCAGATATCCTTGGTTTTTGTTTTTATGTGTTTCAGGTACAAATGATTGAAAACAGGGCAAAAACGAGCAAAACCAAGCACGAGATTGGAATATCATCAAAAGCCGATGCCGGGAAAGGAATTTATGAGTTTGGACCGGGACATTGCTCAAATTATCAAAGTCAACTTCCAAGAAATCTGATATATCACAAATAGCCCTTGGAGATGATTTTCAGAAATTACATGATTGGTCCCTGGATTTTCAGCTTTGGCAACTTTGGTCCTCAAAGTTTAAATACATTCCATCCTTAACCCTTAACCCTTAAAACCCAAAATAAATAAAAACCAACCCAAAACACATAAACCCGGCCCAACTTGTAACACCCCAACCCCGACAAGGTTAAAGATATCACAATAATGGATTCATATCAGATCAAAACAGAACATACATCTACAGTAATACAAAAAAATCTCAAAGGATTACAATTGAAATACTGAATCTACAAGGTTACAATGAAACTTTCAAAACTAATTCTAAACATAATATCTTCTGTCCAATTCTAATCCAAAATAGCTACCAAGCCTTCTAAGTCCAGAGGTACACTCTCACTCATTCCCAGCTTCCTACTAAAACCTGTCGCAGGAAAAGAAATGCGGCTGAGCTTCAAAAGCTCAGTGAACAGATATATAGATGACAGAAACGATAACAGATAACAATACAGAAACAAATCAGAGAGACAGATTATACAGATACAGAATTAAAGTGAAAGAATAGGAAAGGAATAAAGGTGAAAGAAAAGAGATGAGAAAGGGATAATGAACAAACCAGGTTTAGGGAAATACAGAAATCCATCACGAGCCCAGAGATAACAGATAATATCATAACAGATTAATCATATAATAATCCAGAGGGGATGCCTCTCAAGTAACAGATAATATGAGGGGTGACCTCGTGTATCAATTGGAGTGATCAGCTCCCAGATAATGTGAAAGACGTGTATCGCACACACCATCAGTCACCAGATATATATATATATATATATATATACAGTAACAGATAACAGAAATCAGATCAGAACTAGGATGCATCCATGCGCCCCAGTAGGCCAGAATCTTCTCCTACATAACAGATAAAATCAGGGACGGGACAGGTCATCACTCTCCTGCCCTAGAGTCATGCCATCGGTGCATCAATGAATGGACATGAAACCCTCATGCCTAGTGATTGGCTCGGATATCAGACTGTGGTCAAGGTCAGATGTCATATAATAAACAGAGTCATATATAAGGGTTCATGGCAGAAGGTCATGTCAACAATTCAGATTAAGATAATAAGGTTTAAATCAGAGTTTATCAGATTAAGTTTAATATCAAAGCTTAAGTTCAAGATTAAAAAGGTTTATTTCCAATAGTCCAAAAGAGTATATCAAAGGTTAATAATTACAAGTTTATAGCAATAATCCATTTCAGAAGTTCCTGTCAAAAGTTCATTTAAATCAATCCTTTAAGAATGGTTTTCATTGAAATGATATTACAAAAATAGTTTTCATAAAAATGGTCTTCCAAACTTTTAGTAACTTCCATTTCAAGTGGTATCGCTTCTTTTTAAAATAGCTTTTCTTAAACAGTTTCATATGTAGTTTAATAAAGGTTCAAAATCAATTAGGTTCAGATAAGGATTTAACAGGTTAAGGTTTATATCAAAAATCAAATCAAAGTTTACAACAGATATATCAGGTTAAGGTTCAGAACAAGGTTCACAGATCAGATTCAATCAAGATTCACAAATTCAGGGTTCAGAACAAGAGATCAAAACCAAGGCTCAAGAAAGGTTCAGAACAAAGAAACACATCAAAGGTTCACAAACAAGTTTACAATCAGAGTTCAGGAAAAAGGTTCAGAATAAAAGAATCATAGCAGAGGTTCAAACAAAAGGTTCAAGACAAACAGATCACAACAAAGATTCACAACAGAAGGGAACATAGCTGTGGTATCGGGAATCCTAATAAAGAAAATGAAAGACTGAAAGAAAAGGGGATGAAAGACCCTTACTGAAAAAGGGCAGAATATCTGTACCTTAACGAATACGCAAGCAAGAGAAATGAAAAGCAAATCAAATAGGAGATCACTTCTTCTTCAACCGATCTACAAATAATCGTAAGGTTTCATTTTAGTTCTCATTCCATTTGAGGTAACTTTGGTTATTAACATTCTCGTATGTCAAATTAACTATTAAGGATGATCGTATTCGTAGTTTAGGGTTAATATGCAATTCTCATAAATTTAGGGTGTAAAGTGTAATTACTATAAAGTTACAGGTGTTCGCAAGTTAGGTCCTTTAGTTTGAGAAAAATGACCATTTAAACCCTTTAGTTTTAAAAACAAACACATAACACCTTTTAAATCCTTTTACACCTTTTATCAGATTTCTATTAGTTTTAAACATGAAATTGTTAGGTTTTCTATAAATTGAAAATCATATAAGAACTCAGAAATAAATTCCCCAAAAATTCCCAGAGCTGCTCACATGTCTTAAGTATTTTATCTAATTTTTCCAGATTTTATTAAGTAGCATAACTATGGATTAAAATTCACTTAAACCAACTCGTCCAGATTTCTGATTAATTTTACTATACGAAAAGTTATTAATTAGAAACCTTTTAAGAAAAATTCAAAAACATCTGCACAAATTCTAGAAAGTAATAGACATCCTAAGGATTACCCAGTTCAAAGGACACCTCCTAATTCGACATGGTTTGGAAATTAAAATTCAAAAACCCGGACTGATTTTCCAAACTCACAAATCCGATCAGACACACAATTTTCCAAAAATCAAAAGGTAACCTTCTAGGCCTCCAAAAATTACAAACTAATTTTTCCAGATAGCCATTTCATTGAACTTAATTTTAGACACCAGAAAGACCCAAATACCCTTTGTTATCTTCAAGATCTACTCGATTAAAGTCGACCTAAATTACTGGACATAAACTGAGTTTGTTATTTTATGTGATCCATTTATGTTTTTCATTCCAATAATTTTCCTAATGATACAAAGCAATTATACATGATTTAGAATAAACCTAGGTCGACTTATAAGTGTATTAATATGCACATATCAACTCGAAACAACACAAACACCACAGATCGATTCATAGGGCCATACTTAGTTCATTATTTTATGTGGAGGTTTTATAATTTTATGTAGCATGTTCTTTCATATTATGCGTTTTTACAATTCAACAAGAATGTCAAGAACAAACAAGAATCACAAGAAGAGGGTATTGAACAAGGAGTATACGGGTTACCCTTGAAGTGTGCTAAGGAGAACAAGACCAACAAGGATCGAACACCAGAAAATCCAGCTGAATTAAAGCCCTAACAATTTCTTCGAACAGCCCTATTCGGACCCACGAACAAAGACACGCTTGAACACGAACCACACACTTAGAATCACACGAGAAGGACCTCCCTATGTGCTTGATCAAGGACGAACAGCAGCAGCAGAACAGTGGGTCGATCTTTTTGGAAGAGGGTTTTTAGGGTTTGCAAAGTGTTAACAAAAAATATTCGGTATGCATAAAAATTGGGAGAACCGACTTGGGGGGGGGGGCTGAATCAGGGAATCTCGGTATTAGGATCAAATAATAATTTGGGTTGATTTTATATAACCCTTTCTTAATTTACTTTTACATATTATTTAATATAATTGATTTAGTAATTGTATTTAGTTTAATATATATATTTCGGAATTTTATAAATACGTATGTATGTGTATAATAATTTTTTTAACATTCGAAATGATGCACGTTGAGCCAGAAATTAGTTTGTTTCAGATATAGTTCGATTTCAGAAGTTTTGGAATTATTTCAGAATTTTATAAGTTATTTAATTAGGTTTTATACTCTCAGGGGTAATTTGGTCATTTTACGCGTTATCTGAATTTCAGGTATTACAACTTCTTCCCCACTAACAAAAAAATTTCGTCCTCGAAATTTGCAGAGAGCAGAAAGAAAAGAGAGCAGAAAACAAAACAAAGACATAACAGACTAAGACGAGAATTGAGGTGCAACGAAACAGGAACACAACTAACGGTGAACAGACATGTGAAAGATTTGTTTCTCATAACTCGAACTTGCAGATTCCAAAATTGTTTCAGGTCCTCAGAACAGACATAACATACTGAATCCCGATCAGAAGGATAACATACCAACGTAGTAAATGAAAATCATATTCTCTCGGAAGAGACAAAGAAATACATAGGGTTTTGACGGATATACGGTTCACAGAAATTGATTAGACAAATCAGATTTTGACGTACCGGAATTAGATTATCGATAACATCAATTTGCATAAGGTTCTAGAATGGAACCTAAGATAGTTATCAGAAGTACAGAGGTCAGCAAAACACGTGACGAGAATCCAGACGTATCACTTCGCAATATGGTGAAAGCAGGTTACGCGTATAGGTAGAATGAACTTAAAGTCTCACTAACACAGACGATCTCAAACAGTTATCAGAATTTCTAAAGCTCTAGGGCACTTCTCGAAATATCCGATGCCCACAACAAGTGCACGTTATATGATGTAAGTATTATCACGTTGGCCAGACGTCATAATACTGGCATCATATAAATATGCCCTCATGATGGTCATACTTTATCTCAAGTCGTGAACAGAATAACTTATCTTAATCCACCTAGCCTTTCTACGGTCTCAGAGGTCATCAGAATCCAATACCCTAACTAAGAGGAAAACGAATCACTCGAAAAGTTAACGGAAGTCCCAGAATTTCTATCAGAATTTGGTACATCAGATCATCCATCATTCGTCAAATTTTACATAACAAAACCATCGTCCGACATACGCAGAATGAACACAGAGCGGAATTACTACAGAGAACCTAAATCATTCAAAGGATTTTATCATCAGGTAACAGATTTTTAAATAGGTCGAGCGGAAGTAAATTATGTCATCCATAGCTTCATTTGTCACAGAATTTATTCTTCCAAACACAAACGTTCGCTTCAGAATTTTCATCCATTTAAACTCATGATCTCAAGTTCCATACGCAAGTCTGCTTCTGCTCTCAATTCATCTTAGTACAACTAAAATGAATAGAGAAGCAAGACTGCGAGTCTTGGACAAGTCTGCTAGCACAGTTCGGAATTCGCCAACTCAGATATCACCCATCTTTACGAATAAAACTGAATTACTTTACGGAAGTTGCTCTCAGTTAGTCATCTCCCTTCTCAGGAGTTCTTGTGGTTGCTTCTTCAGTCCTTCGAACATTAAATGAGGTTGTCTGATACAGAGTTCACAAGGATAGAATAATTTAATCATTTATACTCGGAAATGAAAAGTGATTACAGTGAGATTACGGTTAAGTTTACGATAGTTGATATGCAGACGCAAAATTTTTCTCTTTCTTCCTCATAAATTAATAGGGGTATTCAAGGGAAACACTGAGGTGGACAAAACATATCTCATCATCTTCTCCAGCATCATGGTTCATTAACTGAGATCGGTTCAGAGTCAATTTTTCTGCTCAACAGGAGAGAAAACCCAAGAGTTTCATCAGAAAATGCCAGAAAATTTGTACAACAAAACTTTCAATGCCAACACTTTCTAGGGGTGGATACTAATAGGGTGACAGGAGAATTTGATAATCAGATGAGGTCAGGGTACATATTTCCATAGCAGGGTTAAGCTTAACACATTTCAGATGCGGTAGTTTATGATAGCTGAAGAACCAGTCAATCAATAATCAAAAGATCTCCAAAATCAAGTATATCAATAGTAAACAGATCCGCAGAACGTATATGGTCACTTAACCAGACGGATAGTTCATATGTCAGAGTCAAGTACATGGTTCAGTATAGTGTGGGGATAGGTACGCGAATAGTTCAAGGTGTTGGTGTTTTTGGTTTAGCTTTTTAGCATAAGTGACAGGTAGGGTGTACATCATTGGTAATACGAACATTGTATAACTGTCAGAAGTGAGACGTATGAAATGTCGGATATCAGCATCATAAGTTCAGTTAACAATTCCATGCAGAGATAGTATTTGCATCAAATCCTTCCAAAGAAAAACTGATTGGCAAATAAGATTCATCATTCAAGGGAGCAACTAAGATTCATCATTCAGGGCAGAATAGGATCAGAGGATACATTTATATCCAGCATGGGTCATGAATTTATAGAATGTGTCAAACACTTTAAGGTTAAATGGTCTTCAGGATGGTCGGAAAGATATCAGACTATTTATCCAACAGATCAGAAATGAAGGTCAAAATCAGGTAGTGGCAGCAAAAGTTTAACAATCGGTAATCAAGGCAGGGGTCCCAAAATTGTTTCAAACGCCAAAGGTGAGACATAGGAGGATAGTCATCATTATTAGATGATCAAATCAATCAATCCTTATAAGGATAAAATCAAGGTTATTATCAAAGAAAGAGTGATCAATGAAGATAAATCTTCTCGTTCGGAATGAGAAGGAAAGCATTTTTATCCTCGTGGTCAAACGCCACAAAACTTCTCATGGGAACAGAGATGGTTAAGACGAAATCAAAAGATTCATAGGTAATTATCAGAAGCAAGAAACAAATAACAGAATGTATCAAGTGCATCATCATCATCATGGGGATTCTCAGATTGCCCAAAGAGGCATCAGAATGATTAACAGAAGGTTCAGAGGTCGGAGTTGAAATCGGAAGGCAAGGATCAAATAATGTCAGATAATTACTACGCAATTTCCAATGCTTCAGATTTTATTTAGGTTTCACTTCTTAAGTGGTGCAAGGCATAAGCTCTAAATTTCCAAATGTGATTTTAACCAAAAGCAAGACACGAATCAGAGTGGTGCGGAAGCAAGATACTTAAGCAAATGACTTATAGTCTACCCATTCCTCACTGGTTAGAGTTCAAGTTCCTATAGGGAAATCCTAAAGCAAATTCTCAAAGGTTGTCCTACGAGCGCCTACAGTGGAAACTGAGTGACCCAAACTTCACAGGTCAAAGGTAAATGTATTACGAGTCACAGCCTGTGAGTCTCTGATACCACAAATTGTAACACCCCAACCCGACAAGGGTAAAGATATCACAATAATGGATTCATATCAGATCAAAACAGAACATACATCTACAGTAATATAAAAAAATCTCAAAGGATTACAATTGAAATACTGAATCTACAAGGTTACAATGAAACTTTCAAAACTAATTCTAAACATAATATCTTCTGTCCAATTCTAATCCAGAATAGCTACCAAGCCTTCTAAGTCCAGAGGTACACTCTCACTCATTCCCAGCTTCCTACTAAAACCTGCCGCAGGAAAAGAAATGCGGCTGAGCTTCAAAAGCTCGGTGAACAGATATATAGATGACAGAAATGATAACAGATAACAATACAGAAACAAATCAGAGATACAGATTATACAGATACAGAATTAAAGTGAAAGAATAGGAAAGGATTAAGGGTGAAAGAAAAGAGATGAGAAAGGGATAATGTACAAACCAGGTTTAGGGAAATACAGAAATCCATCACGAGCCCAGAGATAACAGATAATATCATAACAGATTAATTATATAATAATCCAGAGGGGATGCCTCTCAAGTAACAGATAATATGAGGGGTGACCTAATGTATCAATTGGAGTGATCAGCTCCCAGATAATGTGAAAGACGTGTATCGCACACACCATCAGTCACCAGATATATATATATATATATAACAGTACAGTAACAGATAACAGAAATCAGATCAGAACTAGGATGCATCCATGCGCCCTAGTAGGCCAGAATCTTCTCCTACATAACAGATAAAATCAGGGACGGGACAGGTCATCACTCTCCTGCCCTAGAGTCTTGCCATCGGTGCATCAATGACATGGACATGAAACCTTCATGCCTAGTGATTATCTCGGATATCAGACTGTGGTCAAGGTCAGATGTCATATAATAAACAGAGTCATATCTAAGGGTTCATGGTAGAAGGTCATGTCAACAATTCAGATTAAGATAATAAGGTTTAAATCAGAGTTTATCAGATTAAGTTTAATATCAAAGCTTAAGTTCAGATTAAAAAGGTTTATTTCCAATAGTCCAAAAGAGTATATCAAAGGTTAATAATTACAAGTTTATAGCAATAATCCATTTCAGAAGTTCCTGTCAAAAGTTCATTTAAATCAATCCTTTAAGAATGGTTTTCATTGAAATGATATTACAAAAATAGTTTTCATAAAAATGGTCTTCCAAACTTTTAGTAACTTCCATTTCAAGTGGTATCGCTTCTTTTTAAAATAGCTTTTCTTAAACAGTTTCATATGTAGTTTAATAAAGGTTCAAAATCAATTAGGTTCAGATAAGGATTTAACAGGTTAAGGTTTATACCAAAAATCAAATCAAAGTTTATAACAGATATATCAGGTTAAGGTTCAGAACAAGGTTCACAGATCAGATTCAATCAAGATTCACAAATTCAGGGTTCAGAACAAGAGATCAAAACCAAGGCTCAAGAAAGGTTCAGAACAAAGAAACACATCAAAGGTTCACAAACAAGTTTACAATCAGAGTTCAGGAAAAAGGTTCAGAATAAAAGAATCATAGCAGAGGTTCAAACAAAAGGTTCAAGACAAACAGATCACAACAAAGATTCACAACAGAAGGGAACATAGCAGTGGTATCGAGAATCCTAATAAAGAAAATGAAAAACTGAAAGAAAAGGGGATGAAAAACCCTTACTGAAAAAGGGCAGAATATCTGTACCTTAACGAATACGCAAGCAAGAGAAATGAAAAGCAAATCAAATAGGAGATCACTCCTTCTTCAACCGATCTACAAATAATCGTAAGGTTTCATTTTAGTTCTCATTCCATTTGAGGTAACTTTGGTTATTAACATTCTCGTATGTCAAATTAACTATTAAGGATGATCGTATTCGTAGTTTAGGGTTAATATGCAATTCTCATAAATTTAGGGTGTAAAGTGTAATTACTATAAAGTTACAGGTTTTCACAAGTTAGGTCCTTTAGTTTTAGAAAAATGACCATTTAAACCCTTTAGTTTTAAAAACAAACACATAACACCTTTTAAATCCTTTTACACCTTTTATCAGATTTCTATTAGTTTTAAACATGAAATTGTTAGGTTTTCTATAAATTGAAAATCATATAAGAACTCAGAAATAAATTCCCCAAAAATTCCCAGAGCTGCTCACATGTCTTAAGTATTTTATCTAATTTTTCCAGATTTTATTAAGTAGCATAACTATGGATTAAAATTCACTTAAACCAACTCGTCCAAATTTCTGATTAATTTTACTATACGAAAAGTTATTAATTAGAAACCTTTTAAGAAAAATTCAAAAACATCTGCACAAATTCCAGAAAGTAATAGACTAAATTAAAATTCAAAAACCCGGACTGATTTTCCAGACTCACAAATCCGATCAGACACATAATTTTCCAAAAATCAAAAGGTAACCTTCCAGGCCTCCAAAAATTACAAACTAAATTTTCCCAGATAGCCATTTCATTGAACTTAATTTTAGACACCAGAAAGACCCAAATACCCTTTGTTATCTTCAAGATCTACTCGATTAAAGTCGACCTAAATTACTGGACAGAAACTGAGTTTGTTATTTTATGTGATCCATTTATGTTTTTCATTCCAATAATTTTCCTAATGATACAAAGCAATTATACATGATTTAGAATAAACCTAGGTCGACTTATAAGTGTATTAATATGCACATATCAACTCGAAACAACACAAACACCACAGATCGATTCATAGGGCCATACTTAGTTCGTTATTTTATGTGGAGGTTTTATAATTTTATGTAGCATGTTCTTTCATATTATGCGTTTTTAAAATTCAACAAGAATGTCAAGAACAAACAAGAATCACAAGAAGAGGGTATTGAACAAGGAGTATACGGGTTACCCTTGAAGTGTGCTAAGGAGAACAAGACCAACAAGGATCGAACACCAGAAAATCCAGCCGAATTAAAACCCTAACAATTTCTTCGAACAGCCCTATTCGGACCCACGAACAAAGACACGCTTGAACACGAACCACACACTTAGAATCACACGAGAAGGACCTCCCTATGTGCTTGATCAAGGACGAACAGCAGCAGCAGAACAGTGGGTCGATCTTTTTGGAAGTGGGTTTTTAGGGTTTGCAAAGTGTTAACAAAAAAATATTCGGTATGTATAAAAATTGGGAGAACCGACTTAGGGGGGGGGCTGAATCAGGGAATCTCGGTATTAGGATCAAATAATAATTTGGGTTGATTTTATATAACCCTTTCTTAATTTACTTTTACATATTATTTAATATAATTGATTTAGTAATTGTATTTAGTTTAATATATATATTTCAGAATTTTATAAATACATATGTATGTGTATAATAATTTTTTTAACATTCGAAATGATGCACGTTGTCCCAGAAATTAGTTTGTTTCAGATATAGTTCGATTTCAGAAGTTTTGGAATTGTTTTAGAATTTTATAAGTTATTTAATTAGGTTTTATACTCTCAGGGGTAATTTGGTCATTTTACACGTTATCTGAATTTCAGGTATTACACAACTCACCCACAAGCCCAACCATCCCTTAACTAAAACACAAAATTTTGACCTTCGGTCAATATCTTCTACCCCGCCAAAACCAAAAACCAGAAACCACCCTCTTACCCACCATTTTCTTCTGACAAACCACCCCTCCCCTTCACCCTGCAACCATCCACCACACCTACCCTGTCCAAGCATTTAATGCTTCTTCTACCTCACAAGCAACCAGGAACCAAGTGGATTTTTCGCTAATATATTTTTTGGCGCCAAAAACTGAAGTGATGGCTCAGTTGAATTCTCCCCAATCCAACGGCTCAGGTTTACTCAGAAGAAGTCAAAAGGGCAATCCCACTTTAGTTTTACTATAAATAAGCATGTTTGTAGCCTCAAAAGGCAAGTAGTTTTTTAGTTTAGTCGTATTTTTATTCAAGTTCTTATTTAGTAGTAATTTAAGTTTTCAATAGTCAATTTAAGTTTGTTTAAGGTCTTTTGTTATTAATCTCATCAGAATTGTACTCATTTTCCAAATTAATGAAATTCCAAGTTTCTTGTTAATCCTGAGTTCAAACAATTTGTTAGTTAGAAAAGCTTATTTCTGTTTGAATAAGCTTATATAAGTTTATAATAGAATTTGCAAGCTTATAATTAATTTAAACCAGTTAAAGTCCAATAAACCCCAAAAAGTCAATGAAAGTCAACCTTTGCATAGACCATGGAAAGCTTATTGGAAGTGGCCTGCAATGGATGGGGCCAGATGGACTTTACTAGCTTGTTGTAAAACAAGCTAGAGCTTGTAGCTGCCATTAATTTGGAGCCTTTGTTAAGCTAAGGCCCCAAGTGAGTAAATCTTTGTTTTCTTTAATTTTACTGTACATTAGCTTATTGTGTGCTTATTGATCTTTTCTGTCCTTATTTGTTTTATTTAATGTTAATTGATGCCTATTTGTTAGTTGTAGTTTGTTTAGCTCAAATTTGTTCCTTAAAAGCTTAAAAGTCAAAAACAGTCAAATAAGCACTCAACTTATTTGAGTGCTTAATATCAGTAGAAAGTTGTTCATTAGGTCTAACTAAGTTATCAAATCAGTTTTTATCCAGAAACCTAGCTTAATTTGGCTGTTGCATTTGAAAACTCAAAACAGACTCTACATAAGGAGTGTTTGGTTCAAAGTCAAACTGGGTCATATTGGTTAAATACTGTTCATTTGCATGTTTCTCAGCTTTGATCTTGATTAAAGTGAGTCATTCAAGCTTTTGTAAAGATCTTTTGGTCTGTTTTTCTGAAAATTACAACTTTTGAGCTTCTGTGTCACTTTGAGGGTCTGAGCTTATCTCAATAAGCTTTTATTGAGAAAATTTGTGTTGGCACTTATTTCTTGGCATTTTCTAGCTCAGTTGAGTCCACTTAGGTGTAATTTAGAAGCTTGGCCATAACCATTTTGGTTTATGCCAATTTGGCTTTGTCTGCACAAACCCCATATGTGCAGACTGCATCAGTTTTTCTTGGCACTTTAAGTCCTTATTTGATTTCATAATTGCTTATTTTCTTTGGATATAGATAGTTTGCTATTGGAAGTTTGCTTATTTCCAACACCAGCCCCTAGCACAGCTTGTTTAAGCTTTAAATTAAGCTCAAAAGTGCCTTATCCATACAAGCATACACTGAGAATTCAGTGCATGCTTGTCTAGAATAGCCATTTGTTCAGCTTATTTTTAAGCAATGAATTAGCTTTTCTTGGTCTGATTTTTGGTACACAAGAAGCTCATAGTATAAGCTTGATCTGTTTCCAGCTTTTGAGGCATTTAGAGCTTATTCAGTGCTTATTTTTGAGCCCAAAACTTGCCTCAGTGGACAATTTATACCCTGCACCATCAGCAGACTTTATGTTGTTTTAGCTTATTTTGTGCTTATTCTGTGCTTATCTTTGCCTAAGATTGCTTTTTCTGAGTTCACCTTTAAACAATAGTTGGTTTGTAGCTTATTTTAGGATTCCTAGCTTAGTGGAATGGCTTTTTAGCTTTTTAGCTTGTTTCCTTTTCTTTAAAACTGATAAGCAAATCAGCGCTTCTTTTGAGCTTATTTGTGAGATATAAAAAATCCTCCTTCACAAAAGTTGCTTAAATTGAGCTTATTTACAACTTTGTTTTAGAAAGTTTTCAAAAAAATAAAAAATAATAAAAAGGGAATTCGGGGAAGTCCAAGGTGAATGGGGACTCGAACCCTAGACCTCAACCCAAACTCACCTTTACACCACACACAAGCACCAACTGCCCTAGGGACTTTCTCTGGTAAACCTTTGCACAATTTTTCATTTAACCTTGTTTTTCTATTGTAAGCTTATCACACAGTTTGCTTAATAACTGCTTATCCCATAATTTTCCATTTTCATTTACTATTTTTAATCTATTTTTCTTTTAAATTATGTTTTTAATTCATAATAAAAAATAAAAAAGTCAAAAAAATATAATTCTTTTTCCTAAAATTTTCTTTTATCATTTAGGATTTAGGAAAAATAAATTTGCACTTGTAGGATTAATTTTTAATAGATTCTAATTTTAGGCTCGTGTTTATAATTCCCGACTCGCGTTTTTAAGTTAATTAAGTTGTGTTTCATTTTTCTTTGTAATTTTGTTTGCCATAGTTTTAGTAGATATTAAAAACACAAAAAATCCAAAATCCAATCATCAAGCATTTTAATTCCTAACCGATAACAAAATCCTCGATTCACACCTCGCTGGGACACGACCTGGGTAATCACTTATCCGGTATCTCACACAGTATTCACGGGTTTTGCACGTTGACCTTTTTCCTAAGAGGTTGACTAGTTGATTCCCAAGTATCACGGGGATCCGATACTATATTTATATATATACTCACACACGGATCATGTATCCTGTGTGTTATCGCAAAGCTGCTAAGGCAATTCTATCGAAAATGAAAAAGACACTTTCTATCGCAAATGAAAAAGGCACTTTCTATCGCAAATGAAAAAGGCACTTTCTATCGCAAATGTAAAAGGCACTTTCTATCGCAAACCTCCAAGGCTATTTCTATCGCTAATTTGTTTTGAGCATTCTATCGCAATTGTAACTTTAGATTTCTTTTGCAATTGTAGAAAATATTAGCAACTTAAATAACTTTTATAAATTTGATTCGTGCTTAATTTATACAACATCGAACGTGAACTCGGTATTCTATCACTTGTATAAGTGTGACGAATACTTCGACAAGGATATATCTACTAGTTTGTATAAATTAGTTAGATCGTTTATATAAATTGCAAATTTATATAAATTGCATATTTCTATATAAATTGAAATTTTGCCAAAATTTGTATAAATTTTGTCTAAATTAATATTTCTATAGAAATTGTCATTTTATCTAAATTGTAATTTACATAACTTTGTCGAATTTGTTAACTTTAGATCTTGTCTAAATTATAGTCTAGTCAAATTTAGTAACTTTATTTAATTTGCTACGTTTATCTAAATTGTAATAGTCTATCTAAATTGTAAGTTACTTCAAACGATCTTCAGCAAGGGACCAAGACTTCACAACAACAACTGAGCTTAACCTTCAACAACCACAACTTCTATTTCATTGCAACGATCCTGAATCAACTTTATCATACAACATCAACAATGACTACTCAACAAGACATCCATGCAGCCGGTGCAGAAAACCGTCCTCCCATGCTAGAAAAAGGTGGTTATCTTCCATGGACAAGCCGTATACTTCGCTATATCAAAACCAAAGACAATGGTAAACTCCTGCTTCACTCCATCAATCATGGACCATTCAAGCCTCGTCAAGTGTTTGACCATGGGGATCCAAATGGAACACCTCCCACACCACCATTCTATCGTGATCAAGAAGAACATGAATACACAGAACAGGATAGGAAGCAAATTGCAGCTGATGACTTAGCAATGCACTTAATTCAACTTGGTTTACCACGGGAAATATTTGCTACTGTTGACAGTTGTGAAACTGCTTATGACATGTGGGAGAGAGTTAGAAGGCTTTGTCATGGCACTGAAATTGGACAACAAGATGTTGAGAACAAGCTTCTAACTGAATGGGAAAAGTTCACCTCCACTCCAGCGGAACCCATTGAGTCCTACTACACAAGGTTTTGCACTCTAATGAATGAGCTCATCAGGAACAAATTGACACCAAGGCAAATTGTTCAAAACATCAAGTTCATCAACAACTTACCAGAGGAATGGGGATGATATGTCACTATTGTCAACCAAACAAAGGATCTTCATCAGGTGAACTATGATCAGCTCTATGACTTTCTCAAACAAAACCAGGAAGAGGCAAATGAAGTCAGGAAAGAGAAGCTAGCCAAGCAACATGATCCTCTTGCATTACTTGTTCAATCACCAACACCTTCAACAGTGAATACACAACCATCATCATCAACTCCCACTCAGAACTACATGCAACAACAATTCGTTCAACAAACTGCTGTCATACCACAACAACCATTCTACCCACAACAACAACAAGTCATTCCAAAACAACAGTATCCACCATTCCAAGAAACAAAAGTCAATGACCAGGATGAAGCTATTGCTGCTATGACACATGCATTTGCCTTAATGTCAAAAGCATTCCAAGGACGCTATTCTACACCAACTAACAACAACCAAAGAATTTCATCGAACACTCGCAACAGGCAGATTGCACAGCCGAGTTTCAACATGGGTCATCAAGGACAAATGGTTGGAGTTTATGGGAATCAGCAAGGATATGCTACAGGGTTTCAGATGGGTAATCAAGGGCAATATGCAGGAAATCAGATGGGTCAGTATGCAGGGAATCAGATGGGTCAAGTTGTTGGAAATCAAAGGGGTCAGAATGTTGGTAATCAGTTTGGGAGTGTTGCTCCAGTTGCTGGGAATGTTGGGAATATGAATCAAGGGAATATGTTCAAGTGTTTCAACTGTCAGGGTATTGGTCACATGGCAAGGAACTGTCCCACCAAGCCTAGAAATAAAGATCCAGCTTATCTGCAGAAAGCATTGCTGTTGGCACAGAAGGAAACGGCCGGGTTATAGTTGAGTGCAGAAGAGAATGATTTCATGGCACTTATGGATAATATGGAAGACATTGAGGATATCGATGCCAACTGCATTTTCATGGCAAATCTTCAGGAGTTTAAATATGATACGGATTCTGAAGCACCTCCTGCTTATGATATCAATGGAGTCTCTGAGGTACAACCATATGCTACATGTCACAATAATGAAATATTTGATATGTCACCTCAAAATGAACAGCATCTTGCGATTCCTACTCTCACTTATGATACATATATGGACAACCCAAGTTGTAGCAATAATAATTTGGCAAATCCAGATATGGATCCTAATGGAGGCTTCGAGTCACAACATACTAAGAATGATGAGGAAACACGTGCGTTATTTAAATCATTATTGAATAACTTATTGGGAATTAAATATTTTGAAGTTTAAGTATCGAGAAAATCTCTCAAGTGATTAAATCTGGTAGCAGTAGAGTTAAGTCTGGTGAGTTCCAAAGTTAAGTCTGCTGGTTATCTGCTGGTTAAGTCTGGTCGTTGAAGTTAAGTCTGGTGGTTAAGTCAAGTGTTAATTCTGGTGACTATCTGAGTTAAGTCTGCTTGATGAAGATATTAAGTCTGGTTGACTAAAAGTCAATAATATACGGTAGATAATATCTTACCCCATGTGCTCAGTCTTTATCTTATACTCACAGAACAAGTTGTAAACATAGATACATGTTGTATCTTAGTTACTGATACACATAAGATAAGCTAGCAAGTTGTTTGACAAGACTTAACATTATTGTAAAGATCTTTCTTGTGTTATAAAAGAAAGATCTTAGACTAGAGATATAAGTCTGTTAAAAATATATTGCAAAATATATATATCTCAAGAACATAGAACAAAAACAATTTCACAAGATATAGAAACATAAGATTCAAGGTTGTAACCCTAGTGATAACTCAAGATCACTCGTATTATTATCTTAATAATATTGAATCGTTTGGTGATAAGCTTTCACTGTTCATTGTCATATAACAAATACAACTGTTCCATTTCCATAACCGTAATAACCTTCTAAGTGTGATTAAGTAGATTCCGCATACTTAATCATATTCTCTCAATATATCATATACACAAAGTACAAAAGGTTTAACAACCTTAACAGTGTATCGATCGAATCCTAACAAGTGGTATCAGAGACAGGCTGATATTATTGATTTAGAAGAAGAAACTTTAGAAATGGATGAACAAGATACTGCTACAAATGTTGTTGCAAAGTTGTCCATGATCAAACAAAATGAGTTTGAGTTATGGAGGTTGAGAATTGAGCAATATTTCATGGTCCAAAATTATGCTCTTTAGGATATCATTCTGTATGGTGATTCATTTACACTAGGTTATACAGATATTATTCTTGAAGGCAAAACTGAAAGAAGAAGGAATACTGGACCATCTAACAATGATGAAAAGATACAGAAGAGGAATGATCAAAAGGCAAGAAACTTGTTGCTTATGACCATTCCTGGTGAACAAATGCTATCTTTTAGCAAGTATCCAGATGCAAAAACTCTTTTTGAAGAGATTTGTGCATGGTTTGGTGGTAATGAAACTACCAAGAAAACACAGAAGACATTGCTAAAACAACAATTTGAAAACTTTAGTTCAAATAGCAATGAATCACTTGATAAGCTGTTCTCAAGATTACATAAGCTTTTCAGTCAGTTAGCTGTGTTGGGTGTTGAGATAGCCAAGGAAGATCTCAACATGAAGTTTTTGAGAAGCCTACCTGATGACTTCCATACTCATGTGGTTGTCTGGATGAACAAACCAGACATTGAAGTCATGAAACTCAATGATTTGTTCAATAACTTCAAAATTGTTGAACAAAGTCTAAAGAAGTCTGGAATCTATAGTACTAGTTCTGGGAATGTGGCACTCTTGTCATCTCCTAGTATTAGTAAGTCAGATGAGGTAGATGAAGAAGTAGGTGTTTCTACTGCTATTTATGGTGGTCCTTCTACTAGTTCACAAAAGAATGTTGCAGGACTTGGAGATCCGGCATTCTATGTATTCATGTCTAGTCAAACTAGTGGTTCTCCTCTAACTCATGAAGATCTTGATCAGTTGGATGATAATGATTTGGAAGAGATGGACATCAAATGGCAGGTTGCTTTACTTAGCATAAGGGCTAAGAAGTTCTGGCAGAGAACTGGTAAGCAGATTACCATTGATGGTAATGAAACTACTGGGTTTGATAAGAAGAAAGTAGAGTGTTTCAACTGTCACATGTTAGGACACTTTGCTAAAGAATGTAGAAACCCAAGGAAGCAGGACAATAGAAGCACATGGTATAGGCAAGAGAAGAAGAAGGAAATCACAGTTGAGAAACCAAGGGCTATACTAGCCATAGATGGTATCAACTATGATTGGAGCTTCATGCCTGATGAAGTGGAAGCACCAACAAATGCTGCACTGGTGGCCACTGAGACTGCTCTAATGGCCTTTTCTAATTCAGAGGTAAATTCCATTATTAAATGTACTGAATTATGTTCTGCTCTTAAAGCTTACGAAGATCTTTAAAAGAGATTTGATGATCAACTAGAACAATTATATGATGCATTAGCCAACTTAGGTAACCATAAAAGAGGTATATCTGTTGTTGAAAAAAAACTTGTACATGATCAAGAAAATGAGTCTAAGTTTGCTGATGACATGAATGCTCTTCAAAGAAAAATAGATTTTCAAGCTGAAATAATTTGTTCAGAAAGAGCAGCTCTAGCTAAAGCCCTAAATAACAGTGAAAATGTTAAGATAACAGTATATGCCTTAGCTTATGCCTCAGAGGAAATGAATAAGATTTAGGAAGCTCAAGAAATCAATAAAGCTAAGTCTGGTTTAGGATACAAATCTGTTCCTCCATCATACAGAGGTGTTCCTTCACCTACAGGTATTGACCTAGCACACGCAGATTTTGCTGAGTTTCAAGAACCAATAATGGAATATGGTTCTAAGTCTACTGAGGGTCCTAAGATAGAAAAAGTAAGTGAGAGTTTAAATAAAACTTCACTTCCTAAGGACAAGGTGTCCTTTGTTAAGAAAGGAGATGCTATAGTTGTTGAGAATTGTATAACTGATAGTGATGAAGATGAACAGGTTATGTCTAAACCTGAAAAGGTTAAGAAAGCAGGAACAAGGGTTCCTAAAGTGATCAAAAAGGATATTGTTAAGCCTAGTTCAAACATTAAACATGTTAGGCAACCAGTTAAATATTGTGAACAATATAGATCCACTAGCAAGCCCAGAGGTAACCAAAGAAATTGGAATGGCCTCAAGTCTAACCAATTAGGTGATGACTTTTTCTTTTATAATAAAGCTTGTTACACATGTGGTAGTTTTGATCATCTTGTAGCTTTCTGTGACAAATGGGTATCTGGGTATGAAAACAATAGAGTGAATTTTAAAAGGCAAACTCCTCAAACTCACTTTCACTCTAAGTCTAAGAGAACAAAACCTAGAGCAGTTACCAAAGCAGTTGTCAAAGCAGTTTCTGCTGCTAGACCATTCATGACTGTTAACCCAAGCCCAACAGTTAAAAATGCAAAATCTTTTTATACAAATGCATCAAAGACTGTTCAAAGGCCCATTCAAACAAAAGCAGTGTTCCAAAAACAAGTTTGGAAACAAAAGGGGACAACTATAAAGTCAGCAGTTAATTCTGCTAAGCCAACAGTTAATTCTGCTAGGCAAGCAGTTAATTCTGGTTGGCCAGTAGTTAAGTCTGCTGCTTGGGCAAAGAGGGTGCTGTTAAGGCCTCAGCATGTTGGGTTTGGAATTCAACTAAATCAAATGTTGCATCAACTGTTCTAAAAAAATTAAATTACATTGATGCAAGAGGCAGATCCAAGTCAATAATGGCTTGGGTCCCCAAACAAAACTAATACTTCTCATCTATGTGCAGGAACATTCAATTGATCAACAAGAGGATCAAGGATACTCAGATAGTGGATGTTCAAGGCACATGACAGGCAACAAGTCCTATCTTTCTTATTTTCAAACATTAGATGGTGGATATGTTACCTTTGGAGGAGGTGTTGGTGGCAAAATTTCCGGTAAAGGTACAATCAAAACTAGAAATTTAGATTTTGAAGATGTGTACTATGTACAAGAGCTAAATTATAATCTTTTTAGTGTCTCACAAATGTGTGACAAAAAGAACAAAGTTCTTTTCTGAGAGACTGAATGTCTTGTACTTTCTCTTGATTTTAAGATGCCTGATGAAAGTCAAGTACTTCTTAAAATTCCTAAAAAGGGCAATATGTACAGTGTTGACATGAAGAACATTGTTCCCAAAAAGGATTTAACTTGTCTTGTTGCAAAGGCCACATTGGATGAATCAATGAAATGGCATAGAAGGCTTGGTCATATTAATTTCAAAACCATAAATAAAATTGTTAAGAATGGTTTGGTAAGAGGTTTACCTCACAAAAGATTTGAAAATGATCAAACATGCATTGCTTGTCTTAAAGGCAAACAACACAAAGCCACTTGTAAGCCCAAGATTTTTAACTCTATCAATCAATCAATGTTTATGCTTCATATGGACTTATTTGGACCTGTTTTAGTAAGTAGTATAATGCATAAGAGATATTGTCTTGTTATAATTGATGACTATACCAGATTTACATGGTTTTTTTTTTAGCTACTAAGGATGAGTCACCTAGCATCCTTAAGACATTCATTACACAGGTAGAAAACCAAGTAGACAAGAAAGTGAAAGTCATTAGATGTGATAATGGGACAGAGTTTAAGAATAGAGTTATGGATGATTTATGCAAACAAAAAGGTATTTGGAGAGAATTTAGTGTTGCTAGAACTCCACAACAGAATGGTGTTGTTGAGAGAAAGAATAGAACACTAATTGAAGCTGCTAGAACTATGTTAGCTGATTCTAAGCTACCTATAACTTTTTGGACTGAAGCTGTAACACCCCGACCCGACAAGGGTAGAGATGTCACAATAATGGTGACATATCAGAAACATACACAAGCATACATCTTCAATAATACAAAGGAATACAAAGGTTACAAGAAATTACAAGGAAATACTAAATTTACAGAAGGATACATACTAAGTCTGAAAATATAAATTCTTCAAGTCATCTCTATAACAAAATATCTATCACAGTGTAGTCTTCTAAGTCCAATGATACTCTCCACTCATACCCAGCTTCCTACTAAAACCTGCCGCAGGAAAAGAAATGCGGCTGAGCTACGAGAGCTCAGTGAACAGATATAACGGTAACAAAGCAGTAATAAAGAATAGTACAGAGTGTCAGAAATATATGTCATGCAGATATAATCAGAATCAAAGGATAAATAAAGGAGTAAGGATAAAGGATAGGGAATAATAAGTAGATAAAGGTAAAAGGAAATAGTGCAAGGTATAATAATGGTCAAAGGTAAGTAATGTATATGGTAAAGGTAAACAGTAATCCACCACGAGCCCAGAAACAGAGATATAATATATATAACCATGCCATCATCATCAATCAGAGAGGTGTCCTCTCAGTAACCAGATAATATGAGGGGTGTCGTCATGTATCAAATATATATGGAGTAGCTAGCTCCCAGAGGTTGTGAAAGACGTGTATCACACACACCATCAGTCACCAGAGATATAACAGATAATATAAACAGATAACATAAACAGAACAAATCTAGGATGCATCCATACGCCCCAGGTGGCCAGAGTCTACCAATACATGCCAGATAAAATAAAGTCAGGGACGGGACAGGTCATCACTCTCCTGCCCTAGAGTCATGCCATCGGTGCATCAATGACATGGACATGAAACCCTCATGCCTAGTGAGGTGGC
Organism: Artemisia tridentata subsp. tridentata; assembly: GCA_021014915.2. Classification (NCBI taxonomy): domain Eukaryota; kingdom Viridiplantae; phylum Streptophyta; class Magnoliopsida; order Asterales; family Asteraceae; genus Artemisia; species Artemisia tridentata. The sequence continues at coordinate 193,273,278 of CP139501.1, forward strand.
TCGGGTATCAAACCGTGGGTCAAAGGTCAAGTATCATGTCATAAACAGAGGGTCATGTAAAAAGGTTCAGATTATAAGGTCCATGTCAGATGTTACAGAAGTGTATATCAGAGATTCAGAAATCAGATAGGTTTATATCAGAGTTTATAACAATGTTCAAGTCCAGGTTCAGAAATAGTATACCAGATTAATGCTTATATCAAAGTTTAAATTAAGTTTCAAAACAAGAGTTTATAACCAGGTTTAGAATAAGGTTTAAATCAAGGTTCAATAGGTCATATCAAAAATTCATAATCAAAAAGGTTTATAGGTTCATAGAAAAGATTTTAATTCAAAGGTTTCATATTTAACTTGTATTTAAAAAATCTTCCAATGACTTTCATAAAATGATGTTTGGTAAAACCTTCTTATACATATAGTCTTTAAAAGAAATTTTCATAAAACCTTTAGTGCTGTTTATAACATCGTACTCAAAAGCTTTTCAAAAACATTTTCATATCATTAAGGAAAGTTTCCAATTTCAGTTAAAATGTCAAAACGAATCTTCAGGGTATTCAGAGGTTTGCATATTTAGGTCACAAGGTAATGAGTCAAGTATCAAGGGAAAATTCAGAGTCAGATATCATGTCAGAATCAGAGTATTATAACAGGTTCATTTGTCAAAGGGTTTATAACAGATGGCTCAGAATCAAGTTTCATAACAAAGTTCATATCAGGAATTATAACAAAGGGAATCATATGAAAGGTTCAAAGTAAAGGGGATCATAGCAATGGCATCAATACAGAAGCTGACAGATCAGAAAAATGAAAGAGATCATGAGAAACCTGTGAGAAGGTTCAGAATATCTGTACCTTATACCGCAGGTGAAAACACACAACAGAAATACCAAGATCGGAAACCAACTCCATCTTCAGCGCATCTACACGAATACACGGTCGTCTTACTATTAATATCTTAATTAAATCAGATTTCTCACTTTAGTCGGCTTTCTATTTTTAGTAACTTTCCAGAATTAGTAAGTTTCCATTTTTAGCAGGTTTCCATAATTAGACAGATTCAATTATAATTAGGTTAAGTATACAATTATGGAAATAAAGTACATTTTAGCAAGTTATAAAAGTATAGGGTTAAACATGACAACATTTCATATTATTTTAGGGTTTAACATGTCATTATGCCAAAGTTAAAGGTCTAAAGTGAAAATATCATAAGTTTCATATTAAATCCATAAGTTTATAATGTTTACTATTTAAATCCCTCACCTTTACCCTTTATACGATTTAAACCCTTTAGTTTTACCTTTTACGAATTAACCCTTTATTTATATAATTTACAATCTCAATCCTTATAGTTTAATAAATATCAATTCGGTCCAAATATTCACCACATTTACACCTCACACCCTTTACATATTATATTATATGAACACACCTTTAGGTTTCCAGAATTTACAAAACAAACCCTCATCTTTATTTAATTTCAAACCGAATACATAAATACACATATTTACCATTTAAACCTTTATCTTCCAAATTTTACACATAGGACCCTCATTTTATATTTTTCTATGATTACCCCTGGTCCATATTAACTTACAAAAATAACCCATGAGTTTAAAGAATTACGAAACACACCCTTATACTTTTATTTATTCCAATCGGTATTATACCCAAAATCGTATAAACCCTAATCAAAATCATCCCAATCAAAACCAATCATTAACTCATCATTTATTATCATTAATTAATCAGATCTATCACACGAACCCTAAACCCAAATCGTTATATTAGGGTTTTATATTTTTTCGTTATTACTCTTTAAAATCCGATCGACAACAAAATTAAACCAAGATGAATTAGGCTTCAACCATTACAACAATCATTTTCCAGAATTATATGATGATGTTAGAACTCAGATAAAATAGATTCGAAATCCAGAAAATTCGTATGAACACGTTCGGATTTATTTTCGTTTTTTTTAGGGTTTAATGATTCGTTAATTTCAATTCGACCAGAGTATGTTGCATGGATCAATTTTGCCATTTTATATGAATCGTATACGATGTAAATAGCACAATAAAAATACCAGATGTGGTTTAGAACGATCGGATGGAGTGTGAGAGTTTTGCACTTCTCGGCTTCAACAAAAACTAACAAATATCAAAACCAACAAACCGAGCTCCTATAAATCGAACATCCATTTTTCTAGCCTTCTTCTATCATCAATGAACTCAAGAAAATGCTTGAGGGCCTCCAGAAATTCGTATGGATCGTGTGTGAGTTTTAGTGTGTGTTAGGGTTCGAAAAAAATGTGTGGAGCGTATAGTATGGATAGAACCGTGTATTTTCACTAATTTTATTGACAGAATTTTCGGTTGTTAATTGATATATGAAGGACGTGTGATTGATTTGGAATTGTATTTCCATAATTAGTGTGGTCTTATCTTATTAATATACATTATAAATAATTTTACAAATGATAACATGTATAATCGGCCCAATGTATATATCAAATAATGTGACAAGTGTTTTTATGGCATGTAAAATGTAGTGACAAAAATTTCTTACTTCATATGTTGCTCGTTTCCAGAGGTTTGGGATTTATTTGGCGTTTTAAACACTTATTAATTAAATTTTCAAGTTACAGGGGTATTTTGGTCATTTTACATGTGTTGAAATTTCGGGTATTACAACTTCTTCCCCTCTAAAAGAAAATTTTCGTCCTCGAAATTTGAAGTCGTAAGGTTAGACAACGTCGTAGCAAATCGTAAAAGGTCGTCACGAACATCCTCACGTCCGTGGAGGTTCTTCCAAAAGAATCTTCAGACAATTTGTTTCTCATGAATCGATCAACACAAAATGGGTTCAGATTTCCTCAGACAGAGACAAATTAGGTTGATTTCAGATCAGAAGGACCATACAATATAAAATGGATGATAGGTGGATCTTCCGAAAAGCTTGAACAGAATTTCAAATCAGATTAACTGCATTATCAGTAGAGAGCTCTACAAGGAGTTCAAGATTTATAACTGGGGTCAACAGAATGCAAAACGAGAGTCAAAACTCATCCAGATGTCTAGTGAACGGAAACAGAGTATACGCATAGGTAGAATGAACCTAATGTCTCACTAATCACGGATAAACCAACGGAGATCAGATTCTAAACTTCTTAGGTACTCCCTCAAGATATCCTATGGCCACAATGAGTGCACGTTATATGGTGTAAGTATTATCACGTTGATCAGGCGTCATAATACTAGCACCACATAAATATGCCTTCATGATGATCATACTTTATCTCGAGTCGTGAGTATAACAACCTATCTTAATCCACCTAGTACTTCTACAGTCTCAGAGTCAACCAGATCAAAGTCATAGTCAAGAGAGCAACCAAAACTATTCGCAAGAGTATCAGAATTCCAGATTTCCTAGCAGAGTAAGGCACGCCGTCACAAGCATCAGATTTTCCACAGTTCGCCAAAATTCCTCAGAACAAAACCATCATCGAACATACGAAAATAAGCACGGGGCTGAAATGCTTCTAGGAAACTTAAATCATTAGCGGATCTTATCATGATATAAAGAAGCTTAAGGGAGTCAACGGAAATGAAAACTAATCGTCAATAACTTCGGTCTTCACAGAATCAATTCTTCCAAACATAAAAGGTCTGATTCAGAAATCCGTTCATCCAAAACATCTACTCTCTTCAAGTCCGGCTAATATGTCTTCGTTTTTTTTTCCATCAATCTGGAAGTGAAGCAAAATCGTCTGGTTCATCACGCCTCCTGCAGTTCTTCTTGGAATGTGATGGAGTAATGTGAATTTCTGGCACGATCTTTAAGTTTCTTCATCATCCAGTCTGCTTCCGCCCTCAATTCATCTTAGTACAACCAAGATGAATAGGGAAGTGAGACTGCATGTCTTCATTAGCTCTCAATTCTTCTTCTGCATCGCCAACACTTCTGTCTTGTATGGAATGTCTTCACTCTTCAGGGTAGTCATCGCGGTTGTCAACTCCAGGTCAGGTAGTGAAGTAATTCTTCTGATGCATTTTTAGTTGTCTTGATGCATACGCAAAACCTTCTGAGTCTCTTTCTGAAATGTCTCAAAATTTGTTTCGTCTGAAGGTATGGAAACAAATTTCTATTTCAGCTTTCCAAAACTCCGTCCTCAATCAAACTAAGCTGTTTCTCTCTGGTCACGAAATTTATCAAGGGTAACGCAAGTTGTAAACGTCTTCAGAATTCTGATGCAAGGTTCAAAAGATTTCAGTTTACCATTTTGTTATCGGTCTTGACCATTCGGTGATAGTTTCAAAATTTGCGGGATTTAAAAAGGGATATTCTCAATCAAGAAAAACCGTTGTCTCAACAGATATCAATCTCTCAGAATGCACAAGTGATCGTCAAATTTCTTACAAAGTGCAAAAATGATTTTCATGTTCTTCTTCGTCTCCGAATGTACTATTAAGTCATACAATGACCATTTGCCCAAGTACTCACGAGAACACATTCATTTATCAAATTTACAGAATAGTCAGAGCTTTAGCTAATACTATTAGCATCACAAATCTTTATATCAGTCGTTACAAATGCGGACAGCGATCTCAAGAATAACCTCAATTCATATTTCCATCTGAAGGAAACTTCGTGCTCTGAAATTGAATAGATACAAAGTCGTTTCAGGGTGGAGAAATAAGGGTTCCAAATAGCAATACGGTTCAGCTTCCAGAATCAATACATGTCTCCTGTCATTATTCTTCTTTATCGCAAACAAAACTGAAATACGTTGATGAACTCAAATAAGTACATTTTATTACTATCATTTATCCTATTTATTTGACTTGTTTTATTATATTATCTTTGAGAATTGATACGTTAATGTTTACTTTTGTAATTCTCAGGTAAAAACAAGTATTATGTGAAACTTGGCGATTTTGGACCAATTATGGAGCAAAACAAACAAGAAGTTAAGAATCTATTGTAATGTACAAGATCAACACCATTCTGCTACAGATACGCCGCATCCTACTTCTTACATACGGCACATCACTATCAAGATTTCACAAGTTATAATCCAAGACGGCAAAGGACATGTGCCGCATACAAGAATGAAGTTACGCCGCATCTTCTGGCGGTGTACGAATATTCCTGAAGATATTAATCTTGGACCCCACGTGAAGTTAAGTCAATGCGCCGCATCTACTTATCCTATGCGCCGCATCTAGCCCTCAGACAGAAACTATAAATACCCCAAAGTCAGACGAATTTCGGAGTTCAATTCTACACAACAAGACCGAAGACCGAAGAAACCCTAAAGCCGAATTCAGACGAAGTAGCAGCACAAGACACACCCTAAACGAAGATACAAGAGCTGTAAGAAGGTCCTGCATGTATTCAATTCATTAAGTAGTTTTGTTTTATTGTATTAGTACACTTTAATTCATCAGGATTGATGGGCCGATTCCATGTGACTACGGAAAACCATGGGCACCCCTTAAAATTGCTTTCCCATTAATTAAAGTTTATGTGTTGATGTCTTTGGTGACTTTTATTAGTGCATTGATAACCTCTGTGTCAAGCTGAGCATTGATCGGGTCGCCATGCCTCTGTCCTCGCCTATTTATTCTATCGCCTATGTATTCTATCGTCTGTAGAAAAGTAGGAAGAAAGGGTAAGTAGGATAGACATAAGTAATCATTAAGGGTTTACTCGCCGATAAGATTAGAGCCAACGAGAAAGGGTTAATTACATACACTTCATATAAAACTAGCAATAAAACAAGTGACAAGCTACTTAATTATCAGGACAGGTCTTCATATTGTCTCAAGTATCTATCTGTGTACGTGTGTGCTAATCACTGATTCGTGCTTATTAGTTTAGTTTATATTTAATCATAACCAAACCGTACCAGTCTCTCAGGCTGACCCCCCTTGCATTAGATTAGGTTGTATAGCTAACTTAAGATATTAAAATACTGATTAGAATAACTAGATAATACGTTCCACTCTTAGTGATCGACACTCTACTTACCATTATATTCATACTGACCGGGTACACTGCTCGTGAAAGTGTGTGTTTTATTGATAAGTCGGCTAAATATAAATTTAAAACTTGAATACTGCTAAAACCACAACGACACACCGTGGATATAAATTAGAGCATAACAAGCACACGCATCAAGTTTTTGGCGCCGCTGCCGGGGAGTGAATTGTTATTATCTGTTAATTTGATTAGTATTTTAATTAGGTTTTAATTTTTTTTAATTCTAACCACTAACTCCGTTGTATATTAGTTAATTTGCATTCATTGTATTATTTGCATATTTTCTGTTTTTGTGTGTTTAATTTTTGTTTCTTTTTGCTTGTTTTTATTTTTGTTTTTATTTTTTTTTTTCTGTTTTTCTGCATACTGCTATCGTTGTACTGTGCTAATTCAAACGATACGGCGCATCTGTTTTCACAGATACGGCGTATTGCGTTTAATTTATATAAAATACAACGCGTTTAATAAATTCGAGTACGGCGCATCTTTCCCCAAGATACGGCGTATTCTGTTTTTAATAAGAAATTTTTCTAAACGATAAAGCTATACGACGCATCTGTTTTTGCAGATACGGCGTATCTATTATTTAAATTAAAAACAGTTTTCGAATTATTAAACAGATACGACGCATCGATTTTTATCGATACGGCGCATCTTCTGAATCAAAAATCTTGTATTTTGAAACGTAACGAAAATACGGCGCATTAACTTTTGTTAATACGACGCATTCAATTTTGATAAATATAATTGATTTTTGATAATTTAACTGATACGGCGCATTCTAGATTATAAGCGGCGTATCTATTTTCTGAATAAAAGTCTGATTAAATTTCAACGATTATAAGATACGGCGTATCCAACTTTTTGGATACGGCGCATCATCTGCAGATATCAGTTATTTTTATTCTTATATTCGTTTCTAAATTCATTAATCTCTCTTCTAGCGAACAAATCCGACTTACGATTTTACCTATGATGACAGGTTTTGCTATGGAAGACATGTCAGTGAACGGATATCTTGCTACGGAACTCTTGCTTTCGTATTCATTCGAAAGGGTAGGTTTTGAAGATGTCAACTTCAATGTGCTCATGATTAATGCCGATTTATTCTCTTGGGAGACCCCTCTTGAAGCTACTTATAAGGAAATCAAGCGCTTATGCAATATTGAAGATGGGATATTCTCTTATGATTTACTAATGAGCTACACTGAAGATGAATTGTTACTCTTATGGCCCATCATTGAATCTAAAGGATTAACTTGGACTACTATCGAAGAAAAAGATGGGAAATTCCAAATTGAATACATGAACTCAGCAAATATAGTCAACAAATCGAGCAACGAAAGCTATGAAGTCCAACCTTTACAAACTTCTTATATGCCTTATTCCGAACAGTATTGGGGATTAGATAAAAGCTATCTGGATAACGAAAGAATGTATGCAGAATCGGAGATACTATTTCATGGAAAGTTGGTAAGGTTGATGGATATCTCTTTAGAAGAGTGGCTTGAACTTAAATACGACAATCCAAAATTTGCTCCTATGAATGAAGTCAAAAGGACTGTGACCTCATGGTTGACACGAAGTTTTAAAGAACAATTTAATGAGTTCATGGAGATAAGAAGGAACATGATTGGTAACACTAGCTTTGACGTTAACCACGATCCTAACAATGTTGATTTTTCAAATTGGTTAGCTAGTAAGTTCAATAACCATAAGAGCATGGACCGAGCTACTAAAGATGTGTTATGGGTATATTGGATGAGAGGTGATGATGAGGAGGTAGAGAGCAACAATGGAACGCCAGATGACAATTCAACAATCGAGGAAGGCATTAAAGAACTATTCAGCATTGACATTGATGTGTTCAATTATGAGACACCTTTGTGCAAACAATTCAAAGAATTTAATTACCTTCTTCAAATCGACGCTGATGTGCTTACTGGAGATCTACCAGGATTCAAAACTTATGATGATTTCAAAAACGCCTGGTACTACGAATGGAATGACCAAATACCATGGGTTTGGGATAAACCATGGGAATTTGAGCATATTAATCACACTTGTACACCTTTTTGTTTCAAGGATGGAAGTAGTGTATGGCCAACCTGTGATAATAAGAGTCATGGAACTTGTAATGGGGGAAGTATAATTGGAATGAAACGGGTTGGAAACGATGTATACTTTGAAGACGACGATTGGTATGAAAAAGTTGAATACTGCCCACGTAAAGCAGAGGCTTTGCAAGAAAAAGGTAGAATCAACTACTTAAAAGAACTTAAGGGAGCGTCGGACACTACTTTCTGGGAATGGGTGCATGGACAATTTGATGATTACTCAAAGCTTAGTCGACGCTTGCAATGGGAATTGAAAAATGAGTGGGATGAGATTCAAGACTATTATCAATCCTTTAACGTGGTTAATTATGATCCCTATGATAATAACGATGAGTCGCGAGAAGAATTGATTGATGAACTTGATGACTATTTGAATAAGGATCCTTATTTTAAGTTTGTTGATAAAGACGAAGAAGAATTCACCAAGAGAAAATGTCAACTACTTGGGATCCCTTATAATAAGCCACCCATGATTATTTCTGAAAAAATTAAAGTATCAATTACTCTTTGGGACCTGATGAGGAATATGTTGCGACGAAGACCAAAGCTTATATTAGATTAAGTCGAACGAAAGAAAATGTTGCGGAGCAATACGGGAACATCTTTCGGATGAAAGAAGAAGGATGGCACGTAACAAGAACAAAATAAAGAGCTGAACGTGAGTCTAACTTGAAGACTCTGGAATAAAGACAAGTGCTGACCGGGAGACAACCCGGAAAATTTTTTACTATTCTGTTATGTGTCGAGTCAGTCAGGCCCGCAGAAGATACGGCGCATCTCAATCCTTAGATGCGACGCATCTCCTGCACTGGTCATATCTTAATTTATTTTCTGCATTTTTATTTTTAACTTTAAAACTTTCTGTCACTATTTTAATGCGGCGCATCCCTGGTTAAGGATGCGACGCATCTTCTATTCTGATTCGTATTTATTCCAGGCTCGATACGGCGTATCTTCTTCCATAAGATACGGCGTATCGACTGACCTGATGATTTTAAGTTTAATTTTTTAAGTTTTATTTTTACTAACTACTAATGTATTATGCAAGTTTGAACTTTCTTAACTCAGGTGTGTTTAAGTATTGAATGGTATTATAGATTCCTGCGTTTTTTTGGATACATCACTGATGCGCGTGATGTGTCGTTGCGGTTTAGCAGTTTTAATGCCTACTCAAGTTTTAAATTTATATTTAGCCGACTTATCAATAACACACACACTTAACGAGCAGTGTACCCGGTCAGTATGAAGATAATGGTAAGTAGAGTGTCGATCACTAAGAGTGGAACGTATTATCTAGTTATTCTAATCAGTATTTTAATATCCTAACGCAAGGGGGTTTCAGCCTGAGAGACTGGCACAGTTTTGTTTGCAATTAAATAATAAAATAAACAAATAGGCACGAATCAGCAAGTAGCACACACGTACACAGATAGATACTCGAGACAATAAGAGGGCTGTCCTTATGATTAAGTAGATTGTCACTTGTTTTATTGATAGCTTTATATGAAGTGTATGTAATTAACCCTTTCTCGTTGGTCCTATTCTCATCGGCGAGTAAACCCTTAATGATTACTTATGTCTAAAAGTTATTCCTAAGTGATCAATTTAGAAACAACCGTGGGAGCCACATCTTGTCCCGCAGTCGGATGCCCGCAAGCCACTAATAAACACAGAGGTTATCAATGCACTAATAAGTAGTAACCAAAGACATCAACATATAAACTTTAATTGATGGGAAAGCAAGTATTAAAGGGAGTGCAATCTTTCGTTGTCACATTACACAAGCCACCAATCCTGATGAATTAAAGTTTGCTAACACAATAAAACAAAACTACTTAATGAATTAAATACATGCAGCACCTTCTTACAGCTCTTGTATCTTCGATTTGGGTGTGTCTTGTGCTGCCTCCTTGACTGAATTCGTCCTTTTGCTCTGCTGTCCGAACTTCGGTTTTAGGGTTTCGAACTCTTTAATTCGTCTGGTCTACGGGGTATTTATAGTTTCTGTCTGAGGGAAGATGCGGCGCATCTACTTAAGTAGATGCGGCGTATGTACTTAACTTCGCGTGGGGTCCAAGATTATAATATTCAGGAATATTCGTACACCGCCAGAAGATGCGGCGTAACTCTTGATTAGATGCGGCGCATGTCCTCTTGTATCTTGGATCGTATCTGGTGATATCTTGATAGAGATGCGGCGCATGTCGAGAGTAAGATGCGGCGCATCTGGAGCAGAATTGACTTGATCTTGTCCATGTCAGTAGACTTCCACTTTATGCACGTTTTGCTCCATTATTAGTCCATAATCGCTAAGTTTCACCAAATGCTTGTTTTTTACCTGAGAATTACAAAAGTAAACGATTAAGTATCAATCCTCATACATAATATAGTAAAACAAGTCAAATTAATAGGATAAATGATAGTAATAAAATGTACTTATTTGAGTTCATCAAATATCCCCCCACTTGAACTTTACTTGTCCCCAAGTAAACCTTAGAATTTCATTTATGAAAATTTATCCTAAAAGATGTATTAGGATTTATTTTTATATTTAAGCATGTATTCGTTTATTTCATAATCACACAACTAAACACTTAACGAATTAGAAGTAAAATAAAATAAGTCGATAAAAGCAAATCTAATCGTTTAAACTGTCCAGTCGCGACGAATATTCTATCATAAGCTTGGCAAGTATACACATCTCCACCACTAAAGCTAAGGAATAACAAGTCTAAAGCGGTAAAAAGGGTTTTTAGGCTAAAGGGTTAATTATTCTTAATCACTATCGATCTCAAATTCCAGAAAAGGCGACAAAATCACAAATACATGATCGAATCCACGAACACGATACTTGCAATTGCTCAAATCCTTAACTCGAATAGGCTAAAGATAGGTCCAAACTTCACCAATAATAATATATCAAAAAGGGCGACAAAATCATAAATACATAGCCGAATCCACGACTACGATACTTAAGATTGCTCAAATCCCTAATCTCAATAAATCAAAGGTTCGGTTGGATAAAGAACAATACAGGGTATGGATAACATTTGGGATATAAATTGGTGTAAAAATAAAAATAAACAAAACAAAACAAATAGATTAAAATCCTAAGTGTGGTTAATCACTATCCCAACCATCCCATGAATAAGACTCATATCATTGAATAACTCACGCTTTAACACTTGAAACACACGCTTTTGGTAGACACGAATTATACTCAACAAAATCTTAATCAAAGAATAAACCTTAATCGGCATTCCCATAACTGCCAATTCCCATTCAATCCATAAATATAGTATAACAAATAGTGGTGATATCGACCACTTTCATAACTCTACATCGTTGGCTTAAAATAAACATCCAACTCTTTTTTTCTTTCTTTTTCTTTTCTCATTTTTTCGAATTTTTTTTTTTTTTTTTTTTTTTTTTTTTTCATTTTTTTTTTTTTTTTTGAAACATAAACATAGATGTGTAAAATTTCACCACATCACTACAACTTTCTTTCCGGATAATTTTTTTTCATACTTTTCATACTTTCAGAAATAACGGTAATAGTGAAAGTAGTAAACACACGAAAAATAAACTCAAAAATATACAATATTTACTTTCACTCCAATTTGCATTGTGCAATTTCCCGACCTAACCATAGATAATGAATTACGCATGCGAACACAGGTAATGTAAGGAAACACACTCTGCCTATAGCAATTAACCAACCACGGATTCTAATCTACAGGGTAGGCTAAGGTGTAAGGGTGTAACGAAACATTTTAAACATAGGTGTAAGAAAAGAAAGGAATGGCTCTGAGGGTTTTTCTAGGGGTATCTTACTCTAAAAATGAGAGTAACAAAAGGGTTTTATACGGGGGTTAACTAACCAGTGTAGTTAGCTAATAACACATAACATATAAAGGCTATTTGGTGTAATCCTAGAATTTTACCAAGTTAGACAAGTCATTCCAATTATATAAATAATACTCATTATGGTGGTCTCGAATAGTATACAAGCCAAGTTCTAAAGTTTACAAGTCACCGGCACACTCATAGATTTGTGAATTTTGGAAAAATCACAATTTTTGAAAATAACGTCATGTGTGCAGTTATGTAACTTAGATCTTAAACAAAAACATGCTAAAAAAATTTTAAGTTTGATATATTAAGCACATTTTAAGCATAATTTTTGAAAAAGTAGGACAAGTAAGTGTTAAGTGTTCTAATTCTCCTATCCCCCCACTTAAGTTAAACAACGTCCTCGTTGTTTGTATAAAAGGTTAAAAACTGGAAAATAAAAGAATTAGAACAAGAAAAACTCCCCTGAGATTTGCTCGGTATGATCCTCCATTAGCAAAAATCATCTTTCTTGTGGATTAGAACGTTAAAGCTTCATACTTGACGTATCCACAGGAAATCCAGGAAACTATAATACCACCAACACTTTAAAACACACCTAAGATAAGAAAGGTTCAACTTGCATAACACATTAGTAGTTAGGAAAAATAAACTTAAAAATTAAAACTGAAAATCATCAGGTCAGTCGATGCGCCGTATCTTATTGAAGAAGATACGCCGTATCGAGCCTGGAATAAATACGGATCAGAATAAAGATGCGCCGCATCCTTAACCAGGGATGCGCCGTATTAAAATAAACTGATAAATAGTTTTAAAGTCAAAAAATAAAAAAGCAGAAAAATAAAATAAGATATGACCATTGCAGAGGATGCGTCGCATCTCAGGACTGAGATGCGCCGTATCTTCGTGCGGCCTGGACTGACTCGACACAGAAAACAGAATAATAAAAGATAAATCCGGGTTGTCTCCCGGTAAGCACTTGTCTTTATTCCAGAGTCTTCAAGTTAGACTCACGTTCAGCTCATTAGTATCGATCATTGAAGGAGTCGGAAACATCACGCTCCTTCATCGCCAATTTAGTAATATTGAACACTCCTTGCTCGTCCTTAATTTCCACGCCGTTTTTCTTCAATATCTGTATAAACAAAGTCCTGTCCCTTACGGGCAGAGATGACAAAATGATAGACGGGAAATTCTTATTATCATATAGGCACAGATAAGCAAGGTGGGGTGGTAGTTCAATAAACACATCATTGTTCAAATTCGTTTTCTCAACTACTCTCCTACGTTTATTAATTACTACACAATCATACCACTCATCATCAGAATCACTAACAATATTTCGTCTAAGTTCCGTAGGTACATTAAGGTCAATGAATTCCTCAAAGTCTTCATGATTAGGATTAGTTGAGTTGTTTTGAATCAATGTTTCTCCCATAAGTCTAGCTTCAAGATCGAGGTCCATACGCTCTCTTAATCCTAGCACATAAACACCTCTAATTATGCTTTTAACCGGATCTTGGCACTTATAGACTAGTTTATTATTCCCTACCCTTAATGAAATTTTTCTCTTAAACACATCAATCTTAGCATGGGCAGTAGACAAGAAAGGTCTTCCGAGGATTAAAGGAATCTTAACATCCTCGGGCATGTCTAGTATAATAAAGTCTACGGGAAAAATAAACTGCTCAATCTTAACTAGCACATTATTAGCAATCCCTTCAGGTCGTTTTACTGTTTTATCAGCCAATTCAATAAGTAATTTAGTTGGTGCTAATTTTCCTAGTCCTAGGGTAGCGAATGTCTTAAGAGGCATAACACTAACACTAGCTCCTAAGTCAGCCAACACATTATTGAAGGATATATTATTAATAGAACAAGGTAGAGTAAAACTTCCTGGGTCTTTTTCTTTATGAGGCAAGGCATTTGAATCGGTTGCAGGGCTCTCTTCTTTCATTGTTGCCTTGATCTCCTCTTCAATTTTTGTCTTCTCTTTTAGTAGTCTCCTTAAGCTGATTGAAGAGTTAAAGAAAAATTCGGGTCTTGCACCATCATTACCATTCATCGACCTTCTAGGTATATTAGGAGTGACTTCTTCGGTGGTGCTTATGGCCTTGACATGATCCCTTGGGTTGGTTTCAGTTGAGCTCGGTAAACTTCCATATCCCCTTTCTTGAAGAACTTTGCTCATTTGACCAATTTGTTGTTCCAATGCTTTGATCGAAGCTCCTTGATTTCTTGTAGTAGTGTCCGTTGAAGCTCGAATTTCCTTGATCATAGCAGTATTCTCTTCATGTCTTTTAGCAGCATCGGCCATAATTTGCTTTAAAGTATCGTCTAAAGTCTGCCTCCTCTCTTGATAAGCGGGATTGAAGTTGTTCTTTTGATAGAATCCCGGACTAGCTTCCCTAAATCTTGCTGAAGGTCGGAACGGTTGTCCAAATTGGGTGTAATAAGCTTCTTCAAATGTCTCACTTTCATTCTTGTTCGGGCAATCTTTAGTGTAGTGAGGTCCTTCGCACTTTTCACATCCAACTTGGGCAGCATACGCTCTTTCATCTCGCTTCTTCATCTCTCTACTAATTTTATCCAATTGAGCTTGAATAGCAGCAATCCCGTCAAAATTAGTGCTGCTCTTAGATCTAGTAGAGGTCCCATCGTGCCATTTCTGAGAATGATCAGCAGCTTCTTGGATCGCCTTCCTAGCATTAGTTGCACTCATCTGAGGTACAGCTCCCTTAGCATCCAAAATCTGTCTTGTAGGCACGTCCAATCCCTGATAAAACAATATTATTTCCTGCATAGGGGTTAGATAGTGTTGAGGACATTTTATCAATAAATCTTTAAATCGTTCCCAAGCTTGATAAAGGGTTTCATCAGGCTCTTGCTTGAAACTATTGATAGCCTCCATCTTCTTAGCAGTCTTAGCAGGTGGACAATATCTCTTCAGGAATTTGCTCTTCAAACCTTCCCACGTAGTGATTGAACTAGCAGGTTCATTCCTTAGCCACTTGTTAGCAGCTCCTTTTAGTGAGATTGGGAAGATTCTTAGCATGAGTTGATCGGTATTGACACTTTCTGTAGTAAACAAATCTGCAATCTCCAGGACCTTTTCGACATGCTCATTAGCATCCTCTTGTTCCGTCCCACTGAAAGCATTCTCTCTGAGCTCTTTGAGAAATTGTCCCTTCAACTCAAATTTTGACTTGTCATCAAACTTTGGTCTAGCAACTCCTGAAGTGTAATCAGCACGGGTATTGTTCATGTATTCCTCCATAGTAGTGTTTTCGCCCATTGTTCCTGTTTCAACTTCCTCTTTTTCTTCAGAAAAGTAATCAAGCTCGAGTGAACTTGAAAGATCAAAGCTTCTTGTGTTGAAAAGCCTCTTAAGCGAATGCAGGGCTCGTTCAGGATCTTCAAAAGGTTGAATCAAGTTCCTCGTAGAACTCCTGGTCATGCACTTCCTGAAATCAATCACAAAAGCATCAGTAGGGTATGCTCGAGAAAGTAATATATCAGATAATTAATAACGAAAACGAAATACGAAAAATTAAAGTTACTGATATCTGCAGACGATGCGCCGTATCCAAAAAGTTGGATACGCCGTATCTTATAATCGTTAAAATTTAATCAGACTTTATTCAGAAAATAGATACGCCGCTTTGAATTTAAGAATGCGCCGTATCGAATTAATTAATCAAAAATCAACTTATCCAATTAAAATTAAATGCGTCGTATTAACGAAAGTTAATGCGCCGTATTTTCGTTACGTTTAAAAATAAAAGATTTTTGATTCAGTAAGATGCGCCGTATCGACAGAGATCGATACGCCGTATCTGTTTAATAATTCGCAAACTGTTTTTAATTAAAATAATAGATACGCCGTATCTGCGAAAGCAGATGCGTCGTATGGCGTTAATGTTTTAGAAAAAAATTTTATTAAAAACAGATACGCCGTATCTGCAAAAGCAGATGCGTCGTATTACTTTATCGCTTAGAAAAATTTTCTTATTAAAAACAGATACGCCGTATCTTGGGGAAAAGATGCGTCGTATCGAATTAATTAAACGCGTTGTATATAAAAAAATTGAACGCAATACGCCGTATCTGAGAGATCAGATGCGCCGTATCGTTTGATTTAGCACAGTACAACGATAGCAGAACACACAAAAAACGAAAAATAAAACAAAAATAAAACACACGAACAAAAACAAATAAAAGCAAAAATAAAAGAAAACAAATAGCACACAATACAACAATTATGCAAAATAGTACAATGATGCAATTAATCTAATAAAAAGAAAAACCTAATTAAAATACTAATCAAATTAACAGATAATAACAATTCACTCCCCGGCAGCGGCGCCAAAAACTTGATGCGCGTGATGTGTCGTTGCGGTTTAGCAGTTTTAATGCCTACTCAAGTTTTAAATTTATATTTAGCCGACTTATCAATAACACACACACTTAACGAGCAGTGTACCCGGTCAGTATGAAGATAATGGTAAGTAGAGTGTCGATCACTAAGAGTGGAACGTATTATCTAGTTATTCTAATCAGTATTTTAATATCCTAACGCAAGGGGGTTTCAGCCTGAGAGACTGGCACAGTTTTGTTTGCAATTAAATAATAAAATAAACAAATAGGCACGAATCAGCAAGTAGCACACACGTACACAGATAGATACTCGAGACAATAAGAGGGCTGTCCTTATGATTAAGTAGATTGTCACTTGTTTTATTGATAGCTTTATATGAAGTGTATGTAATTAACCCTTTCTCGTTGGTCCTATTCTCATCGGCGAGTAAACCCTTAATGATTACTTATGTCTAAAAGTTATTCCTAAGTGATCAATTTAGAAACAACCGTGGGAGCCACATCTTGTCCCGCAGTCGGATGCCCGCAAGCCACTAATAAACACAGAGGTTATCAATGCACTAATAAGTAGTAACCAAAGACATCAACATATAAACTTTAATTGATGGGAAAGCAAGTATTAAAGGGAGTGCAATCTTTCGTTGTCACATTACACAAGCCACCAATCCTGATGAATTAAAGTTTGCTAACACAATAAAACAAAACTACTTAATGAATTAAATACATGCAGCACCTTCTTACAGCTCTTGTATCTTCGATTTGGGTGTGTCTTGTGCTGCCTCCTTGACTGAATTCGTCCTTTTGCTCTGCTGTCCGAACTTCGGTTTTAGGGTTTCGAACTCTTTAATTCGTCTGGTCTACGGGGTATTTATAGTTTCTGTCTGAGGGAAGATGCGGCGCATCTACTTAAGTAGATGCGGCGTATGTACTTAACTTCGCGTGGGGTCCAAGATTATAATATTCAGGAATATTCGTACACCGCCAGAAGATGCGGCGTAACTCTTGATTAGATGCGGCGCATGTCCTCTTGTATCTTGGATCGTATCTGGTGATATCTTGATAGAGATGCGGCGCATGTCGAGAGTAAGATGCGGCGCATCTGGAGCAGAATTGACTTGATCTTGTCCATGTCAGTAGACTTCCACTTTATGCACGTTTTGCTCCATTATTAGTCCATAATCGCTAAGTTTCACCAAATGCTTGTTTTTACCTGAGAATTACAAAAGTAAACGATTAAGTATCAATCCTCATACATAATATAGTAAAACAAGTCAAATTAATAGGATAAATGATAGTAATAAAATGTACTTATTTGAGTTCATCAATCACTTATGAAGCTTAAACGTTCTAATCCACAAGAAGTTGATTTTTGCTCTTATACGAATAATGGAGGATCATACCGAGCAAATCTCAGGGGAGTTTTTCTGTTCTAATTCTTTTATTTTCCAGTTTTTAACCTTTGACACAAACAACGAGGACGTTGTTTAACTTAAGTGGGGGGATTGGAGAATTAGAACACTTACTTGTCCTAAACTTTTCCAAAATATGCTTAAAATGCGCTTAATATATCAAAATTTAAAATTTTTAGCATGATTTTGTTTAAAGTCTAAATTACATTGCTGCACACATAACATTATTTTCAAAAATTGTGAACTTTTCAAAAATTCACAAATCTATGAGTGTGCCGGTGACTTGTAAACTTTAGAACTTGGCTTGTATACTATTCGAGACCACCATAATAAGTATTATTTACATAATTGGAATGACTTGTCTAAATTGGTAAATTTATAGGATTACACCCAAATAGCCTTTATATGTTATGTGATATTAACTAACTACACTGGTTAGTTAACCCCCATATAAACCTTTTGTTACTCTCACTTTTAGAGTAAGATACCCCTAGAAAAACACTCAGAGCCATTCCTTTCGTTTCTTACACCTTTGTTATAATGTTTCGTTACACCCTTACACCTTAGCCTACCCTGTAGATTAAAATCCGTGGTTGGTTAATTGCTTTAGGCAAAGTGTGTTTCCTTACATTACCTGTGTTCGCGTGCGTAATTCATTATCTATGGTTAGGTCGGGAAATTGCACAATGCAATTGGAGTGAAAGTAAATATTGTATATCTTTGAGTTTATTTTTCGTGTGTTTACTACTTTCACTATTACCGTTATTTCTGAAGTCATGAAAAGTATGGAAAGATTATCCAGAGTTATCATTATAGTGATGTGGTGAAATTTTACACATCTATGTTTATGTTTAAAGTTAAAAAATAATAATAAATAATTTTAAAAAAAAATCAAAAAAATGAGAAAAGAAAAAGAAAGAAGAGTTGGATGTTTGTTTAACCAACTTATGTAAAGTTTTGTACTAAGTGGTCGATATCACCACTATTTGTTATATATTATATTTATGGATTGAATGGGAGTTGGCCGTTATGGGAACGCCAACTAAGGTTATTCTTTGATTGAGATCTTGTTGAGTATAATTCGTGTCTACCTAAAGCGTGTGTTTCAAGTGTTAAAGCGTGAGTTATTCAATGATATGAGTCTTATTCATGGGATGGTTGGGAAAGCAATTTACCACACTTAAGATTTTTAATTTATCTGTTTTGTTTATTTTTCATTTTACACCAATTTATATCCCAAATATTATCCATACCCTATATTATTCTTTATCCAAACCTTTGATTTATTGAGATTAGGGATTTGAGCAATCTTAAGTATCGTAGTCGTGGATTCGGCTATGTATTTATGATTTTGTCGCCCTTTTTGATATAATATTATTGGTAAAGATTACTTGGTCCTATCTTTAGCCTATTCGAGTTAAGGATTTGAGCAATTGCAAGTATCGTGTTTGTGGATTCGATCATGTATTTGTGATTTTGTCGCCTTTTCTGGAAATTGAGATCGATAGAGATTAAGAAGAATGATTAACCCTTACCCTACAAACCCTTTTTACCACTTTAGACTTGTTATTCCTTGGCTTTAGTGGAGGAGATGCGTATACTTGCCAAGCTTATGATAGAATATTCGTCACGACTGGACAGTTAAACGATTAGATTTGCTTTTATCAAATATTTTATTTTATTTCTAACTCCTTAAGTGTTTGGTTGTGTGATTATGACAAAAAACGAATACATGCTTAAATATAAAAATAAATCCTAACATCTTTTAGGATACATTTTCATAAGATTAATTCTAAGGTTTACTTGGGGACAAGTAAAGTTCAAGTGGGGGGATATTTGATGAACTCAAATAAGTACATTTTATTACCATCATTTATCCTATTTATTTGACTTGTTTTATTATATTATCTGTGAGAATTGATACGTTAATGTTTACTTTTGTAATTCTCAGTAAAAACAAGTATTATGTGAAACTTGGCGATTTTGGACCAATTATGGAGCAAAACAAACAAGATGTTAAGAGTCTATTGTAATGTACAAGATCAAGACCATTCTGCTCCAGATACGCCGCATCCTACTTCTTACATAAGGCGCATCACTATCAAGATTTCACAAGTTATAATCCAAGACGGCAAAGGACATGCGCCGCATACAAGAATGGAGTTACGCCGCATCTTCTGGCGGTGTACGAATATTCCTGAAGATATTAATCTTGGACCCCACGCGAAGTTAAGTCAATGCGCCGCATCTACTTATCCTATGCGCCGCATCTAGCCCTCAGACAGAAACTATAAATACCCCAAAGTCAGACGAATTTCGGAGTTCGATTCTACACAACAAGACCGAAGACCGAAGAAACCCTAAAGCCGAATTCAGACGAAGTAGCAGCACAAGACACACCCTAAACGAAGATACAAGAGCTGTAAGAAGGTCCTGTCATGTATTCAATTCATTAAGTAGTTTTGTTTTATTGTATTAGTACACTTTAATTCATCAGGATTGATGGGCCGATTCCATGTGACTATCGAAAACCATGGGCACCCCTTAAAATTGCTTTCCCATTAATTAAAGTTTATGTGTTGATGTCATTGGTGACTTTTATTAGTGCATTGATAACCTCTGTGTCTAGCTGAGCATTGATCGGGTCGCCATGCCTCTGTCCTCGCCTATTTATTCTATCGCCTATGTATTCTATCGTCTGTAGAAAAGTAGGAAGAAAGGGTAAGTAGGATAGACATAAGTAATCATTAAGGGTTTACTCGCCGATAAGATTAGAGCCAACGAGAAAGGGTTAATTACATACACTTCATATAAAACTAGCAATAAAACAAGTGACAAGCTACTTAATTATCAGGACAGGTCTTCTTATTGTCTCAAGTATCTATCTGTGTACGTGTGTGCTAATCGCTGATTTGTGCTTATTAGTTTAGTTTATATTTAATCATAACAAAACTGTGCCAGTCTCTCAGGCTGACCCCCCTTGCGTTAGATTAGGTTGTATAGCTAACTTAATATATTAAAATACTGATTAGAATAACTAGATAATACGTTTCACTTTTAGTGATCGACACTCTACTTACTATTATATTCATACTGACCGGGTACACTGCTCGTTAAAGTGTGTGTTTTATTAATAAGTCGGCTAAATATAAATTTAAAACTTGAATACTGCTAAAACCACAACGACACACCGTGGATATAAATGAGAGCATAACAAGCACACGCATCATACGCCAAGAAAATACACTTAAGCGAACTTACTTCTCACTCCGGTGGAAAATTTGGTGGTTCAATCAGAAATCGTGTTCAGAAAATTCAGGGTGCCAAGTAATTTTCAAGATAAGGTTCATTCATTGATGTACGAAATGGGTTCAAGGAAAACTTCATAATCGCGAACATAACACACGAGTCTTTAGAGTAATAATGATAGTCCATAGTTTAACAATCGGTAGTCCTGGTAGGGAGTTCAAAATTGCTTCAAACGTCAAAGGTGAGACATAGGAGGATAGTTGTCAAACAACCAATCCTTTATCAGAATAACATTAGAGTTAACAGTCCACAGAAAGACAGATCAACAAAGCAAATCTTATCGTCCAAAATGAGAGGGAAACATTCTTATACTTGTGGTTAAACACCACAAGACTTCTCATAGGGACAGAGATGGTTATGACGAAATCAAATGGTGTCAGAAAATTTATAGATGCTTATCAAGAGACAAGAGACAATTAACAGAAGGTATCAAATGCTTATCAAAAGCAAAAGACAAATAACAGAAGATGTCAAGTACGTCATTGCCAAGGAGATTTTTAGAATGCCCGAAGAGGCATCAAAATGATTAACAGAAGGATCAGAGGTCAGAGTCGGACTCTGCGGACAAGGATCAAATAGTGTCAGGCCATATTATGCAGTTCTCAATGCCTTCCAGATTTATCTAATTCTCAAATCTTGGGTAGTGCAAAGCATAAGCTTTCAATTTCTAAAAGTGATCTTAACAGACTTAAATCAAAAGCAGGGCACGAATCAGAGTGATGCGGAAGCAAAATACTTACACAAACGCCTTATAGTCTACCCATTCCTCACTGGTCAAAACTTATGTTCATATCCAGAAATCCTAAAGCAAGTTCTCAGGGTGTTCTCCTATGTTCTTACAGTGGAAGGCTAATGGTCCAGAACTCACAGGTCAAGGGTAAATGTATTACGAGTCGCAGCCTGTCGCTCTGATACCATAAATTGTAACACCCCGACCCGACAAGGGTAGAGATGTCACAATAATGGTGACATATCAAAAACATACACAAGCATACATCTTCAATAATACAAAGGAATACAAAGGTTACAAGAAATTACAAGGAAATACTAAATTTATAGAGGAATAAATACTAAGTCTGAAAATATAAATTCTTCAAGTCATCTCTATAACAAAATATCTATCACAGTGTAGTCTTCTAAGTCCAATGATACTCTCCACTCATACCCAGCTTCCTACTAAAACCTGCCGCAGGAAAAGAAATGCGGCTGAGCTACGAGAGCTCAGTGAACAGATATAACGGTAACAAAGCAGTAATAAAGAATAGTACAGAGTGTCAGAAATATATGTCATGCAGATATAATCAGAATCAAAGGATAAATAAAGGAGTAAGGATAAAGGATAGGGAATAATAAGTAGGTAAAGGTAAAAGGAAATAGTGCAAGGTATAATAATGGTCAAAGGTAACTAATGTATATGGTAAAGGTAAACAGTAATCCACCACGAACCCAGAAACAGAGATATAATATATATAACCATGCCATCATCATCAATCAGAGGGGTGTCCTCTCAGTAACCAGATAATATGAGGGGTGTCCTCATGTATCAAATATATATGGAGTAGCTAGCTCCCAGAGGTTGTGAAAGATGTGTATCGCACACACCATCAGTTACCAGAGATATAACAGATAATATAAACAGATAACAGAAACAGAACAAATCTAGGATGCATCCATACGCCCCAGGTGGCCAGAGTCTACCAGTACACGCCAGATAAAATAAAGTCAGTGACGGGACAGGTCATCACTCTCCTGCCCTAGAGTCATGCCATCGGTGCATCAATGACATGGACATGAAACCCTCATGCCTAGTGAGGTGGCTCGGGTATCAAACCGTGGGTCAAAGGTCAAGTATCATGTCATAAACAGAGGGTCATGTAAAAAGGTTCAGATTATAAGGTCCATGTTAGATGTTACAGAAGTGTATATCAGAGGTTCAAAAAATCAGATAGGTTTATATCAGAGTTTATAACAATGTTCAAGTCCAGGTTCAGAAATAGTATACCAGATTAATGCTTATATCAAAGTTTAAATTAAGTTTCAAAACAAGAGTTTATAACCAGGTTTAGAATAAGGTTTAAATCAAGGTTCAATAGGTCATATCAAAAATTCATAATCAAAAAGGTTTATAGGTTCATAGAAAAGATTTTAATTCAAAGGTTTCATATTTAACTTGTATTTAAAAAATCTTCCAATGACTTTCATAAAATGATGTTTGGTAAAACCTTCTTATACATATAGTCTTTAAAAGAAATTTTCATAAAACCTTTAGTGCTGTTTATAACATCGTACTCAAAAGCTTTTCAAAAACATTTTCATATCATTAAGGAAAGTTTCCAATTTCAGTTAAAATGTCAAAACGAATCTTCAGGGTATTCAGAGGTTTGCATATTTAGGTCACAAGGTAATGAGTCAAGTATCAAGGGAAAATTCAGAGTCAGATATCATGTCAGAATCAGAGTATTATAACAGGTTCATTTGTCAAAGGGTTTATAACAGATGGCTCATAATCAAGTTTCATAACAAAGTTCATATCAGGAATTATAACAAAGGGAATCATATGAAAGGTTCAAAGTAAAGGGGATCATAGCAATGGCATCAATACAGAAGCTGACAGATCAGAAAAATGAAAGAGATCATGAGAAACCTGTGAGAAGGTTCAGAATATCTGTACCTTATACCGCAGATGAAAACACACAACAGAAATACCAAGATCGGAAACCAACTCCATATTCAGCGCATCTAAACGAATACATGGTCGTCTTACTATTAATATCTTAATTAAATCAGATTTCTCACTTTAGTCGGCTTTCTATTTTTAGTAACTTTCCAGAATTAGTAAGTTTCCATTTTTAGCAGGTTTCCATAATTAGACAGATTCAATTATAATTAGGTTAAGTATACAATTATGGAAATAAAGTACATTTTAGCAAGTTATAAAAGTATAGGGTTAACATACAACATTCATATTTTATAGGGTTTAACATGTCATTATGCCAAAGTTAAAGGTCTAAAGTGAAAATATCATAAGTTTCATATTAAATCCATAAGTTTATAATGTTTACGATTTAAATCCCTCACCTTTACCCTTTTTACGATTTAAACCCTTTAGTTTTTGCTTTTACGAATTAACCTTTATTTATATAATTTACAATCTCAATCCTTATAGTTTAATAAATATCAATTCGGTCCAAATATTCACCACATTTACACCTCACACCCTTTACATATTATATTATATGAATACACCTTTAGGTTTCCAGAATTTACAAAACAAACCCTCATCTTTATTTAATTTCAAACCGAATACATAAATACACATATTTACCATTTAAACCTTTATCTTCCAAATTTTACACATAGGACCCTCATTTTATATTTTTATATGATTACCCCTGGTCCATATTAACTTACAAAAATAACCCATGAGTTTAAAGAATTACGAAACACACCCTTATACTTTTATTTATTCCAATCGGTATTATACCCAAAATCGTATAAACCCTAATCAAAATCATCCCAATCAAAACCAATCATTAACTCATCATTTATTATCATTAATTAATCAGATCTATCATACGAACCCTAAACCCAAAATCGTTATATTAGGGTTTTATATTTTTTCGTTATTACTCTTTAAAATCCGATCGACAACAAAATTAAACCAAGATGAATTAGGCTTCAACCATTACAACAATCATTTTTCCAGAGTTATATGATGATGTTAGAACTCAGATAAAATAGATTCGAAATCCAGAAAATTCGTATGAACACGTTCGGATTTATTTTCGTTTTTTTTAGGGTTTAATGATTCGTTAATTTCAATTCGACCAGAGTATGTTGCATGGATCAATTTTGCCATTTTATATGAATCGTATACGATGTAAATAGCACAATAAAAATACCAGATGTGGTTTAGAACGATCGGATGGAGTGTGAGAGTTTTGCACTTCTCGGCTTCAACAAAAACTAACAAATATCAAAACCAACAAACCGAGCTCCTATAAATCGAACATCCATTTTTCTAGCCTTCTTCTATCATCAATGAACTCAGGAAAATGCATGAGGGCCTCCAGAAATTCGTATGGATCGGGTGTGAGTTTTAGTGTGTGCTAGGGTTCGAAACAAATGTGTGGAGCGTATAGTATGGATAGAACCGTGTATTTTCACTAATTTGATTGACAGAATTTTCGGTTGTTAATTGATATATGAAGGAGGTGTGATTGATTTGGAATTGTATTTCCATAATTAGTTTGGTCTTATCTTATTAATATACATTATAAATAATTTTACAAATGATAACATGTATAATCGGCCCAATGTATATATCAAATAATGTGACAAGTGTTTTTATGGCATGTAAAATGTAGTGACAAAAATTTCTTACTTCATATGTTGCTCGTTTCCAGAGGTTTGGGATTTATTTGGCGTTTTAAACACTTATTAATTAAATTTTCAAGTTACAGGGGTATTTTGGTCATTTTACATGTGTTGAAATTTCGGTTATTACAGAAGCAGTCAACACTGCTTGCTATGTTCAAAATAGAGTTTTAGTTGTACAGCCTCACGATAAGACATCATATGAACTTTTTAGAGGTAGAACTCCTGCAATAGGATTTCTTAGACCTTTTGGATGTCATGTGACAATTCTCAATACCTTAGACCATTTAGGAAAATTCGATGGTAAAGCAGATGAAGGTTTCTTTGTTGGATATTCTCTTAATAGCAAAGCATTTAGAGTATACAACACAAGAACTAGGATTGTAGAGGAAAATCTACATGTGGAGTTTTTGGAAGATAAATCCAATGTAGAAGGTCAAGGACCAAAATGGCTATTTGATCTTGAAACTCTAACCAAATCAATGAATTATGTGCCTGTTGTTGCAAAAACTAATGATTTTTCAGGTTCACAAGCAACAGATGATGCAAGGTTAGAAAAGGAGACAAACCAAGATCATGTTTGGATGCCAATATGGTCAAGTACAAGTGTGGAATCAACTTCAACAATTGGTGAATCTTCTTCTGGTAAAGCTAAAGAAGATGTTGAAGATGAAACAAAGGAACAAGAAAATAGTTCTGATGTTGATAATGCTGCTGAAACAGACTTAACTGAAGAAGCAGACTTAACAAAGGAAACAGAATTAACAAACAATGAGGTGGATTTGAGCAATCTCCCACCAAATTATCATGTTCCACTTACACCACAAACCAGAATTCACAAGGTCCACTCCCTAGAAAATGTGATAGGAGATGTACAATCAGAAGTGAAGACAAGACAACAACTGATGTCTTCAGACCAACAAGGGCTTCTTGATGCCCTTTATGCTACAAAATAGCATGAGTTTTCAAACTCTTGCTTGTTTGTATGTTTTCTCTCACAATATGAACCAAAGAACATTCTGAAAGCCTTAGATGATTCAAGCTGGGTAGAAGCTATGCAAGAGGAGCTTCTTCAGTTCAAGATTCAGAAGGTATGGGTGCTAGTTGATTTACCTAAGAATGCAAAGGTAATTGGCACTAGATGGGTTTTCAAGAATAAAAGGGATGAAAGAGGAATAGTGATTAGGAATAAGGCTAGATTAGTAGCCCAAGGGTACACACAACAAGAAGGTATAGACTATGATGAAGTTTTTGCTCCAGTAGCAAGACTTGAGGCAATTAGGCTTTTCTTAGCTTATGCTTCATTTTTAGGCTTCACAGTTTACCAAATGGATGTCAAGAGTGCATTTCTATATGGCACAATTGAAGAAGAGGTGTATGTCTCACAACCTCCAGGGTTCATTGATCCTGACCATCCAGACAAAGTGTACAGAGTTGTAAAAGCTCTTTATGGCCTTCATCAGGTACCTAGAGCTTGGTATGAAACACTGGCTTCCTATTTAAAAGCGAATGGATTTCAAAGAGGAAAGATTGATCAGACACTTTTCATCAAACAGCACAAGAAGGATCTTCTGTTAGTGCAGGTGTATGTGGATGACATTATCTTTGGATCTACAAGGAAGGAGATGTGTTTGGAGTTCGAGAAGCTTATGCATGTTAAGTTTCAGATGAGTTCCATAGGGGAACTTACATTCTTTTTGGGTTTGCAAGTTAAGCAATCATATGAAGGCATATTTATTTGTCAAGATAAATATGTTGCTGAAATACTTAGAAAGTTCAACTTTGCTGATTCAAAAATGGCAAGCACACCAATGGATTCTGAGAAACAACTTCCAAAAGATTTAGATGGAAAAATGTGGATGTACACACATACAGATCTATGATAGGATCTTTGATGTATCTTACATCATCAAGACCTGATATCATGTTCTCTGTTTGTGCTTGTGCAAGATTTCAAGTAACTCCAAAGGTTTCTCATTTAACAGCAGTCAAGAGGATTTTTAGATATCTCAAGGGTCAACCTAGGTTGGGTCTATGGTATTCAAGGGAATCACCTTTTGATTTGGTAGCATTTTCGGATAGTGATTATGCTGGTGCTAGCTTGGACAGAAAGTCAACAACTGGAGGATGTCAATTCCTTGGGTGTAGACTTATCTCATGGCAGTGTAAGAAGCAAACAACTGTGGCTACTTCAACAACTGAAGCTGAATATGTAGCTGCTGCAAGTTGCTGTGCTCAAGTCTTGTGGCTTCAAAACCAACTTCTTGACTATGGGTACAATTTCATGAACACTGTCATTCATATTGATAATAGTAGTACAATTTGCATTATTAAAAATCCGGTACAACATTCTAAAACAAAACACATTGAAATTAGACATCATTTTATTAGAGATTGCAATGAGAAAAAGTTAATTCAAGTAATGAAAATTGCTTCAGAACATAATTTTGCAGATCTGCTAACAAAAGCTTTTGATGTTGGAAGGTTTCAGTACTTGGTAGCAAGTATTGGAATGCTTAATACTTAAATTTTTCAATCTATGTGTTTTTATATATCAGTGTGGTTAATTCTGGTGATTACTCAGTTAATTCTGGTGGTTACTCAATTAAGTCTGGTAGTTAAATTTTTGTTTGTACGGTTGTCTTTGTAAATTTGTACTAGCTATTACTTTAAAATTGTGTTATTTCATACAGTTAGTCATATGTTTATTCTAATATAAGACAAGTACTTTGTACATTGTTTTTTTGGTTTTAGACTAACAGTTTCAGGTATGAACATTTGAGCACAAAAGGATATTTCAAGTGAAATGGAAGCAGCAAAATGTATCCTAGTTGCTTACATAACAAGTTTATGATGGACTGATTTTGGGAATTCTTAACAAAGGTTCACACCTAAGTTAATTAATTCTTTAAAACATCATTCTTGAAACCTGGTTATCATATTTCACATTGAATTGATGACTTAGTTAATCAGACAGTAACTGATTCAACTCACTTTCTATCATTTTATACTTTTAAGTATAATGAGCAAGTCTAAGGACATTTGATAGAAAGAACAGCTAGTAAAAGTGAATCTAACACTTGTGTTAGAGGCAACAATTGCTATGAGCTGGAAACCCTGTCAAGAAAGCCTTTTGAATAGGTTTATCTTTACACAGGCAGTTATTTATAACTGAAAAACATTGGTTCTCATACAACCAGAGGTTGCTTTAAACCAAAATCTTGATTAAGTGTCTGTTACACACTTAATCCCTTCAAAATGGTTGAAAGCAGTATGGTTTTTCATAATAAAATCAATTACATACTGCTAAGGCAAAAGTTTCTTAAAAGGATTTTCAAAGAGACTCACAAAAACCATCCATTGATGGAGCATGAGTCAAATGCCCTATGAATTGCCTCTTATAGGAGTTAACACACCTAGAAGTGATGAGGGAAGCAAATTAAACTCTTAAGGAATTGATGGCTACATGTACAACATTGTCTGATAACAAGTTCTAATTGATAGCTCAGATGATGGGGAGAGATACATTGTGAGAGATCTTCCAAACAGGGGAGGAAATGTTATTTGCATCTCAGGGGAGGAAAAAAAGCCCAAGGAAGTTTAACCAATGAAAGGGAGGAAAAGACAAGAGCTTACAAGATAATGAGGAAGTTGAAAATGACAAGAATAGAGCTGATTCTGGTGTATTATATATATTCAGAAGGTATGAAGCATTCCAAAGGAGAAAGTTCTATCTAGGTCAAACAAAGAAAGCTTTTAGTTTCAATTTCAGTTCACTACGTTTGTTCATCACTTGCAAAGGCATGCTGATAGATGATTTCACTTGTTGAAACAAGCATCCAAGATACACAGCACCATTGCCTCTTATAATTCCTCCATCCAAGGAAATTGCACCATCTTTTAGGTCAATGTTTGATGTCTAAAGATGTGTGTATTGATATTGTTGAAGTCAAAGATCAGAAAGCAGATGAGTTACTGAGATAGATATTAATCTTTCAGAATAGAAGAAAGTTCAGTCCAAGGGTCTGACTATGAAGTGTTTGAAAGATCTTCACAATCCATAATTTAATTCAGAAACATGTTGAAATGGATTCACATGTTTAGGGGAGGATTGTTAGGAATTAAATATTCTGAAGTTTAAGTATCGGGAAAATCTCTCAAGTGATTAAATCTGGTAGCAGTAGAGTTAAGTCTGGTGAGTTCCAAAGTTAAGTCTGCTGGTTATCTGCTGGTTAAGTCTGGTCGTTGAAGTTAAGTCTGGTGGTTAAGTCAAGTGTTAATTCTGGTGACTATCTGAGTTAAGTCTGCTTGATGAAGATATTAAGTCTGGTTGACTAAAAGTCAATAATATACAGTAGATAATATCTTACCCCATGTGCTCAGTCTTTATCTTATACTCACAGAACAAGTTGTAAACATAGATACATGTTGTATCTTAGTTACTGACACACATAAGATAAGCTAGCAAGTTGTTTGACAAGACTTAACATTATTGTAAAGATCTTTCTTGTGTTATAAAAGAAAGATCTTAGACTAGAGCTATAAGTGTGTTAAAATTATAGTGCAAAATATATATCTCTCAAGAACATAGAACAAAAACAATATCACAAGATATAGAAACATAAGATTCAAGGTTGTAACCCTAGTGATAACTCAAGTTCACTCGTATTATTATCTTAATAATATTGAATCGTTTGGTGATAAGCTTTCATTGTTCATTGTCATATAACAAACACAACTGTTCCATTTCCATAACCATAATAACCTTCTAAGTGTAATTAAGTCGATTCCGCATACTTAATCATATTCTCTCAACATATCATATACACAAAGTACAAAAGGTTTAACCACCTTAACAATGTATTGATCGAATCCTAATATAACTATAGTATTGAAATTGAAAAGGTCAAAAAGATCAACTGCGATGTTAAGGCCGCGAATGAAAAATTGACCGCTGAGCTTGAGAGATATAAGGTGAACGAACAAGCTTTTGAATTTAATAACAAACGAAAGTCAGAATTAGAAATTGGTTATCGAAACTCCGTTTCAAGAGAAAAACAACTGCAAATCAAGTTTGACACATTAGATGTTAATTTGAACTTGAAAATAAAATCCTTAACCACGGAAATTTCAGAATTAACCAACCAACTTTCTTAACAAAAATCAATTTGTTCTGATCTTGAAAAAGAAAATAAAGAATTGAATGCAAGGTTTTCAAAACGAGAAAATGATCTTCTTGATGAAATCATTGAAAAACAAGAAACCATTAAAAAGTTGGAAGATTTGCTTGTAAAAACGGGTCAGTCTACACAAACAATTAACTTGCTAATTGATGCGTGGGTTTTGCAACCTTACAACAGGTTTTACCTCTCGAGGGATCTCAAGAGGCTTACAACCCCACCAGGCAGTGTACCTGACCGATGTAGTATAGTGTAGTGGTAAGTACGGGGGATTGATCGTTCTCCACAGGGAATAGTGTTCGTTAGGTGTGAAAGGCTACTCTAATTAGGTCTAAGGGTTGAGGAAGATTCTTTTTATGTTTTTATATTTTATAAAAGCAAGTAAAATCTCGGGTTTTGAAGGAGTGGGCGGAATTAGTTGCTAGTCAACTAACCCAAATTACTACAAATGCAAATAAAATAAAATAACAAAAATGAAAAGTGGTGAGAAACTTATGTGTAGAGAAATGTGTTTACTTAGATTTCCTTACTCCCTAACTATCTTTTACCGGTTAATTAGTGTGTATTAGTCGCGTGGATGACGGGTGTATTCCTTAATACCATTCGTGGGGTGGCGTACTTACTTCCCCAAACTCTACAAGCTCCTACTTCACTCCTATGTCGAGCCGGCTAGGAAGCTCCTAACATGGGATCACTAGAATTCGCTTGTGCATTAAATACAACCATAAAAACCTTTAGTACGCGTTTTGTTCATGTTTCTTAAGACGTTCAAGCAAGTTACCGAATAGGAAGTTAGCCAGTTTTCTTAAGCCTAACATAGATAAACAATCATCCAATACAACTAATAACACACTAACAACCAATAATCAATAGCTAGGTTTCATTAGATCTAAGCAAACACAAGATAAAATTAGCCTAACAAGTTAAACAAAAGACAAGCATAAGATAGAATCAAACAACACATAGACATATTGAATGATTAATTGATAACTTATCTTTCAATGAAACATGGAAGATCTCAAGGCAAAAAGCCCTGAAAAAGTAGCTAAAATCGTCTTAGGGTTTTATCCCAAAATTCCACACACTAAGCTCTCCCTTATGACAAAAAATTAGAAAACTATATATAGACTTTGACATCTGACGGCGTCACCTTATGCATTGTGACGCCGTCACCTCGCCGCTTTTAGGGTTCCCGGATGACCATCTTGACGCCGTCCCTCTTTAGCTCTTCAAAAATCCATTCTGGCTTATCAAGGCTTGACGCCGTCGGATAATGAACGTGACGCCGTCCCCTTATGATTTAAGCCGTGACGCCCTTGATTTAGTTAAAGCGTGACGCCGTCAGAATTCTCATGCAAACTCACTGGCCCGTCATGAGTAAATTTCACATCCAACTTTTCTTGCCAAGGCATGACGCCGTCCCATGTTAATTGTGACGCCGTCAAGAGTAACTTTTAGCCGATTCTTGAGACTTTGCCGTTTTCTTCACTTTAATGCTCCAAAAACGTCCAAAATGCCTCCTTTTCCAGATTTCTCCTCAAAAGTACCTAAAATGACAAAAGGAACGATTTAGGGCAATATTTGATCAAATAAATACGATTTCGGGCTTAAATGACCCCTTAAAAGCGGTACACTTTTCGCCTCATCAAATACCCTTACACTTGAGATTTGCTTGTCCTCAAGCAAATGCGCTTTTATTCTAATCAAAATACAAGTTAGGGGTCATTTAATGCAAACATAAAAGTAATTACAACAAATAATCGTTCCACTTCAATCATAATAAGCACGGAGATTACATACTAGCACCTCACAAGTAGTGTTTAGATACTCACATCTCTCAAGTGTCATCAAAATAAATCTCATAAATGAAAACGGAAAATATCTCTCACTACCTGTCATAGCAAATAGATTACCATAGGCTTGGGAAAGGATCGAAAACCTCCTCCACTAGGCGTAAGCACCTAAGATAAACTATCAAAGAGGGCTTTTAAATGGGTTATAACGTTAGGTGTAGGGAAAAGGAAAACACGGTTTTGTTGGATAAAGGATATTTTACTGGTGGCGAGTTAAAGATCTTGATCAATTACATGTACTATACAATGTTGCTAAGCCAAGACTAGACTCGATCTTAAGCTAATGAAAGAAAATAACAAAACATAAACATAAAATAAACATAAAATGAAACGGGATGGTAGTCCGTATGTTTTTTCTACTTTTCTTTTTCTCATTTTTTTTTGTATTTTTCTTGATTTTTTTTTTTTTTTTTTTTTTTTTTTTTTTTTTTTTTTTTTTTTTTTGCATACACTTTTACCCTACCATCCAAAATAATACATCATAGGGGCGTTGCATCCCCTTACACTTGAACTTTTACATAACTTTACAAATAACTATTCTAATGACTCGAATTAAGATAATTGAAAAACTTCGAGTACTTTTAAAACATTT
Source organism: Artemisia tridentata subsp. tridentata (assembly GCA_021014915.2). Taxonomy (NCBI): domain Eukaryota; kingdom Viridiplantae; phylum Streptophyta; class Magnoliopsida; order Asterales; family Asteraceae; genus Artemisia; species Artemisia tridentata. The sequence goes on from CP139501.1 coordinate 193,306,389, forward strand.
AGCACATATGGGGGTAATAAATGATGTTCTTCCCCATTACTCCATTACACTAGTACTTTACCCACGAGTCCCAATCGTCCCAAAACAATATGTACAAGGATATGACTCGACTTAGCAACCATGTAATCAACTAGATAATTAACTTGGGTTTAAACAAATGTTGTAACAATAATGCACTAAAAATGAGTGCATACAAGGTAGGCTAAGGCGATTTGGGTGTACATTTAAGTGGGGTGTAACAAATTCTTCCTTTAAGTAAAATGCTTAAAGGTCGAAACGAAAAGATAGGCTCTGAGGGGTGTACTAGGGGTATCGTGTACTAAAAATGAGTACAACGCAAAGGGTGTGGAAGAATTACTTGACCAATGTAGCCAATGTAATTATAACAAAAACACAGGTGTAAAACAATGGGTTAATCCTAATGCCTCTTATCATGTAGTAAATCTAACTACACGAATGTAGTCTCACTTGTGGCCTCGGAATGGTCCTAACGCAAGTTCTAGAATCTAAGTGCTACCGGTACACACATCATAGCATAAATGCTTTTCCTACCAATTCTAGGGGCGAACCTCACATATTTGGGGGTGGAAAATTTTTTTAGTGGTACGGTTTTTGTGCTAGTCATATAACTCCTATCCATGAGACGCTCATTAAGATCAAAGTTTCACTCCTATATGTTGTAAAAAATTTTAAATTTGGCACTAAAATTACCTTAACAAGTATTTCTCTCAGTTTTATTGCACATCTACCATCAAACAAACAAAAATCAAGCGCAATTGTATTCTCAAAAATCGTACTTTTACCCTCCCCTTACACTTAAGATGAACATTGTCCCCAATGTTCAAATGACAAATGTAAAAGCATAAAGTAAAAGAATGAAATCAAATACTCCCCTGATTCGCTCGGTGGATAATGAAATTACACGGTTAAATCTTCCTCCAAAGAGAATGTTGAGGCTCCATGACTAATGCATCGCCATAAGCTTGATTCCAAAAACATCTCCTTGTCCAAAATAACCTGTTAAACCTGAGAAAACAAACACGAAAACCTGCATAACATCGGCGGGATAAAATCTATATATAAGGATATAATGCTTGTGGAATGATAACTTTGCAGATTCCTGGAGATTATAAGTTGGAGATTTTAATAAAAACTTTTTATGAAAACAAAATTTTCAAAAATTTCTGGAAATTAAATCTGACGCCGTCAGGTTATAACCCCTGACGCCGTCAGAAATGACCTGACAAAAATTTTCATTTTAAGTTTCCGGAAAATTTCTTGAAAAACCTTTACCTTACTTCCTGGAAATCCTGCAAAACATCATTATGACTCGATACAAGCATTTGACTCAAACAAATACGGATATGTATGTTAATTTATTATTATTACGATTCATGTTCATATGTGTTCTAATAAACCGATTTGGATTTCCCTTACACTTATCTTTTGCAAAATACCTTTATATGTAGTTAAGACGAAGTTAAAAACAAAATAAAGCATTTTCACAATTTACTTTTGAACATGAATCAATACTAATAAAAATTAAACATACATACGGAAACAAATAAAAATCAAACAAACAAATAAATAAACACACGAAGCAAATAAAACAAATAAAGCTTGGGTTGCCTCCCAAGAAGCGCTTGTTTTTGTTCGAGTCATGAGCCTGACTCTACCCTTATTTAATGGATAAAGGAGAGGTTTTCCCTACACTTAGGATTAAGTGCGGGTGATAGTAGCGATACACACCAGCTCGGTAGGAGTATGCCACGTGAGGAAAGAGTGGTGGATGAATTATATGCTCAAAGGGGTGTGCTCCTTTCATCATAACCTTACCTAGTTCACTTTGGTCAATGGGTGATTTTGAGTTTCCTCCTAAAAAGGGATCATCTTCTATCATCTTCGAGAGACTCCTAGTTGGGAATCCATCTTGACCTAATAAACCCGGTTTAAACCCATAATGTTTCTTATGATCAATCATGAATGGGTGATGTAAGTATGTAAGGTTATGGTTCACTCCTATGTTAGCTTCCTCTCTACAAGGCTTAGAGTCTACTACCTTCAACATAAAACTACCCGGACTATATGGTTTGATGGGTGGGTCGGGTCCTAATTTAATTCCTAAGTTCACATCTAAGGATGGAAGATTAGGTAATGGTTTTGGTTTAGGCTCCGGTTCATCAAAACTAGGAACTTCCATAGAACTAAAAGAAAGGTTGTGATCACTAAAAGCATTCAAACCTATTTCTTCTAGTTGTGTTTGGTCCAAGGGCTCTACCTCTATTGGGGTTCCTATAGTCTCCTCAACTTCTTCCGGGTAAGTCACGGGTGGTGTGTGTGCCTCAAATGATGGTAGGACTTGTGGGGTACTTGGTGGGCTTATGTTACTTACCTCATCATTCCTTATGTCAAGATCACCTATATCTTCATCATGTGTTTTAGTAGGATCTAACCCTAACATTTTCCCAAGTATCTCAAGTGCTTCTCTAGGCATCTTAACTTCTATATCCGAATCATAAGGATCATCCTCAATATTATGACTGCTATATTCAAATTTCCCAAAAGATTCATCATGTGTTTCTTGAGATTCATCATCATCGATCATAAAACCTAGGTCTTTTTGATCAATGTGATCATGTTCGGCTAAATCCTCCATCACATCAAGGTCACCTATGTGTTTGTTTTGTACTATGGCATTACATGACAACCACTTAGGTATCTCAACACTAACATATTCATCCCCAAACAAACTTGTTTCATGATCCTTGAAATTTGTGGTCAATTGACTTGTACTAAAGTTTGTTGGGTTGTCTACTATATAATAATATTGGGCACACTCTTCAATAGCTTCCCATGCTTTCTCAGCACTTAATTCCCTAATATCCCTGCCGGCAATATGGTAAATGTACCTTTGGGCTTGTCGGTCGACATGATTGTAAAAGAATTGAGTTAGGGACCAAAAATCGAAGTTATGATGAGGGACTTTTTGGAGTAAATATTTAAAACGAGTCCATGCATCATAGAGAGGTTCATCTTTATGTTGTTTAAACATCAAGATGTCATATGGAGTGGGTGAATTACGTGGTTGGTAGTATGGTGGATTCGCGTTCTCCATAATGGTGAACGGAAGAGTCAATGGAAATTACGAACAAACACACAAAGAAATAAGATAGACTAAAGAAAACCTAGAAAAATAAAATAAAAATCTCACTAGAAAGGAATCTAGTGAGTAGACCTAATAGAAATAAAAATTCAACCTAAACAATAACTATTCCCCGGCAGCGGCGCCAAAAACTTGATGCGTGGGTTTTGCAACCTTACAACAGGTTTTACCTCTCGAGGGATCTCAAGAGGCTTACAACCCCACCAGGCAGTGTACCTGACCGATGTAGTATAGTGTAGTGGTAAGTACGGGGGATTGATCGTTCTCCACAGGGAATAGTGTTCGTTAGGTGTGAAAGGCTACTCTAATTAGGTCTAAGGGTTGAGGAAGATTCTTTTTATGTTTTTATATTTTATAAAAGCAAGTAAAATCTCGGGTTTTGAAGGAGTGGGCGGAATTAGTTGCTAGTCAACTAACCCAAATTACTACAAATGCAAATAAAATAAAATAACAAAAATGAAAAGTGGTGAGAAACTTATGTGTAGAGAAATGTGTTTACTTAGATTTCCTTACTCCCTAACTATCTTTTACCGGTTAATTAGTGTGTATTAGTCGCGTGGATGACGGGTGTATTCCTTAATACCATTCGTGGGGTGGCGTACTTACTTCCCCAAACTCTACAAGCTCCTACTTCACTCCTATGTCGAGCCGGCTAGGAAGCTCCTAACATGGGATCACTAGAATTCGCTTGTGCATTAAATACAACCATAAAAACCTTTAGTACGCGTTTGGTTCATGTTTCTTAAGACGTTCAAGCAAGTTACCGAATAGGAAGTTAGCCAGTTTTCTTAAGCCTAACATAGATAAACAATCATCCAATACAACTAATAACACACTAACAACCAATAATCAATAGCTAGGTTTCATTAGATCTAAGCAAACACAAGATAAAATTAGCCTAACAAGTTAAACAAAAGACAAGCATAAGATAGAATCAAACAACACATAGACATATTGAATGATTAATTGATAACTTATCTTTCAATGAAACATGGAAGATCTCAAGGCAAAAAGCCCTGAAAAAGTAGCTAAAATCGTCTTAGGGTTTTATCCCAAAATTCCACACACTAAGCTCTCCCTTATGACAAAAAATTAGAAAACTATATATAGACTTTGACATCTGACGGCGTCACCTTATGCATTGTGACGCCGTCACCTCGCCGCTTTTAGGGTTCCCGGATGACCATCTTGACGCCGTCCCTCTTTAGCTCTTCAAAAATCCATTCTGGCTTATCAAGGCTTGACGCCGTCGGATAATGAACGTGACGCCGTCCCCTTATGATTTAAGCCGTGACGCCCTTGATTTAGTTAAAGCGTGACGCCGTCAGAATTCTCATGCAAACCTACTGGCCCGTCATGAGTAAATTTCACATCCAACTTTTCTTGCCAAGGCATGACGCCGTCCCATGTTAATTGTGACGCCGTCAAGAGTAACTTTTAGCCGATTCTTGAGACTTTGCCGTTTTCTTCACTTTAATGCTCCAAAAACGTCCAAAATGCCTCCTTTTCCAGATTTCTCCTCAAAAGTACCTAAAATGACAAAAGGAACGATTTAGGGCAATATTTGATCAAATAAATACGATTTCGGGCTTAAATGACCCCTTAAAAGCGGTACACTTTTCGCCTCATCACTAATTAACGATCCAAACCCGATTTTACATACAATGAAGAAAATGGCTATCGGTTGTGAAAACCCTTATAATCTCAAGAAAGCTCAGAAAGAACAGAATGTGTTATATAATGGTAGTGTGCTAAATGATAAACATGATCCTCCCGAGGTCCGGGATTCGTATGAAACAATTGAGCTTGCTGAAGAGAGTAGAATTAAAATGAGACAAATGAACCCAGAAATAAAACCAATTGATTATAATAAGCTTAACACAATTTATGGCGTACATCTTGTTCAAAAAGAGTCACCAATGTTTTTCAAAAAACCAGTGGTTGTCTCAAAACGAAAAGTTGTTTCCAAACATCTTTCTAACATCGAACAAATGTCCTCTAGCAACCCTTTTAACACAAGTGAAGCTAGACGATATTTGGATGATCTTAAAAAGAAAATGGAAAATTTTCAAAGTCTTCTTAAAAACAAAACAGAAATCAGTATCAACAACTGGCATTCAAGTTTTCATGCATAACAGAAAAAGATGTTTGAAAAAGACATTTTTCCTCCTCTAAACGCCATTAGTATAAGAATACTTAATGTGAAAAATGCGCTTTTAAAAGAAACAGCCAACATTGCCAAGGACCACACATCTCTGGTAAAGGAAGCAAATGAAAACATTGAATATATCAAAGTTTTGGAAAGACACAATGAAACTTTCTTCGAAGTAGCTCTGTCGACTGATATTATGTCTATAATTTACCAAACATATTCTGTGGAAGACGATGAAAGACTTCGATCAAAGACTTCTGAAATTTTTGAAAAATATGAAAATGTGCTATCTAAGATTGAAAAGGAAAATGTCACATATTTTAAACAACTTGATCAGAAAAAGGAAGAATGCAAGTATGACAAATTGTCTTATGAGCGTACTTACCAAAACATGAAAAAACAAAATGATCTTTTGAAGTCTCAGCATGAAAGTCAAAATATGAAGGGTGAAGAAACTAAGATTGCAAAACCAAAAATGTCAATTTCTCAATGTGTTCCAACACCCTTGCCTAAGGAAAGTGATAAAGGAAAAGAGAAAGTCGTTGTCGAAACATCGAATGTGATAGCACCTGGCCTTTATAGGATTAGTCCCACTACTGCGTCTACCTCTACATCTCAAACATATAGGGCGATAGACAAAAGTGTGAAAGAAAATCCAATTGAGACTAGGAATGCTAAAAAAATTCAAATAACAAGATAAATCCTAATGCGTGTGCCTTACCTTCTACAGGAGTAGAAAGTACCTCTAGGAGCAGCAGATTAAAGCCTAGGAGCAATACAAGGAATAGAGTCTCGCCTGTGTCTGAGAGTGAAAGCAAGAATAAAACGGAAGAAGTAGAAGAACACCCTAGGAATTTATCGCTTTCGAATAAGAAACATATGTCATCTAGATGTAATGTTAAGAGTACTATTTCGTGTGCATGTAATGACTCTGTTTGTTTAATGTGCAAGAAATCTTTGTCTGAAAATGTTTGTGATAATACTGTTTCTAATAATGAGAATGATAAGCCTGAACAGAAAGATGTTCCATCAGGAACTAGTGCTAAGACTAGATATATTCAAAGACTTATTGCAAAATCTAAGTCAACCACTAGTCGCATATTGCCTAGGAACTATCTTAAGTTTTGCACATGGATACCAACGGGTAGACAATTCACTTTAGTAAATGGTAAATTAATGGCTCTAAAATAACCAGTAAAAACTGTCTATAAATGTGATTCGTTTGTTACCCCTAACCCAATGGAACCAAATGATAAACGGTTTCCGAATGCAAAATCATCTGTTATTGGCAGGTTATCAAAATAAGTCTTTGGATCGTCTACTCGGGTTGCTCCAAGCACATGACCGGGAATCTGAAGCTGCTGATCAACTTTGTACGGAAGTTCATGGGAACTGTTCGGTTTGGAAATGATCATGTAGCAGCTATTATGGGTTATGGAAATCTTCAGTTCTGGAATTTCTTAATCACTCGGGTTTAGTATGTCGAAGGGTTGGGACACAATCTGTTTTCAGTCGGGCAGTTTTGTGATGCAGATTTAGAGGTTGCATTTAGGAGAAATACTTGCTTCGTTAGGAATTTGATTGGAGATGATCTCTTAACCGGAAATCGTGGAACCAATCTCTATGCTATCAATATAAACCAAATAGCCTCTTCATTATCAATTTGTCTCATGACAAGAGCTGACGAAACTAAGTTCTGGTTGTGGCACAGACGATTATCCCATCTCAACTTCGACACCTTAACAAATCTTGCCAAAGACGACATCGTCACCGGTCTCCCAAAGTTCAAATACACCAAAGATCACTTATGTCCATCCTGTGAGCAAGGCAAAAGCAAACGGGCAACATATAAACCTAAAACCGTACCCAGTTTGGTTGATAGGTTACATCTATTGCATATGGACTTATGTGGCCCAATGAGAGTTGAAAGTATCAATGGGAAGAAGTATATTCTTGTTATCGTCGATGACTATTCAAGATATACATGGGGTAAAGTTTCTGAGGTCTAAAGACGAAGCACCAGGCATCATCATCACCTTTCTGAAGCGCATACAAGTCTTACTTCAAGCTCCAGTAAGGATTGTAAGAACCGAAAAAGGCACAGAATTCACTAACCAGGAGTTAAAAACATATTTTGAAGATACTGGAATCACTCACCAGACATCAGTTGTTAGAACTCCACAGCAGAACGGGGTAGTTGAAAGAAGAAATAGAACTCTTGCGGAAGCTGCTCGCACGTTGCTGATTTATTCTAGTGCACCGTTATTCTTATGGACTGATGCTGTTGCCACTGTTTGTTTCACTCAAAACCGATCCCTAATCCATCCAAGATTCAATAAAACCCCATATGAGGTAGTGAACAACAGAAAACCCGACATCTCTTACCTTCATGTATTTGGCGCTTTGTGTTATCCTACGAACGACAGAGAAGATCTGGGGAAGCTGTAGGCTAAGGGTGATATTGGAATCTTCATTGGTTATTCAGACAACTCGAGGGCATTCAGGGTGTATAACAGGAGAACTAAGAGGATAATGGAGACGATGAATGTGAAGTTCGACGAGATTTCACAGATGGCTTCTAAGAGACTGGCTCTAAAACCCGCGGTTAACCCGATGGCTTCTAATCATACCGGATTAGGACCCGTACCAAATAGTTAAACTTCTGGACATATTAGTTCAGAACTTGTACCACAAGGAGTTCAGTAAACTAATATTGACAAACCAACAAATCAAGAACTAGACACTTTCTTCGAGTTTATGCATGATGAGTACTATGGTGGAGCTTCGACAAATGCATCACAACAACGTTCCGCTGCACCCGCTCAAAATCATCAACCACCACCACCACCACCTCAAGATGCATCAACAATGTTTGAAGCTGACGCACCAACTTCCTCAACGTCATCAACATCTACTCCAGCAACTACAGTAATTGAGATTGTGTTACCAAGAGTTGATGAGCAAAACCAAACCACAACAATTCAAGAAGAACAACAACAAAATGATGATGTGTTAGAAGAAGAACCATTCGAAAACCCATTTGCAACGGATTCTGCTGAATCTTCTTCTAGGTTACATGAACCATCTAACACGCATTCGTTAAATCCAAGGTACCCTTCTACGTTACAGTGGACTAAAGACCATCCAATAGAACAAGTCATTGGTGAACCCTCATGGCCAGTTCAGACGAGGAAACAGCTCGCCACCGATTTCGATATGTGCATCTATGTCTGCTTAGTCAGTCTAAAAGAGCCAAAGAATATTCGGGAGGCGATGGCAAACAATGCTTGGATTGAAGCAATGCAGGAAGAACTTCTCCAATATCAATTACATGACACTTGGGATTTAGTGCCAAGACCAATCGACAAACTTGTCATTGATCTTAAGTGGTTATGGAAGAACAAAAAGGATGAAGAGATGACTGTAATTCGCAACAAAGCTCGTCTCGTGGCCAAGGGATTTAGACAGGAAGAAGGGATAGATTTTGAAGAGTCATTCGCGCCAGTAGCAAGGCTTGAGGCAGTCAGGATTTTCTTAGCATACACTGCTCATAAAAACATTACGGTCTATCAGATGGATATCAAGACAGCATTCTTGAATGGAACTCTGAAAGAAGAGGTGTACGTGAGTCAGCCAGATGGATTTGTTGACAAAGATCATCCCGACTACGTCTACAAACTAAAGAAAGCTATCTATGGTTTGAAACAAGCCCCAAGGGCGTGGTATGATGAGTTATCATCTTTCCTACTTCAAAACAATTTCACCAAAGGAACAATTGACCAGACCTTGTTTACTAAAAAATTCAAATATGATATTTTGATTGTTCAGATTTACGTGGACGACATAATCTTTGGGTCCAATAATCCGAAACATTCAAAACATTTTGAAAATCTCATGAAAAGTAAATTTGAAATGTCCATGATGGGGGAATTAAAATTCTTTCTTGGTTTACAAATTCATCAAACCCCACGTGGTATTTTTATAAATCAAGCTAAATATACAATTGAGATTTTAAAGAAACATGGAATGGAAAATTGTAACTCTGTTGGTACACCAATGGTCACTTCACCCAAAATAGGAGCAGACTTATATAGGAAACCCATAGATCCGAAGAAATATCAGAGCATGATTGGGTCTCTTATGTACTTAACTACTAGTCGACCCGATATACATTTTGTTGTATGTTTATTAGCACGGTTTCAGGCAAGGCCTACCGAACTGCACCTCCAAGAGGTTAAACAGATCTTTCAGTACCTACGAAGAACCATTAACATGGGACTTTGCTATCCAAAGGATTCAGAGTATACACTAACAGCCTTTTCAGATGCCGACCATGCTGGTTTCCAAGTTACCGCAAAAAGTACATTCGGGGGAGCACAATTTTTAGGAGAAAAGCTAGTAGGCTGGTCATCAAGGAAACAAGACTGCACTGCACTATCAACTGCAGAAGCCGAGTATGTGTCTCTATCTGCGTGTTGTGCCCAATTTCTATGGATGAGGACACAACTCACAGATTATGGTTTCTCTTTTGACTGCATACCTATGTATTGTGATTCGAAAAGTGCCATAGCCATCTCGTGCAATCCAGTTCAACACTCGAAGACCAAGCATATTAGAGTCCGCTATCACTTCATAAAGGAACATGTCGAAGAGGGTACTGTTGAATTATTTTTCGTAAAGACTGAATACCAACTCGCCGATCTATTTACTAAAGCCCTTCCAAAAGAGAGGTTTGATAAATTAGTTCGACGAATTGGCATGCGAAGCCTAACTCCCGAAGAGTTAGAAAGTCTTCTCGAAACTTCTTGAAATTTTATCTCAAAAGCTTCGCTGTAAATATTTTTGAAAAAACAAAATACAAAATTTGAAAAACAAACAAAAAGAAAATACAAAATTTGAAAAACCCACAAAAACAAAATACAAAAATAGAAAATTTCAGAAATACAAAAACAATATAAAATAGAAAAATCCAAAAATATTATTCTCACGACATGTCTCTCGTATAATCGATATTCTGTACGTATCTAGAAATGTCATTCAACAATGATACGGACATGTACAAACGCTTGAGAGAGAGTTCATTTAAATGTTTTCTAAAACATATCGTTTCTCAAAATTTCTTCACTACGGCTTTCGTATATTTCAATACAAAACCCGCGCTACAATGATGAATTCTGATTATATCTGATCAGGACTCGCAATGTTAATGGCAAATTAAAAAATTCTTGAGCACATGATCAAGATTTTTCAAAATCTTTCTCCAAATTCTGTGCTCAAGATTCTTCAAAAAGATAACTCCCTCTATACCCTTAAATGATTTTAAACTCAAATGTTTAAACAATATGCTTTATTTAAGGGGGAGTATAAAAAGAAAAACAAAATGTTCTAAATCATGCTAAAATGATCCGTCTTTCTCTCCAAAAAGCTCTCATTTTAATCAGATGATATCAAAAATATCACTTCATGCTATTTTTGAGGGGGAGAAGACGTGATTAAAATGTGATCAAAAGTTTAAAGATCGTAGATTGAATCTCAAAAGAGCTCTACAAAAAGACTCAGTTTGAACCCTCGAATTAACGAAAAATAAATGTCCGTAATCGAAAAGACTTTTCCGGGACGGGTAATAATTTCAAGCTGGTTATCCAGTGATGTAAACGTGCCTCACGAAGGACTTGTCTGAGTAGAATGTACCAATTCAAGAGATTTCCATTTGATATGACCGGGACGGGTAATAATTTCAAGCTAGTCTAACTAGTGATGTAAACGTGCCTCACGAAGGTCATATTAACTGAAAATCGATCAATTCAAATGTACGAACTCTACCCAACATGTGCAAATTTATAACAAAAATGAATGAGCGCATGTGAAGGGGGAGTATTTCAAAAATGTAAAACTCTCGAAGTGTTAACTAAAATGTGTTTATTCATAAACACTTTGAGAGATTTTCACAAAAGTTTTTATGGCATGTGATCGATAATCTAGGATAATCATGGAGTAATAAGGTGATTATGGTTAGGTTATGTCCAATGATCCGCCAGAGCCGGAGGGATCTACCCAAGGACAATTCCAATAGATTAGAATTAGAAGTCCTTAGGAAAGATTGAAAAAAGGAGTTAATGAGAAAGGGAAAGAAGGGGTTGAAGAATTAAAAAGAAAAGTTAAATGAAAGGGTGAAAAGAAATAGCCCTCCATGAAAACTTAGGGCAGAAACAGGGTCAATACATCTGCTATCTGTATTTACTAAGTTGATACTGATATTGAAGACAAGACGTCATGGACCCAGTGACGCGCTGCACCACCCCTCCTAGCCACTCAGATATCTCTTAAAAGATATTTGTTTCATTTCACACGGAGAACACTGCATAATCTATCGGCCTCTCATTCCGAGATGTGTTGATATTGAAAAGGTGGCACTCTGCTCCATGCCTCCGACTACTAAAACTAAAATGCACAATAGAGTCTAGAGCCAATGAGATGCATCAAAAATCTCTTAGGAACACCTCCATAAGAATACCCTTGTGTTCACCAAAAAGGACACAAGGTGTACAAGAGTCTTAATGAGATCTTAGGATCTTGCCATATTATATCTTGATGGTTACTATGCTTCAAACGGTCTACAGTCGTGGGGTGATCTCCAGCGACTCACTGAATCGTGGGTGCACTTTGGTGTGTCCGAGTAAGCCCTTTCGGGGGTATCCGATTCAGAACGGCCTTGGTACAGATTAGAGATGGTTTTCACATTATGCTGTTAACGATCTCAAAATCTGAACCTGCAAGCGCTGGACAATTTATTACTAACAGTTTTATGCAGCTACCTATAAAATGTCCATCAACCATCATCAGATACATCAAACATCTTCACCTCAGCATACTCATACTTATGAAGATCATCCTCAACAATGCTCAAGTGTAAAAGTTCAAGACAGAAGGATCAAGTTAAAGACAGAGTGTAACGACAAAGTAAAAAAAAACTAATCAAGATGTCAAGAACAAGTTCATATATCAAATGATGAAAGAATCTTGGGAGATTGTTAGCATAAGTATAAAGTTCAAGATGTATGAGTATGTTGGAGGATACGACGCATCACCACACGAAGATATTGATCAAGGCAAGAACCACCAGAAGACGATTACTTTGAAGATCACATTGCATGGAGGAATGAAGAATGAAGACTATTCTACATCGACACACAAAGTTAAAGACGTTGAAGACAAAAGACCTATCACTGGGAGCATCATTGAAATGACCATCTCTTAGGGGGAGATGGTTAACATTTAAATTATTAGTCAAGTGATGGTCATTTGTAATATCAAAGAATTGTGTGTCGTGTAACTAAGTCTAGGAGAGTGGGCTTTTGTTAAGCTAAAATGTTAGAAATATCCATGTAATAGTCCAAACTCCAAAAGCCCACTCAAGGCCAAACCGAAATCCTTTAAGGCAACATGGGCGTCCCATCTCACTCTATATATAACACACTCTCACCACAAAAATAGTGTGCCTCTTAGTAGTGTAAAGGTGAGAGTGTGTGTAGTCTTTTAGTAAGTGTTTATTTTCTTTCATGTGAAGCTAATAAACATTCGGTTCTAAATCATCTCATACGATCCACCACTTCTCTTCTATATTTACTTCTGTTGAGTGTCACGTATTTAGTTTAATATAGTAGCTTAGTTTGCAGTGATAAAGTTAGTTTCTTAGTCTTTAACAAAAAATATTTACAGCGAAGCTATTTTGAAATCATTTTCAAAAAGTTTCAAGAAGACTTTCTAGCTCCTTGGGAGTTAGGCTTCGCATGCCAATTCGTCGAACTAAGTTATCAAACCTTTCTTTTTTAAGGGATTTAGTAAATAGATCAGCGAGTTGGTATTCAGTCTTCACGAAAAATAATTCAATAGTACCCTCTTCTACGTGTTCCTTGATGAAGTGATAGCGAACTATAATATGCTTAGTCTTCGAGTGTTGTACTGGATTACACGAGATGGCTATGGCACTTTTCGAGTCACAATACATAGGTATTCTTTTGAAAGTAAAGCCATAATCTGTGAGTTGTGCCCTCATCCATGGAACTTGGGCACAACACGCAGATAGAGACACATACTCGACTTTTGCAATTGTTTCAAAATATGAAAATGCTCTGATACCAATTGTAGGATCGGATCTTTGTAGTGATTTATATGATTCGGGTGGTCTTGGTTGGTTGAAGAAGATGAATATCTTCATCTTTTCTAGTGAGAAAAAGTAGAGAGAAGGTGGAGAAAACACAAAGTATATATTAGATTAAAAGAATAAGAATGATACAATGAATTCCCACACCCCTCATGGAGAGTCATGAGGGGTATTTATAGCCCTATTACATTACTAGTTTGCCATTTAAACAATAGTAGTCCCTGCGTGTACTACTTACTAGAAATCTAGTCCAATTCACTTGAGTGACGATATCTTTATAAAAAGCGAGTCTAACAATCTCCCTCCAAGATATCGTCACACGTGGATGGTTACAATGAGACCTATAAACAAAGTAAATTACAATAATAAACTTTTGTTGAAGTGCAAAGTCTTTGTAGTCTAGATCCTGAGGCAGACTTGAAGTTCTCTCTTCCGACGATCTCGGCGTTCGATCTTAGGCACTAACGGTACTAATTCTTGTAGCTCTGAACTTCAATTGTAATGTTCTAGTTAGGTTATTACTCTCTCCTAACTAGTGAGCCTTTTTCTTTTCACTGCCCCCTCCTGAATCGACAACTCTCTTTAAACACGCAGCGGAGAATGTAGACACTAAAGTGTCGCACCATGGTTGTCGTTCGGGGAGCATCATAACAGCATACCTCACAAAGTATTTGCATCCAAGTAGATAATAAGCCTCGATGTACCCACAAACCAAATTACTGAAGACGAGACATTACTTCTTTCTTCGTGTACTTCTCCCTCCTGATGGTTGCGAGTCATCGAAATCATCTTACTTTAATGTACATGCAATATTAAAGCCATAACAGCCCGTCGAAGCATAGTTTTGTGAGAATATGTCGAAAAAGTACTCTCAATACTTCTCTTAAACCAACCTTTAAACGAACCTCCTTAAAATTCACCGACTACTAGTAAATGACCACATGTGGAGACAATCCGATATGACCAACTTGAAAAAGAAGTAAACACCCCAACTTTTTTGACTTAATGCTTGTACTAACGCGCCTTGTGAACAATCCACATCTTTGTGTGACACTGAGTACTACAACGTAACTCCTTAAAGTGATAGCTATACTGTGAGCACTACAACGTAACTCCTTACATCAGTTATAACTAGATTGTCCATTCTTAGTCACAATGAATAAAATTGCCTAGACAAGTTATCTTAAGAGTAACTCCATATCTCAAAGATAAATAAGTACCCGTGAAATGTCACATCAAAATCAAATCAATAATACCGTACAAAAACCCCGTAGTCATTTTTGTTGAACATAATAATTCTAGCTGTGAACAATGTATCCCCGTGAAATTTTTGTTCCAAAATACCACTAAATATGCCATAATTAACACATTGTATAAAAATACAATGTATAGAATTTTTTGAAATACTTGCAACCCAACATCTGGATCCAATCAATACATGAAATGAATTCTCGGTATCACAAGCCCAAAAGACAATGATAACCCGAACCAGTCCAATAACACACAAATATATAACCATTGTATAACCCTAAATCATTATTGCACAAACCCCAATCGCACTTTGGTTATATCCGCCCCGTTCCACTTTTTTACCAAATCTGCTTCAGCCCACAATCTGATTTCTGCTTCATCAAATCGATCTAATCACAAATATAACACACACGAATCGCGTCTCATCTTCTTCCATCATTATCAAAAACTAATCAATCGTTACAAGTATGCTTAGAACCGTATCATTGGTCACGGGTAAGTTTATTGTGTTGCTTAATTTTGCTGTCGTTGAGCGAATGAGGGAAGAAATGAAACTGATGTGGTTTTGTTTTATTTTTGTTTAATATGAACGAACTAAAGACTGAATATAACATTTTTGTTATTATTCTTTCTTTACTTTTCGGATATTCAATGAAGCTTTGCTTCATGAGATCGATGATGGCAAGTTCTATTCGTGTGTATAAAAATCTATCGAGTTGAGTTCTTCTACACGAAAAGGGAACAAGATGAGATCTTTGATATACTTTTTAGTTTCGATAATAGATCTATGAGGACATAAGTTCAACTAAAAAAATCTTTAAAAGATTACAAAGTTGGACTTTTCTGAGATCTTGATATATTGAGTCTTGTCAAAGCTTGATTAATGAGAGTTGGGGAGTGATGGTGAGGGTTATGGTTGTGTTATAGATTAGGATTTGTTGATGGCTGAAGTTGGTTATGTCAAGGCAGTTGTGGTCTTTTATTGGACTGATGATGAGTTGAAACTGAGGTCCAAAGAGTCTGAGTATTTTGGTTGTGGTCTTGTCTTCTGCTTCATCTAAATTTTTTTTCTTTCAATTTCGATAAGTGGTCATTGATGCGCGTGATGTGTCATTGTGGTTTAGCAGTATTAACGCCTACTCAAGTTTTAAATTTATATTTAGCCGACTTATCAATAACACACACACTTAACGAGCAGTGTACCCGGTCAGTATGAATATAATGGTAAGCAGAGTGTCGATCACTAAGAGTGGAATGTATTATCTAGTTATTCTAATAAGTATTTTAATATCCTAAGTTAGTTATACAACCTAATCTAACGCAAGGGGGTTCAACCTGAGAGACTGGCACAGTTTGGTTATAATTAAATAGAAAACTAAACTAATAAGCACGAATCAGCGATTAGCACACACGTACACAGATAGATACTTGAGACAATAAGAAGACCTGACCTGATAATTAAATAGCTTGTCACTTTTTTTATTGCTAGTTTTATATGAAGTGTATATAATTAAACCTTTCTCGTTGGCTCTAATCTTATCGGCGAGTAAACCCTTAATGATTACTTATGTCTATCCTACTTTTCTAGAGACGCTAGAATAAATAAGCGAGGAAGGGGCATGGCGACCCAAGCAAGACTCAGCTAGACACAGAGGTTATCAATGCACTAATAAAAGTCACCAAAGACATCAACATATAAACTTTAATTAATGGGAAAGCAATATTAAGGGGAGTGCATGATCTTCCGTAGTCACATGACACAAGCCCATCAATCCTGATGAATTAAAGCGTACTAAAATAATAAAACAAAACTACTTAATGAATTGAATACATGTAGGACCTTCTTACAGCTCTTGTATCTTTGTTTGAGGTGTGTCTTGTGCTGCTTGGTCGTCTGAATTCGGCTCTAGGGTTATACAAAAGGTCTAAGGTCTCTTAAATTATCTGGCCTTGGGGTATTTATAGTTTCTGTCTGAGGGTC